>CAWUFW010000692.1:3245000-3785586 GCA_963921515.1 Calotriton arnoldi
AGTTTTAAAGTTAACTTTAGAGAATATTGCAAATGCAACAGAAATAGAAATATTGCCAGAATGATGAGTAAAACTATGCCAGGTGGGCTCCACAATACCTCATTCGCCTAATCAAACCTTTGCAAACCCCATACATTTTACACATACAATGTATCCCAGTAGTAATTTTCTGTACTCACTTCTGCGAAAATCACCCAGCTTTGGAAGGATACTTTTTTCGAACTCCAGAATAGTTTGTTCCACAACCTCTCGATGTCTCTGTTGATCCACAACAAACATCATTTGTTTTAGCAGAGGGACATGCAATAAGTTCCATATGTGGGGACCCCGGTCCAGAGTGTTTATCAATGGATGACTGAACTTCTGTAGTAATTGAAAAGGGACAAATAAGTGTTATAGTACTATGTAGTAGTCACATCACTCTGCAATACGAATAAATCTATACGTTTTTGATCTACAGCAAATTCTTTATCCTACAGACGACAGCACACTGTGTATTGTTGCCTAACTGAACTGATGCTCCTTGTGTGAGCTATTGTGTGTGTGTGATGCAGATGATGGCAAGACTTCAGACCAACCACAAAATCTATGTGATGGTGGTGAACAAGTCCAATTGATCTAAGAGCATCTGTCACCAGATGCCTCACCTAAGCTCCTCCCTTGCAAAGCTACGAGTGAGCTCGACCTCGTGCACCTCTTAAATACAGAAAACATCAGCTCTGGAAGAGGCTGGGTGAAATTTGCACAATTTCCTTTGGAGAAATTACGCGAAATGCCTAACATTAGTATGCAAAATGCTGGTCGGGCAGTTACTGCTAATTCTTTTAGCTCAGGATGCGTCCTTGTTCTATTTTTTTTAACCTGAATGCATCCTCACATCCATTTTGGAAGAACACATTTTGCACTAAAAAACCCAGCGTAAAATTGTGGGTGTCGTGAACAACAGCTATTGGTTTGTTTACATTGCCCCTGTGCTCCCGCAAGACATTTCAATTATGAATGACATCTCAGTTAAACAACGAGGTATAATGGAGTTATCACAAGCATTTCGTATAGCAAGTGTAATGCGAAATGCCAGAAATTACATGAGATTACGCCGGTGTAGACTCAATTTTGCCTGGGCTAATCTGATGCAGGGACGTTTAAATTCTGGCAAAATAACAGCCATGGGAGAACGACTGAAAGAAAATGGAAGAAATCCCTGGGACTGCAAATTCATGCCATAATATAGAAGTAGATCTGAAAGGAAATATTTCCCCTTTTGCACTACTAAGGCAGAAACTTGCACCAAAAAACTACCTATGAGCTAAAGATAACTGGTAACAATGGGTAACAATCGGCTCTGGTTCCCTCTCAAAAGCTCAGCAAAAACCTGATGTCCTTTTCAATGACAAAATGACGGCTCTGTCGCCACATATCAGTTCTTTCAGTCCTCATAGAAGTTTGGTTATTGACACAGTTGTGCCTTCTTCCCTTTCATTCTTCTACATGGGTTGTCAGAATATCAGAAAAAATACCACCTGGCAGAAATGTTGTGGCCTAAAGGTTCTTTATAAAAATATTGCTCTTTTTGGTGTAGATTTTCTGTTAATAATATTAATGGGGCAATAATTTTGCAAACACTATTTAGGACACAATATTTTTGTCAGACATTTAGCCTATGATAGTCTGGTACCGTACGTCTACATGAGGGTCTCTTGGTACGGTAGAGAGACATATACTACTATGTAACACATGACCTCAATGACCTCACCTAGTGGATGACCTAAATATAACACAGTTTTCAATTTTTTTTCGGTACTATGAAAATTAGTGAGTTGATTCAGTTCACATGAATGGAATCAATCGTACCTTGGCATGAGAAAGATCTTTTCCCTATCTAGAATATTTATGTCGGAAAGTTGTGAAAGAAATACTGGACCCAGAATGCAAGTTTGTCTTGGGAGTATACTTATGGAATTTATTAGCTAAAAATCAGGGATACCCATACATAAAGGAGGCTGTTTAAGAAGTCACCCACTTCCTGACGAGAAGCTTTTTTGAAATGGGATTACATTTCTTCAAGCCTAACAATCTCTAGGCCTAATAGCAGTCTATCTGCCTCTATTCTGAATTTACCACAGCCGATTCAATGACTCAGCTGCGGTACATATAAAGTCCTTGGTATATTGCGCTGGAGAAATAAAGGCACAAGTGCACAAATGCATTATCCAGCAACTGAAGTTGAAAACTAAAAAAGACTGCCACATGCCTGAGAACTCAAAGGTGATGAAAACATGCTTGGTATACCGCTGAAAGTGAAGCACTCCAAGATTGTATAAATGAAGAGAGGGAACGAAGAGGCAATCGGAGGTCGTGACTCACCCTCCTCATATACAGTGTCACAATCAAGAGAGAGTCAACCTCAAGTTATTTAGGGTGGGCCCACTGGAAATTGGGGAAAGACCATTTACTTAGAGGAACTCTCACTCACCGAATGTTATCCAGTGATATGCTTCATCATCAAGTTCTTCCCAACCCTCTGAGGGTTGGGGCATGCTGTGACCTCTTTCCTTATATGAGAACACTTTTTAAGGAAAAAGGGTTGGCATTTATATGAGGTAATCTTTAAAACTGCCTAGGCAGTGCCCAAATCAGTAATTATTCACAAGTCCATCTGACAAGGCTAAAAAACAGGGGGAAATGGGCTAGTTGGACTTACTATCACTCCTTGGCCTAAAGTATGATCAACTAGTTTCTGCCACATATGCCAACCTTGTTTATCTCCAAACGTGGGCGTAGGGCGGTCGGGGTTAACTGAAAGGTGGAGGAGGGCTTAGGCCACAGGGTCTGCATTTGTATTGCCAACTGACCTACCGGATATCAGTTGTACTTCATTATGGTGCTGTATGCGTGTGTGTGCACACCATACATACCTGCCTGATATCCATGACACCGCGTATCGGTGGTGAGTGTGTGGGAGTGACTGCATAAGAACCACCTGTGATTAATTACACCGAATAGCGGTGTTGCTTTACACGTTGATTCTTTGCCAAAAGAATACTACGTTTGACATTGGTTTTACCCGTGCGGCCTTGGCCCACGGTGTGGTTTAAAAGTGTTGTGATTATCTGTGTGCGCACATTTCTGATATCGTTGTGATCTGGGATGCACCCTATAACTGTGTGGTATTGCATTATAATAATTGCCTGGGTGGGCCTGGGTCTGACAACGGTTCACACTGCATAAGTTTGCTGGGGGTAAAGTAGGATTGTTCCCAAGTGTCTATACTACTGATGTTATTTTAACACAGTTGGGCCTAGTCCTGCTAGTAATATTTCCAAAGGTGATATATGCCCAGAAATACGATGTTCATGTTGTGTTAATTAATGTGTGTGTTGAATACAAACTTTATTAACATACACCACGTGTGAAGTCTCTTTTGTGACGCTCAGGACTCGTCGTTGAGCCCGACCCTTTTTAACATCTAGGTCTCCCCCCTGGCCAGTCTGATAAAGTCCTAAGGGCTTTCATTGGTGATTTATGCAGATGACACTCAGATTATTGTGTCGAGCAGCAATGATATCCAAAATACAGCTGAGACATTTCGTAACTGCATGGTGGCAGTCAGTGACTGGATGAGCAATAATTGCTTAAAACTAAACTCAACAAAACTGAAGTTATGCTATTTGGGAATGATGTGTCATTTTGTTCCCCCTCTTGGTGGCCCCATGATCTTGGAACTCTACCAATGCTCGTAAAAAAGGTGAAAAATCTGGGCGTTCTTATAGATGACAAGCTCACTTTTAAAGAGCAAGTAAATTCAATGATCTCTTCTTTTCACACTCTAAGAATAATAAAGAAAATGGCTCACCTGATTACATTTGACTCGTTAAAGACTGTGGTCACTGCGCTAGTTCTGGCAAGACGAGACTACTGTAATGGTCTTTTCCAAAACCTACAAAAAAGATCACTGAATGAACTTCAGACAATGCAAAACACGGCAGCAAGGATGCTCCTTAACATCCCTCGGTTTGAATCGGCATCCTTGGCTCTGAAGTAGTTACATTGGTTGCCTATTGAACGGCACGTTGCCTCTAAGTCTCTTTGCCTAGCATATAAGGCGCTGCATGGAATTGGTCCAGATTACTTAAAAAAGAACCTTAAATGGTACACTCCAGGCAGATCCCAACGCTCCAGCTACTGTAAAAATCTGGTAGTTCCTCCCCACAAGCGTATGTCCTGGGGAGTCAGTAGTTTCATCAGATATACTGCCCTGAAATGGAACAGTCTCCCTCAATCGTTGAAATCCTCAACCACTCTTCTAGCCTTCAGAAAATCTTTAAAAACCTGGCTCTTCTCCAACTAAAGATACTCCTCTTATTGATCACAGACAGCGCCAAGATGCCTCCGGGTATACGTTGCGCCAGTATCAATGTGAGAGTGCTGTGCCAATGCTTTACACATTGCCTTTGTGATAAGCCTGACTGCTGAGTGCCAAGCTACCAAAGGGTGAGCGCAGGTTATACAGTGAGTGTAATTACCCACCCCTGAGGGGAATGGTAGGTTCTGCCTGGCCAGGGCATCACCTCAGACAAGCAGAACGTGCCAGTTTCAAAAAGGCCTTACAGTGTAAATGATTTTCACCTAAGCTGAAAAATTTGAAAATACGTTTAAGCAGTAGAACTCCCTATGTCGCCAGTTTAGTACATATACTTGTATGATAAGAGCAACTAAAAAGAATGTTAAAAAAGAAAGTTAATGCCAAGAATGTGCCCAAGTGCCTTAGCATTCTTTTCTGCACCTTTGCCACAGCAAATGTGGCAGTTTCTATTACCTTTCCAGGTTTTGATCAACTCCCTCTCCCTACTCCACACATAGCCAGGCTTCTGTCAGTAAGTAGAGTGCCTGGCAGTACGACAGACCTCCACCCCAGAAAATCACAGCTGCACATCAATCTTTTATTCATTACCTCTTCTAGGGAAACATTTGTAAAAAGCGGTCACTTTGCGGTTGCAAACGTCTGTAGAAAACAAATGTCTACTAGGTCCTTTTCATGCCAGCTTCCATAGCTTATGCAAGAAGCTCGAACATGCTTGGCCCAAATCGTACAATCCCGCGGCCAAGTGCGCCTACAGAGCGGCGTTAAAATAATTTCATGGGCTAAAACGTAAAACCATTAGGGACTTCTTTGCGGATCAAATTACTTCATCTGATAACTCAGCCAAAGAGGTCTTTAAGATCGTTCAGGGTTGTTGTGCCCGGAGGCTTCTCGGACAGAACTAGACAATTGTAAATCAGGTTCTCTGGGTGACCCCTGCCCGGCTAAGTTTTTCAAAGCGCTTGCCCCTTGGATGAACCCCCATCTAAATCTAATCTGGAACTCCTCCCTGACTACGGGTATCTATCCCGCTGCCTGGAAATCAGCTCATGTACTGCCCATCCTGAAGAAACCCGATGCCGATCCAACTGAACTCAAGAATTTTAGGCCTATCTCCCGCCTATCAGCCCCTGCTAAAATTCTGGAGAAAGAAGTCCAGAAGCAACTCTCCAACTTCTTGGAATCCAACAACTGCTTCCATGACTCCCAATCGGGCTTTAGATCCGGATATAGCACGGAGACAGCTCTGTTGGAAGTTGCGGATACTGTACGGGTAGCACTAGATCAGGGCAGCTCCGCAATGCTCGTGCTATTAGACTTATCCGCAGCTTTCGATACAGTGTCTCATCGGATTCTGTTGGAGAGACTTAAGCATTTGGGAGTTAGGGGAAACACACTTGCCTGGTTCCATTCGTTTTTGGAGGGCAGGTCCCAGCAGGTCCTTCTTTGTCCTTACGTCTCCTCAGCGAAACCCCTCGTGTGTGGGGTTCCCCAGGGGTCGGCTCTGAGTCCTACGTTATTCAATGTCTATCTAGCCCCCCTCGCAACTTCAGTTGAGCAATGGGGAGTAAAAGTGGTATCCTACGCTGACGATACCCAATTGGTGTCCTCTTTTAGAGAACAATCGGAGGCAGCATTTGTCAAATTTAAGCTTTGCCTGACTAATATCTCGTTTTGGATGACAAATAGCTGCTTGAAATTAAATGCTGACAAGACTGAGGTATTGTTTTTCAATCAATCTGCTCCTCTGTCTTCCGAGCTATGGTGGCCGTCAGAGCTCAACCCTTCGCCGATTCCAGTAGATTCAGCCAGGAACTTGGGTTTCAAATTTGATACGACCCTGTCTTTCAAGGCCCAGATTTGTCAAGTCTCCTCGGCATGTTTCTGGAAGTTGAGAGCACTGCAGAGATTTCTTCATCTCCTGCCTATGGATTGCCGGAAGACGGTGGCCCATGCGCTGGTTACGTCCCAGCTGGACTACCTAACAGTCTTTATATTGATCTACTGGCATACTTGATCCATAGACTGCAGATTATCCAGAATGCAGCGGCCAGACTTATTCGGAATGTTCCTAATCTCCCCTCACCTGCGGAGCCTCCACTGGCTGCCTGTCAGAAGGAGAATTGAGTATAATGCTCGGTCTATTGCCTTCAGAGCCACCAGAAATCGGGGCCCTGGCTACTTGAAACAGAGACTCCAGCACTATCATCTTGATAGGGTGCTTAGATCTAATCATCAGAATCTGCTCAGGATTCCCCACTTCTCTAAGGCTAGGCTAGGCGGACGTGCTTTCTCAGTGAGAACTGCCTCTCTCTGGAACTCCATGCCTCCCCATCTTCGTAAGTTGGAGTCAGAGCTGGCTTTTAGGAAAGCGCTGAAAACCTGGCTGTTTAGCCTCCTGTAGTCTTTCCCCTCCTCCCTCGCTGCCAGTCTTACTAGCGCCAAGACACCTCCGTTGGAGGTAGCCGTGCGCTCTATAAATGTCCTATTATTATTATTATTTCATAGCTATGTTAGTAAGGCTGTGGTGACCTCAGTTTTGGACGATGTCAGTGGAATCAAAAGGTAATAGAAACTGCCACATTTGCTGTTGGGGGTAGGTAGCAGGACTAATTAGGAGGCAGTCAACGAATGGTGGGTTTGGCCACAACTCGGGAAGTTCACCCACAGGATGTGGCGCAGAATCGGGCTGAGGGCAATAGTTGTTCGATCAAAGGATTCCTCAATGTGCCTTCTGATACCAGCCCAGTTCTGCGAAGCATGGAGGAGGGGTGGGGGGGTCACGCCGTCTTTTGACCCACTTCCGATCGCTCTCGGAAACTTTCCTCAGCCCAGTCAATCACTCTCAATAGCCAGGTCCGATCCGGGCAATACTACCTGACAACTCAAAGCCGTCGGGCCGGTGAGAAGAGGGCAGGTGGTCCGCCGTACTGAAGGCACAAAAGGAACAATCGATGAATGGGGGATGTAGCAGGGGAGCCCCTTGGAAGAAGGAGGCACCCCGTCAGACACATGTTGATCCAAATAGCATCCAGGCACAACGTCTGGTGCGCGTTGATACGAGTTGCAACAGATAATTTCGGTCGCACACAAAGAAGAGTTGCAAAACTCAGTCCCTCACTGAAAATGAAGCACAAAGTCTGGTGTGCGATGATCCAAGTCGCACTACACAGTTCCAGTCACACACAACGAAGAGTTGCCAATTGTGCCTCCCTGGAAATGAGGCACAATGTCCAGTGTGCATTGATACGAGTCACATCAGACAATACCGGTCACCCGCAACGAAGAGTTGAAAATTCTGCACCTCCTTGGACTTGAGGCACCACGCCTGGTGTGCGTTGTTACGGGTCGCCCCAGACAATTCTGATCACTCACACAGGCGCCAGTTTAGCAGTGCAACAAGAGGTAGAATGAGGCACTACTATGGGTACGCCCTTACCTCCGAGGGTCGCAACTTGCCAATCGGACCCCGCACGCAATGAGAATGCAGTTGGGGTGTCGCACGAGAGAGATGCAGCACGGTCGACAAAGCGGGCCACACTAGATCCCGCAACCGGTGAATCCGATCACCACCAACAAGACGTTTATGCGTGTTAAGGCCCCACGCTGCAGGGCCACACTTCCTAATACTTTTGGGGCTCCACATAAGGCAATCTGGTCTCCAGACACAATGTTTAGTTCTACGCTCACGCCAAGCTACCAGTTGGAATCCAGCATACAATGTGGGCACTTAAGAGGGCACCGCTCTCCGGGTGTCACAAGTAGATGGTGTGGGTCCCTCGCGGGAGGTCTTTGATGTCCCTGAGACCTCCACAAGAGAACAGGGAGCAAGCCAACAAACCCTTGAATAGCACACTTTAGGGTGCCACACAGCAGCAGCAGGTAGTCAGCCCAGGCCAGCTACTATTCAGGAAGGGTGCACAGTCCCTTTCAATGGCAGTAATCCTCCTTGTGCACAACAGATTCCTTTGGCAGTGTGCACCACACAATTCCAGGATCTCCAGTCCCACTTCCCCACAAGTGTATCTTTACCCTGCTGAAGTATGGCACCAGTAGTTATACTGTAGTATGCCTTTGCAGTTGGGGGTGGTTCAGAGGGTCTCCCTTTGAACCATAGATATGTCCCCTAAATTTCAGTCCTGTTTGCCATGAGGCCTTGGAATGCAGATCTTAATCTTTAGTGTGGCCATGATCTGGCTCCCAGAGGCCAAGTGTCAAAACCTCTCCCTCCAATCTATCCATCCAGGTGCTAAAATGTGAGAGGTCTGTCGTTCCAGTTGTATGCCCAATGTGTATAGCTGTCACTGGGAAATGCACAGATGTGCTCCCCCAGCCACCAGTGTGGACCGGAGTCAAACTAAAGGGAATACAAAGAGTTTCAGGGCAGAGAAATGCCTACTTTCTAGAAGTATAGAAAGGAACAATGGTACACTAGAGGCCATTAGGGTCCTGGGGTAGCCTAGGCTACTCTTATTTAAATGAGCATTAGTCAGGAAAGCAAGAAATAAGTCCATGGGGGACTAGTTACGCAATATATGCAGGAAGCAAGGTTGAAATGACATCACATTTATTAACAGCATAAATGGAGTATCAATTTTTGCTATTCAATTGATAGTTCTGGTGCTCACACAAGAATATAGTGAAGGTGCGTGAAGTGAGGGTGCTAGTGACATTTAAAATTACATTGCATTGACAACAATAAACAAAACTCCAAAATAAATTAATGCAATGAAGGAGTTTTGGTTGTAAAGATCGAACGGCGTTTCGATCTCATAAATGCGAGATCATCATCAGGACGAAAGAGTGTGAGCAAGTAGAATCTATGAAGAGGAGAAAACATGATATCAACCATAGGTTCCGAGTAGTGATCATTTACATTGTTTACAAAACCAATTGTTCAATGAGAATTGAAGGATAGCCAAAGAGTTGGGTTCAAGGAGCAGTTAAAGTCACAGATGATTAAGGCTAAGCCGGAAGTAGCCGTAGAGTTCTGCCGCCACGGGAAGCGTCGTTACGCCAAGGAGATAGAACAGTTAGAGGGAGGCGTAAGAGCTCATAAGAAGCGGACGTTGAAAGTAAATCTCAGGACAGAGCCAATTCATGCTGGGAGCAGGCTTGAAGAAGCCACATAATCGGGAATAGACTGTGCGCTAAAACAGAGTGAGACAGACGCGCTTGGAACTATTGAGACGAATGTGGTGGGAGTTAATGCCAAAAGCGCCCTAAGGAAGGGTTGCCTGACGCCTGCTAAGCGTCAGCGGGAGCACTGGAGGAGTAGAAACAACATGGCGCACAATTGGGTGAAAGCAGTAGCCACGGTGCACTACTGGGTGAACCCAGAGCCCTGGATGAGCAAGGGGTGCGGCTGGTACCCGAAGGGGTGAGAGCGGCAGCTAAGATGCGCGCAGGCAAGTACGGGAGCAGAGATACTCGTAGGACTTACTTGCCAGACGAGTGCAGGCCACGGGGCCACAGGGGGCCAGATAATAGAAGCGGGGAACAGTGGGGAACTCGTCCAAGGCCCGGGAACCAGTGAGTTGGACACCCAGGAGATCACGGGTGTGCGAGGGCCCGTGTGGATACTGGAAAGAAAGGAAGGGCGGTTGAGGCAGTGGGAACCAGAAGGGAACCATTCTCACCTCTATTAACATCACCAACGAAGCACCTCTCTTTTCCTTTAAACGTGGGTGCAACATCAAGGACCACTTAGTACGAGTACACAAACCCTCGCGCAATGACAACACCATGCAATCATGTTTAGGTCTCCCACCAGTGGTGGGTCATTTCAAATGTGGTAACTGCGCAGCGTGTCCACTCACAAAAATACTATGGTCTTTGAGTATGGTACGGTGACGCACAAACTCAATTTTTTCTCAAACTGTAACTCCGTAAATGTAATCTACTGCATTTGTTGTCCTTGTGACCTAATCTATGTTGGACAGACCACTCAAAAAGTGAAAGCTAGAATAAGCCAACATAAGAGCAGAATACGCTGCCAAATCATCACTGCACCACTGGTCGAGCACTTTCTGGAGAAAGGACATTCCGAATCAGACCTCCGTTGGCAAGTCATCAACATCGTACGCCCACACAGCAGAGGCGGAGATCCACAAGCAATCCTCAACAGACTGGAATGTAAATGGATGTTCAACTGCAGATCTATTGAAAATGGACTTAACACACTTGAGGAGTGGAACATGATTTTGTAATTACCAATTTTCCCCCTAGTCTACATATGTAATTATCTGTATATATGATGACCTATATATAGTATGTACATAGTTATTTTACCCCTTTTACCATTTTATCACTGCTCACAATGTCCGCCTTCATCTGCTGTCACTCGGCGGTACAGTAATCTCTGGAAGGCCTAATGATTGTCCTTGCCTTCAGCTGTCGTTCTTTACTAACCTTCTACACCACTTTTTTCTGCCCTCGCGCCCTCTTCAACATGGCCGCCACTATCTGGCCACGTTCTCTGCGCACATGCGCGAACTTCCACGTACGCTCCAGCTGTCAGAATTGCCTATACTCACACTCTCCAACATGGCCGCCTACCTTCTACCTTTTGGCCATGTTCCCTGTGCACATGCGCGAACTTCCACGCACGCTCTAGTTGCCACCCTAGTGCCTCTACTTATCCTGCGCACTCCCCGACTTCACTCCAACTGCAGAAGACACGGAGACTTGTCCCGGCTTCTCACGAGACCCGACTAACGCGGACCCTTTAGTAAGTACCTCCTTGTCGCTGGGGTTCATTCAGTCCCCCTCACAAGCTCATTGTGCTAATTATACCCCTCTTGGTTCCTCAGATCTGTTGATCGCACCCACGCCTGCCGGGGTGTTCTCGCCCTAATTACTCAGGATTCGGGAAATAGCCCACCGCTCCCTCCAGTTTTCCTTCGGCCCCCCGTGGCCTCCGGACTTGCAGTAAGTTTTGCTCCCTTCTCCACGCTGACCCGCGTCCCCTTACCCCTCACTGCCACCTAACTCCCTTGTGTATTCTTTCAGGACTACACGCAGCCTCGCTGCCATCGGCACTCGGGACTCCGGCTCTCCTCCGCCGTTCCCGCCCTCCTTCCTGGCCCCCTGTGGCCTCCGGACCCGACCTCACGGTCCTTTGCAGTAAGTCCCGGATTCCTTCAGCGCACCACGCGGCCTCCCTTCTGGTTCCCACTGCCTCAACCTCCCTTCCTTTCTTTCCAGTATCCACACGGGCCCTCGCACACCCGTGATCTCCTGGGTGTCCAACTCACTGGTTCCCGGGCCTTGGACGAGTTCCCCACCGTTCCCCGCTTCTATTATCTGGCCCCCTGTGGCCCCGTGGCCTGCACTCGCCTGGCAAGTAAGTCCTACGAGTATCTCTGCTCCCGCACTTGCCTGCGCGCATCTTAGCTGCCGCTCTCACCCCTTCGGGTACCAGCAGCACCCCTTGCTCATCCAGGCCTCTGGGTTCACCCAGTAGTGCACCGCGGCTACTGCTTTCACCCAATTGTGCGCCGTGTTGTTTCTACTCCTCCGGTGCTCCCGCTGACCCTTAGCAGGCGTCAGGCAGCCCTTCCTTAGGGCGCTTTTGGCATTAACTCCCACCACATTCGTCTCAATAGCTCCAAGCGCGTCTGTCTCACTCTGTTTTAGCGCAAAGTCTATTCCCGAATATGTGGCTTCTTCAAGCCTGCTCCCAGCATGAATTGGCTCCGTCCTTAGATTTACTTTCAACGTCAGCTTCTTATGAGCTCTTACGCCTCCCTCTAACTGTTCTATCTCCTTGGCGTAACAACATTTCCCGTGGAGGCAGCACTCTACGGCTACTCCGGGCTTAGCCTTCATCATCTGTGACTTTAACTGCTCCTTGAGCCCAACTCTTTGGCTATCCTTCAATTCTCATTCAATTGGTTTTGTATACAATGTAAATGATCACTACTCGGGACCTATGGTTGATATCATGTTTTCTCCTCTTCATAGATTCTACTTGCTCACACTCTTTCGTCCTGATGATGATCTCGCAATTATGAGATCGAAACGCCGTTGACCTTTTACAACCAAAACTCCTTCATTGCATTAATTTATTTTGGAGTTTTGTTTATTGTTGTCAATGCGATGAAATTTTAAATGTCACTAGCACCCCTCACTTCACGCACCTTCACTATATTCTTGTGTGAGCACCAGAACTATCACTTGAATAGCAAAAAATGGATACTCCATTTATGCTGTTAATAAATGTGATGTCATTTCAACCTTGCGTCCCTGCATATATTGCATAACTAGTACCCCGTGGACTTATTTCTTGCTTTCCTGACTAATGCTCATTTAAATAAGAGTAGCCTAGGCTACCCCAGGACCCTAATGGCTTCTAGTGTACCATTGTACCTTTCTATAATATAGATTACCCCTGGTCCGAATACTGGGGTCCCCTTGTTCTTGAGAATATATACTTTCTAGAAGTGGCATTTCTAAGCTATTAATGACAAAACCACCTTTACCACAGGAGAAGGTTTGCCATTGAGAATCTAATGAGAGGAAACATTATGAGGCTGCTCCACTGCAAACCACTATTGCAGCCTGAAGTCATTTCAACCATTCCCTCATGTTAACCTATGGGAAGAGCAAACCTCATAGTGAAAACACACATGGGTATTCTTCCCTACCTGGGCAGGGAACACATGTACCTGCCCTGGCTATCATCTACTACTTGCTTTACCCCTTAGGACTTACCATAGGGTTGCTCGAGTGGTAGTGAAAGGTTCTCTTGGGATTTGCTAGGGTTTAGAAAACCTGAGCATAAGTGCAATGGTGCACACACAGGCCTGCAATGAAAGACTGGACACATGTTTAAAAACACCACAGGTGCAAGTGCACACACCCAGGCCTGCAATGGCAGGTTTGAGTTTTAAAAACATCCTGCCAGCAAGTGTGCAAACATAGGCCTGCAATGGTAGGCTTGAGGCATGTTTAAAAACATCAGTTAAGCACCACTTCCTAACGTGTGTAGGAAGGGTGCGCCCACTTTCACCCTGCTTTTACAGTGGGAAAGTGCCCAGAGCCCCAGGGCCACTAACAGAAAATCAGCAAAACCGTGGTGGTGTCCCATGGGAAGAGCCAACCTCCTAGCTAGGGAAAACCCAAATGGGAACAACCATGTGTACCTGCCCTGCCTTTCGCCTACCACTTGCTCCGCCCCTCAGGGCTTACCCTAGGGGTGCTCTAGTGGTAGTGGAAGGCCCACTCAGGGGTGGCTAAGGAGTGAGCAATGCCAACCTGAGCATAAACGCAACTGTGCACCCACAGGCCTGCAATGGCAGGCCTGATACATGTTTGACACACTATTCTGGTGGCTGGCACAATCAGTGCTGGGTCCCACTATTAGCCAGTGCAGTACCTGCCCTGGGTATGTGGTGGACCTTTTTACGGGGCACTCACAGGTACTACACCTTAACCAATCAAGGAAGCGCCACTTCCTAGCATGTGCAAGAAGGGCGCATGTGCTTTCACACTACATTACAGAGGGAAAGTGCCCAGATTCCTAAGGCCACGAAAAGAAAATCAGCAAAAATCAGGAGGATTAAAAACAAAAGGTTTTGGGGAAATCCCCTAGGAAGGGCCATGTCCAACAGGCCTCATTTAGAGAACACAGGGACCCTATACACTTAACTAGGGTGGATCAGACATCCACTGCTTTTGACAGTTATCCTCCAACTACCAAACTATAAATAAGGCCCAAATTTGAATATATATAGTCTCAACTAGAACAAATAATTTGGGGCTAGATTAAAAGTATATTTCGGGTCATTTAAGTACGATCCTAAGTCATCAAGTAGATGAGCAACACCTGTGATGTGTCTAATAAGGGACTCGAAACCCGCTTCATGGATATGCAGTAACTACTGGGACTGCTGATCCTCTCCTGAAACCCTGAAATAGCAAAGGGAATAGAGTAATGGTCTTACTATAACATCCCGTCTGAAGAATTTAAAATCAGAGGGACCAGATCCTCAACAAGGGAGGCTGTATCCTCAGACCTCTAACTTTTGCAGGTGTTAAAAGGTCTTTAATACTATGCCTATTCTTAACAGCCAGTCATTACCAAACCATGGCTTAATCACAAGGACAATGGTACTGAAGATTACCAGTAAGTAATTGGGCCGTTACACAAATCTCAAATCTGGCAAAAAGTTATAACTTTACTCAGAAAGCGCTCTTTTTATGATTCAGTGTAAATCTGTCCAAACATTTGAGCAATTCCTGTTTGAAGAGGTGCTCGGGTTAGACTTGAAGGGGGTAAAATTGGTCCTGCGGCCTGTAAATGAAAAGAAATTGGGCCCTCTGATTGTCCAAGGAAGCTTTTTCTCCTGTTGGGACTTTCAGTGCAGCGGACTGCTCCTGCGGCATCGAACGATTTGATTGGCTGGCTCCAGCGCAAGGACAAATGTTGCAGCAAGCATTACAGGACTCAGTAATTGGTCCCTGTGTCCTGCAAATGTAAAAAAAAGAAAAAATAAGGTTAAAGATGCAGGTTTGGGACACCCTTACTCCCTGGCACATGTGGGGGTTGGGAGAGCCAAGAGGGACCCCCTCGGGTCAAAATTATAAATAAAACAAAATTGTGCTGTGAGTACCACAGTACTCCTGCGAGACTCAGCACGGTACTCCTGTGAGGTACTGCGGTACTCCTGCAGGAGCCAGTGCTGAAACATGACCCCTGTGGTACCGCTGTACCGTGCAGTTTTCCTCAGGGAAGGTTGCACAGTGCTGCAGTATGATTGGGGGGAGGGGGGGGTGGAGCTTGAGTGGCAGTTCTTTTGTAGTACGGCAGCACCAGCAAACAAATAAAAAATGAATAACCAACCAAATGTGCGTTGGGTGTCGGGGGGTTGGTTGAATATGATGAAACAAACTCCAGAATTCCACTGACAAAAGTAAAGGTTAAAGTGATGTTATAGTTAGATATTGTTATAAGATCTTCCCTTATTTTAAAAAAAAATCAGTGAAAAAAATAAAGGTTAAAGTGACATTATTAGGTATGGTAATTAGATCTTAGTTAACATTAAAAAACCTCTAGAAATTTACTGGAAAACAAAATTTAAAGTGATGTTATCATTAGGTTCTGAAATAAGATAAAACCCAATCTTTAAAAAAAAAAAAAAAAAGCTGCAATTTACCAGATATTGTTTACTGAGATAACTATAACGTGCACCCCTGCCACACCCTGCTTATGGCCTCGCATATTACACATCACTCATGACGTTACATGATCATTTCTGTAGTGATAGGAATCATCTTCATGTCCTGAGACACTGGGGACCAATGTTTGTTCAAATGCCATAGCAGGGGGCGAAGGTGATGTGTTGTCCATTGAACCGTGAACACACAAGAGACCCCCATGAAGGCAAGGTCTTTCGTAGTAGTTAGCCGACACTTGAAAGTTTCAACAGAAAATTATAGTGATTTAGAGTAGTTGCTGTCACCTGAGGATATTGCAGTAGTTTCTCTTTTGAAGGAGCATGAACCAACCATTCGTCTAGATAAGGATAGGTCAGGATTCCTTGTATGTTATGTTATGTTATTTAAGCTTGTATAGCGCACGGTTACCCTAGGGTGTCCTGGCGCTGATGCATGCCTGCTGGTCAACTGAGAATAGAGATTACTGTAAAAAAAAGCCAGGTTTTCAACCCTTTCCTAAAGGAAAGGAGATCCGCTGCGTTCCTCAGGTGGAAAGGAGCTCATTCCATGCCTTAGAGGTGCATGTAATGAAGCTTCTACCCCCAGCTGGCTCTTTTAATCCGAGGAATTAGAACTTGTTTAGATCCCAAGGACCGAAGGTTTCTAGCGGGAACATACCATCTGAACTTTAATCTCAAATGGTCGGGACCAATTCCATTTAGGGCCTTAAAAGCTACACAGAGGGCCTTAAAACGTGCCCTTAACTTCACGGGGAGCCAATGTAGTTGTCTCAACTCGTTCTTAACAGAGGCAAATTTGGGGGTACTAGTAATCAGTCTGGCTGCGGCATTCTGTACAATTTGCAGCCTGTTGACATGCTGTTTTTGAGCATTTAAGTATAGACTATTACAATAGTCGATTCGAGACATGACAAGGGCTGTCACCACTGTCCTAAGGCTGTTATCAGGAAGGAAAAACTTAATTTTCCTTATAGTTCTCAGGATACGGAAACAGGCCGAAACCACCGAGTTTATGTTGTCACAGAAAGAAAGCCTATTATCCATAATCACCCCTAAGTTTTTTGCTTTCAATGTGGGGATAGGACAGGGGCCCAACTCAGCTGGCCACCAATCAGGTGTCCACATATTGGGGTTGTTACCGAATGTGACCACTTCTGTCTTGCTCGAATTTAGTTTTAGGCAGTTGGATGACATCCAATCCGAGATGGCCCTCATGCAGTCGGTGGAAGCGAGCCCCCGTTTCCTTCTCTTCCCCTTCTCTTATTGACAACACTATCTGTGTGTCATCTGCATAAGAAGTGATTTTGAAACCAAAAGATCTGATTAGGCCTGCGAGAGAAATCACATACACATTGAACAGGGTCGGGGTCAACGATGATCTCTGCGGCACCCCACACGGGAGTGAAAAAGGTTTAGAGCTGTGATTGTCCAATTCCACTCTTTGCGATCTGCCCGAAAGAAAAGATCGAAGGAGGTTCAAGGCTGTCCCTTGCACTCCTACCTCCGACAACCGGTGCATCAAAACTTCATGATGGACCGTGTCGAAGGCAGCTGACAGATCCAACATTATCAAAATTGCCTTCCCTCCTCCGTCCAGTGCTTCCCGAATCTCCTCTGTAGATTTGATTAGGGCCAGCTCAGTACTATGTTCTGCTCTGAACCCATATTGTGATGTGTCCAGTAAGTTATTAGTTAGCAGAAAGGTGCTGAGCTGAGTGTTCATGGTCTTTTCAATAATCTTGGCGGGAGCGGAAGTCTTGAGATTGGCCTATAATTATTTGTATCACTAGGGTCAAGAGTAGGCTTTTTCAGAAGGGGAAGAATAGAGGCCTTTTTCCAATTGCTGGGAAACTTGCCCGTTGTTATTATGTTGTTCAGCAGTGGTGTGAGGGTTGATCCTATAACTTCTGGAATTTGCTTTAGTACTGATGCAGGGCAGGGATCTGACGGGGCACCAGACCGAATAGAACTCAGAAGTTTGATGGTCTCTGATGTCTCTAACAAAGAGAAATTGGCTAATATTGTTTTTTTGTTCCAGAACTGGGGGCAACATCAATATCCCCCTGAGCTAGCCTAAATGAGGAAAAGATGGTTTCCACTTTATACTGGAAATATTTTGCCAGCTTTTCGCAGAACTCTGGACTACTCTGACTCTTGGGGGTCTTAGGGGATACTAGTTTAGAGATAGTTATGAAAAGCTCTTTGGTGTTGGATTCAGCCTGGGAAATTTGTTCAGTGAAGTACTTTCTTTTGAATTCCAGCAGCTTAGCCTTATATTGTCTAAGGCTAAGCTTGTAGCTAGCTTTGTCTGCGTTATGGTAGCTTTTTCTCCATATCCTTTCTAAACGCTTACAACCTTGTTTTAAAATTTTTAGTTCATCACAGAACCAGGGGATTGATTTTCCTGCCTATTCTGTTGTCAAGAACAGAGTCAGGGAAAACATTTTTACATGGTAGAAGTATCTTACAGTTCTGACAGATCCTTCTCAAACGGCTAGGCATTGCCTCAGGAGGTATACAAGGGCACATGTCGTCTCCCCGACGTGGGTTCAGTCTAATAAGGTCATCCCTAGTATAGGTCGGTATATTTGTAATAAACCGGCCAGGGGTACGGGCCCTGTGCCCGACCAGAGGGCGGACGGGCGCAGACGGGCTTGCCTTAGGCGCGCCGGTGGCGCGCCCGCTGCGCGTCCGCATCAGTGTGCTTTTATCCCCTCAGCGATACATGCCCAGACGTGGGTCCCGTGCTCTCCATGCCACTGGAATCAAGCTATCCTGGCTGAAGAGGGGTGAAACCCCGAAACCGGTCCTAGGATGCTTGTTTCCAGTCCAGGGAGGACCTGGCTTGGCAGGTCGGGCTGGACTGTTCCCATGAGGCACAGGGTCAAGACTGATTTGCATATGGCTGGGTTCAAACTGGAATGGCATGGTGAGCAAAAACGATGGATTTAGGCCCAGATCTCTGTACTGGGGTGAATGTATGACATTGTCTGCATTCTGTCCATCAGCTGTTGTTTTTGCATTTGTCACCCCGAGTGGGACGGGTATGCCCAGACGTGGGTCCCGTGCTCTCCATGCCACTGGAATCAAGCTATCCTGGCTGAAGAGGGTGAAACCCGAAACCGGTCCTAGGATGCTTGTTTCCAGTCCAGGGAGGACCTGGCTTGGCAGTTCGGGCTGGACTGTTCCCATGAGGCACAGGGTCAAGACCAGTTTGCATATGGCTGGGTTCAAACTGGAATGGCATGGTGAGCAAAAACGATGGATTTAGGCCCAGATCTCTGTACTGGGGTGAATGTATGACATTGTCTGCATTCTGTCCATCAACTGTTGTTTTTGCATTTGTCACCCGAGTGGGACGGGTATGCCCAGACGTGGGTCCCGTGCTCTCCATGCCACTGGAATCAAGCTATCCTGGCTGAAGAGGGGTGAAACCCGAAACCGGTCCTAGGATGCTTGTTTCCAGTCCAGGGAGGACCTGGCTTGGCAGTTCGGGCTGGACTGTTCCCATGAGGCACAGGGTCAAGACTGATTTGCATATGGCTGGGTTCAAACTGGAATGGCATGGTGAGCAAAAAAACGATGGATTTAGGCCCAGATCTCTGTACTGGGGTGAATGTATGACATTGTCTGCATTCTGTCCATCAACTGTTGTTTTTGCATTTGTCACCCCGAGTGGGACGGGTATGCCCAGACGTGGGTCCCGTGCTCTCCATGCCACTGGAATCAAGCTATCCTGGCTGAAGAGGGGTGAAACCCCGAAACCGGTCCTAGGATGCTTGTTTCCAGTCCAGGGAGGACCTGGCTTGGCAGTTCGGGCTGGACTGTTCCCATGAGGCACAGGGTCAAGACTGATTTGCATATGGCTGGGTTCAAACTGGAATGGCATGGTGAGCAAAAAAACGATGGATTTAGGCCCAGATCTCTGTACTGGGGTGAATGTATGACATTGTCTGCATTCTGTCCATCAACTGTTGTTTTTGCATTTATCCCCTCAGCGTCATGGAAGGCTAGACTGCTAACCAAAATGGCGGCCCCGTTCGTTTCCCCAGCAAGCCCTGAGTCGCTATTAAAATGCAGTAAGTGACAGTGCAAATTCAAATTCAACAATATAGCAGCAGATAAAGGATTCTAAAACCAATTTGTAGAAAGTTTAAAAATACTTAAAATCAATGAAGGACCGAATAACAGCTCTACTACTGGCGAGTGTAATTCACAACTCTGTCCCAGTCAGGCAGCCTTGTAGAAGAAAAAGAGCAACTAGGGAACTAATCCTTTCGTGAAAACCCTCAGAGCAGAGCGTAATCCAAAAGGCAGAATTTGGAACTGCCAATAATCCCCCTGAACACAGAATCTGAAATATTTCATTAGAATGTGGAGGTATGTGTTCATTAAGACTAGGGAAACGATGAAGTGATCTTTCTGAATCAAAGGAATTATCATTTGCAAGATGCCCATTTGAACAGAATCTTCCTGGACATATTTGTTGAAAGATTCTAGATCAACGACAACCCCCCGCCCCTTCAGTTTGGGAACCAAGAACATGATGGAATAGATTTCCTTCCCTCTATGATCCTCTGGAACAGGGACAATTGCTTTCTTCACCAGTAAAGATTTCTGCCCTTCCAGTAAGGCTAGCCGTTTCTTCTGAATTCTTGGATGAGGCATTGAAAAATTAATTGGCGGGCACATGAACGTAATTTAATACCTATTCTTGATGATGCTGATAACCCACAAATCCAATGTGCATTCCCCAAACGTCGAGCAAGAGATAGATCATTGCCCCACTTGTAACATATGCCCGTCTGCTTTATGGAACCTGGAATATTCAGGTATGCTGCTCTTTATTGCCTTTTTGCTGCTGCTTCATTTGGAATTTGGGGGGGAGGGTTTTCAAAAAAGAAAAAGAGAATTTAATTTCTTTAATGATTTTTTGTAGCTTATTCTCCAAGCGAGAGACAAAGTGCAGAAGATCTTTATGGTGTATTTGTATTCCAGTCCATAAGGAATAAATTGAGATGAGCAGCCACTGACGCTCCACAAGAAAGATCAAAAGCTTTAACTGTATTGAAGTGATCATCTGAAAGGAATTCCACTTGTCGCTCAATATTTTCCAACAAGTATGTACTCGTTTGTCCCTTCTCAATAGCTTTGAACAAACTCTTAAAGTGAGAACGAAGGGATCGAGCTGTATAGGCTCCACACACCCCTGCACACAAAGCCAAATGAGATCCTGCGTACACCTCCTTTAGAGCTGCACCCACTTTCTTCTCTGCTGCATCCTTCAAATGTTTTCCTACACCATGGAGAATCTACCAGCTAGGATGGCAACAACTGAATCTACATGAAAGGAATCAGGTTATCTCTCCTCCATTTCATCCATTGGGTAAAATATAACCATGAACCTTGGAAGGTCAAATTTATCTATTATTCAGACCAATGAAGTAATAACAGGTACAAAATACTCATGTGCAAATAACATTAGCTCCGTGAATTTGGTCTGTTTAAGCACTAAATTAAGACCTTGTGGTAAATAATGGGGAATAACACGAGGAAACTTTTTTTGCCCTTTTTGCTGGTGGTATTGTTCTTGCTCCATTTTTTGCAAGGGAGGTTACACACTGTATGCTGATGGCAATCATATGTGCAAAACCCAGACGAAGTGCAATTGACCCACAGTGCCTAAAAGGAAATAGTACTAAACTGGTTACTGCCCGTCTGCTCTTGCTCTCTGCCCAGCACTTCTCCACTATGTTCTGCCTCACACCTCCTTCCCTGCAACCCACTCCTAGCAGCCAGTGCCGTCTTAACACAAGGGCACACTGGGCAGTTACCCTGGGGACCCACGAGCATAGGGCCCCATGCAGACCAGAATTTAACAGTTATTTCTGTGAGTGGTTGTGTAGGCAGGGCCCAGTGCACTGCTTTGCCCGGGGGCCTATAATGCTGTTAAGACAATCCCACACTCCTGAGTGTCCCCGAAAGAGCCTTGCTTTCTTTATGCAACCATGCTGTTCAGGCTCTGCCTCCAGTTTAGCCGAGGTAAAAAAAACACAAAGCCAGGATCAGAAAGATAAACACATTAAATGGAGCAAGATTAGAGAGGAAAAAAGATACCAACCATTCCAAGGCATTTTAAGGACAAGGATCCGGAAGCTAAAGAGCAAATAAGAGTAGTTATTGTCCACAGTTAAAGCATTCTGATTGGCTAATATCACATTTCACATATCTTTTTATAAGTATTTTTTAAGTTTTTAGAGGATATTTATCAATGTAAGTAAACTGGTAATTTTACACTGTGTTTCAGTAAGGGTTTTGTAGAGTGTTTCTCTTAGTAGTAGATGATGGTGGCCAAATGAAATGACAGGAAATGTAATTAAATTCGGGTCAAACTTGGAGGCAGTTCCCGGGACAGTTTTCAATCTAATTGATGGCACTTTCATACATAACAATGCATATTGAATGGGATATTCTGTGGTCTACATGGAATTCATTGCTGAGGTCCAGATGAGGGGCATATTAAAGGCTGAGGCGCCAGGATCTGAGAGTCAGTGAACGCTGGCTCTCATAGGTGTCTCTGTTGGGGAAATTATTTTTTCGTCACTGCACCAGCATACATGCTCCTGCTTAGGTCACAACCCACGGAGACACCTGTTTTTAGCTGACTGGGTGATTGAAACATAAGCCTTCATTAAGAAAGAAGGTGCACACACTTCTACGGCAGCATGCCGAGACCTGGAAGGAGAAAGACACAGACTATCGGCTGAAACTGTCCCCCTGGGCCGCGCTCTGCTGGCCTTTGATAGGCCATGGGGTGCCCCCCAACACTACAAACGCTGAGGCGTTATCTCAGATGCACCCACAGCTGGTGTCCTTTTCCTGCCCAAGGTGCCTGGTGTACTCACCGTGCAGAAACACTTGCAGTGTGGACCTGAGAGGCGCCCCTCTGCTTCTCTTTGGAAGTGTGTGACTGTAATAACCCCAACTTTCCCACAGGGGCAGCACCCACAGCCGGTCCCTGGCTCCCCCTCCAAGTGCATGATACAATTCTGGGTGGCACACATACATGGAGTGCATTCCCCTGGGCACATCATTTGGTAGTAATGTGGCATTCAGAAGGGCCAATGGATTTCCTCGTTTGACCGGAGACATGGCTCCATAAAAGTAAGAGAGTGACAATGAGGGAAGGCACACATCTCTATCGGAGTATGCTCGTCATTAAGAAGTGGCATTGCGGGGTGCCCTGAAGGGGAGCACATTTCATAAGTAGGGGCTGAGGGCGCTGTGTGTGGCAGAAAATAAATGTCAGCATTGCTGATTTTGTAATGTTTGGAAATACATTCACTCTGAAGCCAAAAATCTACAAGATGAAACTGATTTAGTGAACTGTCTGTGTGATGTAATATGTAAGGGACAAACACTAGACTTCAGGAGTGTGTCCTACCTCAAGGGCTTTATCCAGTGTTGCTGCTAGTCGTCCAACTTCGTACAACAGGTCCGGTCCTGCAGGTGTCTTTGCAAGAGGAACTCCTGGAAGATAGGTCAGCAGCCTTACCACGTGGTCCTTCATTCCTGAGCCATAATCTAGCAATGAAAGAAACAAACAATGATCTGTTACTTGTAAGGCTATGGTTACTCATTCTGCTCCAGACTGGCCCTGGCTTAGCCTTGCACACATTCCAAAACACATTTCTTTTCTATATTTTTAGTTACTTATTTTTAAATTCTGATTTTTTGAATGAGTTAGCCAAGAGAAGGGGTGAGAGAGAGCCCTGTACAGAGGAATGACAGCACTAACTAAAATAAATGACATACAAGGTAATTGAATAAGATGTAACTAAATGGTTACTTATCTGTAGGAGTAATTTTGCAGCTTGAAGAATTTTCTGGATTCACATGCTGTACATTGTTCTGCCATCTAGTAGTTGGGACCAAGGTACATCTTAGTCTCTTTTTTTGTGTGTGGGCGTCATCCGGTACCATTTGGTGTCCTGTCCATCCCCTTGTGACGTCAGACGTGAGACCGGAAGCCTCTGTCCTTGGTCGCCATCTTCAGATTTTTTTTCTCTTTCTTGACTACTTGACTTGCTCTAGTGGCTTACTTCTTAAATATTTTCCTTCTTGTTCTTTGTTTGTATGTTCATGTTGCACCTCATTTCTTGGGGAGGTGGGTGAGTTGTATATGAATCCCAAAAATTCTGCAAGCTGTAAAACTGCTCCTACAGGTAAGCAGCCATTTCGTTTTACAGCGTGAATATTTTCTGGATTCAAATTCTGTGCAGTGATTTTGTAGCGGTATCCCTGATCATCCCTCGAGGTTGGGCTGAAATGAACTTGCAAATGTTTTAGTACTCAGTCCCACCCGCAACTCCTTATTTATTTGAACATTGACACAGTAGTTTTCAGCAAACGTATGCAATGATGACCCTGAGGTGCCATACATAGTTTATTTAGAGGGACATTTGATAAGAAGAGTTGCTCCTTTCTTTCTTGTGGAGTGTGCTCTAGGTCTTGTCTGTAGCTGCACGCCGGCTTTCTTGTGGCATGTTTGGATTGTGTGTACTATCAGTCTCGCAATTGTGCTCGGAGTTACCGGTGAGCCCTTTTTAGGTTGAAAGACTTCTTGGGGACATGCTGAAAGCTGACTTACGAATGCATTCCACCCATCGCTTACCATTGGCTTTGAGTTTTATCATCCACAGTTCCTTGCTTTCTATTCATTGTCTTTATTTGTATCGGCCCCCTTGTGTTTGTCCCTCCCTTGAAGCTTAACCTCTTTACTATCTCTCTGATTGGCTCCTTCTGTTCTTCCACAGTGCTCGCTTATAGGAACCATTTGTTTCTTTCTTGTGAAGCACTCTGCAGTTCTTTAAATGGGCTGGTACTCACCGGTGCTGAGTGCTGACACTTTTGAATTTTCCCCTTGAGTACTGGAACTTCTGCTGGGCCAAAGAGAGTAGCAGTACTCTTAGGGGCAGCAGGACAGACCTGGTGGTATTGAGCAGCAGGGCAGATAGTGCTTTGGTGAGAAAAACGAAAAGGCTGTCAGATTCGAGAGAGAAGAGCAGTGGAGCCCTGCTTAGAGGCTCATTTGCATCACCTTAGAGGGCAAGGATGCTCCGTGTCACTTCGTGATTGAAAGTGCAGGGTCCAATCAGACCCTGTGCAGTCAATCACACTAAGTGTGTGAC
Source organism: Calotriton arnoldi (assembly GCA_963921515.1). NCBI lineage: Eukaryota > Metazoa > Chordata > Amphibia > Caudata > Salamandridae > Calotriton > Calotriton arnoldi. Next base: position 3,269,732 of record CAWUFW010000692.1, read on the forward strand.
ACCAGGCCTGCCGCCTGCTATGTCTCAGGACCAGCGGGAATTTAAATCTAATTGTGTAAAAACATGGTAGCAGAGAGTGCACATCCTATCTCTTGTTTCCAGGCAGGCGGAGGCGGCAGGTGGTGAATCCGACACCCATGTTTCTTTTTTGCTGTTTTCTACATTACGAACTCGGCCCCAGGGCATTGGAGAGCTTTACATGAGCACCAGTAGAATTACAGAAAATTCAGATTCAGTTTGTGTTTTGTTAGGCCTGTGATTTACCCAGAATCGCAGAATGTTGAGCCAACGCTGGAATTCGATCTTTCGAAGGTTATAAATACTCTGCAGGCAGAATTTGTAACTGACCGTCGAAACAATGATTGTTAAAATGACTGTCTCTCTATTTAGGTCAAGCCTGGGCAGCGCATGTGCTGCTCTACGAGCCATGCTGTATTAGAGTAGGTACTTGAAGCCCCGCCCACTCTCAGCCCATATTTGTCATTGGCTTGTGTCATTGTCCTTCGTAAATGCTGGCTTCTAATTCGTTATTAGGCTTGTTAGTCCTTCCTTAGTACCGCTTTGTCTTCATTTGTAACCTCCCATGAGGACTGGCCCTTTTACTTCGGTTGTTACACGGTACGTCTTATTTAGTCTGTAAGCACTATTTTCTTTAATGAGTTTCTCTTAGCGCAGGAGGGCAAAGGGGTCTCTCATGCGCAGTTGTGACCACAGGCTAGTTTAACTCAGCAAACGGGGAGCTCTCAGGGGCCATGGGAGACAGAAGGGGGCAACTCAGCGATGCCTTTATGGAGGTCAAAGGTGCGTGATGTAATTTCCGCTAGATCGGGCGTGTTTATTTTCTGAACGAACACCTATGTTAAACATGAATATGCTTTAGGATTGCTCCTCCGCTCACTTGCTAAAAGCCATGACTTTCAACAAAGGGCTCTTACCCTCTTTTCTCAATTTGTTCCTCTGTGAAATAGATCCAAAAAAGAAAGAAAGTCTTTGGCTGCAAATGTCTCTTTGGACACTCTCTCCCGCAACCTCGAACCCGACCGGAAGATATTGGAGCGCTTTACTGAGCAGTTCTCCAGTTCCAAAGTGGCAGCTCGCTGCGCTTTGCTCCTCGGCTCAGATTACCTGTAAAGGGTGTGCTTTCACCCCCAGCTTAACGTTGCTCTCCCTCATTTGCTTTTCTCCCCCTGCCCGCCACATTGCTCTGTCTATCGTTTGCTTCCCTATGTCCTCTGTGCCCCTTCCCCCACCGCGCCATCATATTTGCTTCCCCACACCCGCACCCTCAGTTTTGCTTCCCCACACCCTCCCCATCTGTGTTCCTTCTGCTACCTTCCGTTTGCAACCCCGCCCCCCCCCCACACACACTTTTAAACAAGCATTTGGAATGCAATAGGTCTTGCATTTGCGAGAGTTTAAGCTCTTGGCATTGTAAATGACAATGCCTTTTATTTATGTTTTAAAAACCAAAACATAAATAAAAGGCATTGTCATTTACAATGCCAATAGCTCAAACTCGCACGTAAATGCGAGACCTATTGCATTGCAGATGCTTATTTTTTTATGCTATGGGGGAAAAGAGGTGTTGCGCCATGCGGACGACTGTGCAGGCCTCTGACACACAACTGCTTTTCATTGGCTGATTATCATTCAGCTGGTCCATCAGCAGTCCTACTATTGTCTCTACTCGGCCCAACCCACCTGTTTCCATTTGTACCCTTATGCAACAGTGCCCTCCAGCAGGGGGCGGCTGGTGTTAATGAGCGTGAGGGGCATCGCCCGCCCACCCAGGGGCAGAAAGAAAAAGAAAAGAAAGAAGACCAAGTAGTTGGAAATAGATTGCAGTTGCTGCTCTGTCACGAACTGGAGTGAATCTCAGATTTTTTTCTGGGGTGAGGAGTTAGAGGAATATGGTCTGAGGTCTCCTGCTCATTGCGCATGTGTCAGATGAGCGAGGACTTCCTCGCCCTGGAGGCACAAGTCAGGCCTGTGATGACTAACTGGAGGAGCGTGGTGGGTTTTCATTTTTACACAGAAGTTTCTCTTTGGGGTGATATTTAAATGGCCCAGGGTGGGAACAAAACAGTGCCACTAAATTAAATGGCCGGGGGCAGGGCAGACCGTGTGAACAAAGAAGGAGTGGGTGTGTCTCCGACAACTGCCTCCAATAAAGGAGGTCATGACTCGCGTGTGATTGGTGGGCTGGGCGGGGGCCAAGGGGAATAGCTTCCTTCCAGCTAAAGTAACTGGGTCGGAGGTGTTATGCTTTGGGGTCTGAAACTATTCATTTCCTTCTAGTTCACATCCCTGAAGCTGTCATTTCCTTCTAGTTCACATCCCTGAAGCTGTTGTATCAGGGCCAGCATGGAGTGTGATTGGTGGGCTGGGCGGGGGCCAAGGGGAATAGCTTCCTTCCAGCTAAAGTAACTGGGTCGGAGGTGTTATGCTTAGGGGTCTGAAACTATTCATTTCCTTCTAGTTCACATCCCTGAAGCTGTTGTATCAGGGCCAGCATGGAGTGTGTGATTTAAAAGGCATGAGGCATTTTGTGTGTGCCAAGTTACAACTTATGGAAAACAAACAATTCCGTAGTGTGCGAGACACACACCTGTGTCATACTGCACTTTGAAATCACTCCCTGTGTCAGTCTTGGTGCAAGTTAAATCGTGTTCTTTGGAATTGCTCCATGCTGCGAACAATGTTCTGATAACTTGTTTAGCTATTACCGTTCCCGTTGGTGCTCCGACCGAGCCATGTTTGGCTGTTACATTCCACACTAGCTCAATACACAATTTGCCTACATTGCACTCAGATAATATTCTGTAATGTGAATACCAAACAGCACATTAAAATGCATTAGATTATAATCACGTTTTTTGTGATTATTAGCATGTAAACAGGCGTACCTATCTAAAATATTCAGCAACAATAACCACTTCCTTGGAATATATTCTCTCTACACTATGGCTGTTTACTTTATTTTTGGCAAAATATCTCCTTCATGTACAAATCATCTGTGTGATCACATTCTAAATTCACTCCTTACATGAGAGAATGCTTAACAAACACGGACAGTACTACAGTCTTGATCAAGGGAGGGTAGGGATGGCACCTTTCCCTCAGCAAAATACAGGACAACTGTTCGCGTTTTTACAAATCTGCGAAGGCCTGTACCTTATTCTTAAGTAGAAGTGTATATGAAATAGTCTGTATTTGTTTTTAACATGGCTTTTATGTCTTTGTTTACTTTAATTATCAGCCAGGGCTCATTAAGGCAGCTGTAGAACACATTTTAAAGTGTTTTCTTCCTTCATTTACTGTTTAAAGTATGTACTGATAAGGGGAGAAATAGCAGCTTAAGGTGATTTTTCTCATTTTTGTACCAGTAGGAAATTAAAATACTGGTCTTGCTGGTAGAAAACCAGCCAGGTGGCAATCCTATTGGAGGGAAGAGTGCTTTAATCAGAGCTGTGCATGCATGCCTCTTGGGTTGATTGGTTGTGTACATTGTAAGAAAGGCATGACAGGTCACTGTTTGGTAAGGAATTTTGAGGGGGCTAAGGTATTAAGGAAAGGGTTTGAAAACTGTGCTAGAATTGTCTCTATTAAAAGGCAGATTTAAAGAGCAAAGTTTCCACATTTTGCTAAAATGTGTAATCTCAGTTTTTATAGATTCAGGAATGTGTGTTCTAAATTAGATGCTTTACAAGCTAATCCTAATCCTCTGAAACCTTAATGTCTTCGTCTAAGCCCTATAAACAAAGCGAAACCCAATCTTGGGGTGTAGTGGGATTTAGTGGGTCTGTCCCTGTTTTTTCAAGATTATAGGTACCCATCCTTGCCTCGCAGGCTACTCTAAGGTCTCAAGAGCACGCTTGAGGTCTTCAGATATGGCAAATGTGGTCTTGAAGCTGAAATTTAATTTGGCTAATTGTTAAGAGTTTGACATGTGTTCACTATTATAAGTAGTAGCCCCAAATAGATAATCTTTTTAAAGTTTATTTGCAAATGAATTCATGATGTGACTATTGATGCAGTAAGACTGGTTAGCAGAAGAGTGGTAGTGTTTCTGGCCTAAAGATGATGATGATTAAAGGTCCTGACCCTGCAAGTGAGGTGCTCTCCTAACAAATCAAGACATTGTCTAGCGCTGTCTCCCTAGTTTCTGTAACAGTCAAAAGACTCCAGTTATAGGCAAGGGATCTGGATCTACTTGGCTGAGGCATAAGGCAGCTTGGGGACAGGGCCGGCTTTAGCGCTGGTGGCGCCCTGTGCGATAATGTTAGTTGGCGCCCCCCCAATGACCACCTCTGCCACGGATTCCCTCACTACCACCCTTTAACAGTGCCCCTCAAGTCTCCATCACCTCTGTCTCTCGGATTCATTTAGTTTTATAGCACCACTCATACCAGTGTAAGGTGTCAGAGCACTTTACATCACACACACATTGAACAGAGACAATCATATATGTATAAATCAGTGTATAGGAAATGTTACATCAAACAGTACTACAAGGTGTAGGAGTGACATGTCATCGATACTGGTAGGCAATATAGTTTAAGAGTTCTTATTCTGGAAAAACACAAATTCAGAATTTAAAATGTGACGCCATTGTTAGGGCTTCTCTTAAATAATAAGAATTGTTTTCTAACCAAATGAACCCTTTTGGCAAGATTAGGATAATGAAAGACTGGGCAAAAAAACCTACAGCTCTGACATGTACCTTGCAGTTTGCATGCAGCTCTTTGATGACAGTTAATAGCTCAATGTTTTATATTAGGATTTTGACTTACAAACGACAAGTAACAAAAGGAGCTTTCTTACAGAAGCAGTAAACCACTGACGTATTTACATTACATGCACTTTATCTTCATGGTACACGTTCTTAGCAGCAGGCATTTTAACCCTCTGCACTACCTTTGGATCAGTCAAACTTCCACTAGACAAACCTCGTCTCTTTCCAGGAAGACGATTAATCACCGGAGTTATCTTGACATTTTAATTGATGCCTGAAAATTGCTGGAGGCCAGGAGCGCGGCAGCAGGTGCTTTTTAAATGATAATATACTTGCAAAAATGACGCCCCCACCCCAAGTCAGCACCCGGTGCGGCGGCACTGATCGCAACGCCCTAGAGCTGGCCCTGCTTGGGGAAAAGAAGTGACGTACACTGTGATGTTGTTGTGATTTAAAACAAAAGTGCCTGTAATATGTATAGTCCTTTATCAAATCATTAGGAAAAGTTTGTTGGAAAATCCACGTTTTCACCACCATTTTTTCATAGTTGTCTTGGGAAAGGTAAACTTTACCATTTGGGGGATAAGAATTCCCTGGCATACCGCAAAAGTATTGAACTTTTTTATTTGTGCCCTTCAGCAGGAACTCTATGGATTTTTTATGTACGTTCTGTGAAATATAGGCACCATAATACACCATTTGGCCATGCAGTCTTCAAAATTTTCTCTGAGGGGGCAACTTTTCCCACCCAAACCCACCTCATGGTAGCCAGATTTGCTTGTTTCAATGGCTTGAACAAATTGGATGCAGATCAAGATGGTAGTTACGCCCCATCACTTTTAAAGTTCACCACCCACCACTGCCCTCCAGTACTGACAGCACCCACCCAATCCAAGCAGCCGGGCCTGCACCTTACCAGTATCATCCCTACCCACAAATGAGACAGGCCACTGGTGCTCCTAATACAAGAATAGCAGTAAAAATTGAACTAATGATGAACAAAAAGAAAAGTATGCACCAATGCATTATTCAGTCACTGTAGCTGTGGACTGATGTGTTTTGGAAAATTTCCCTGAGGCCTCACCTAAAAACCATAGAGCAGTTTTGAAATCTAGGATTCACGATGGATGCAGATATTTCTTTTTGGATACCAGTACCAGTGCTGAAAAGTTTAGTTCAGCCCAGCACAATCTTATGAGGCTATCCCCGGATTTATCCTTATTCCCCTTGCCCCCACCCCTTCAGATTACGGTATTCAATACCTGATCTTCCAAATTACCATATTAATCCTGTTAAGTAACACAAATGTGCCACTTATTCAATTAGTTGTCTACAGAGCGCACTAAGACAACCAGTACATCCACTGCACCTTTTCAGGCAACTGTCGACATGAGATAAACGTGCAAACAATGTATCTGGATCCAACCTGTGTGTCAGTGCGAGTGGCTATGAAGGTGTGTTAGTGTTTTTTATGTATTTGGGTGAGCGGACATGTGTATATGCGCTCAAATGTTAGTCAGGGAAGAGGGGATCACACCCACCTAATGTAGCCCAACCAGGTCTGTGTGAACCGGAGGAAGCAGTGGCAACATAGTTTCAACCAGCTGAATTTGCAAGACTCAGTGTGAGAGGCATATGCATCGCTGACACAAGATAAAGGGTCCATGGGCATTGAAGAGGGCAGGCAGTAGTAAATACTGCTGGGGAGCGAGTAGAAGGTTGGGATAATTCAGGCATGGATGCTACATGTCAAAAAATACAAAATAGCGGAGCATTCCTCACATGTAATTAGCTGCTGTCATAATAGTCCAAGTCAGTTTATATATCCATTAGTGCCTTATAGTATACATGGCATCTATATTGCTTGAGTAGTATAAAAAACCTGTTTTATAAATCAACTTCAGACATTCAGGTATGTGATGTTTCCTTTTTACTTGAAATGAGTGTCACAAAAGTGTTACACATCACATCATCACTCTAAATTCAGTGGTTTGTTAGTCACTTAATTATACATACAATGTTTTAATAACAGAATATGAATGCATTGCTGTTTGTTCCCTTATTTCACAGGTACAGTTGTTGTAGTGACCCTTTGTGGATGTGTTTCTGTTGGTTCCTCATGGATGATCTCAGCCGACACGTGTTTTGTCCTTTATAGGACTTTTTCAAGGCTATGTCCCGGTATGTTATTTCCAGTCCATAAGTATTGGTCACTCTCACTTGTGCTAAATGGACAGATGAAAATTCCCAGTCAAATGAATCTAATTTTCTTCGACAAACAAAGTATAACTTTAGGGGTCCTGGTTGTCCGATCCAAAAAATGTGGTTGTCAATTAATGACAGCTGTCAATTCCATGATGCATGAACACAGAGTCCTTTGGACCCTGCTTTTGATGTGGACCGCGATCAGTCCTAGACGCAAGCATCGTCATTGCCACAGTGCCGTATAGCCTGTTTGGTGTCCAGAAAGAACAAGATCACCCGGGCACTGAGAGAAACGGGGTGCATAACATCAGACGGATTGTGAGAGGCCAAAAGAGATGTGTAAGAAAACAAAGAGAATTAAGAAGCTTGACAGATGGTAGTGTTTAAAATAAAGCAGACTCTCCTGTCACGGACTGACTTTGATTCTAATGTGTAGTGTGGTCATGTCCAGGTGTAACCTTCTCGCACTCGCCGACTTGTTCAGGCCCTTCCTCCAACCCTCTTTTTGTTTAAAAACTGTCATTTTAACTGAGCCTCTACAGCAGAAGCGATCTTCAGCAGGTTGCTCCTACACCCAGTGACTATACACTAAGCATGAAGTCATATTTTGAAAAGATGAGAACACCAAGGGCTAGCCAATGCAGAGAAAAAGACAGTTCTCTTTACCTAGTCCTACATCTCTAACAATCACCAACAATGAGCATTCGAGAATGTTTGTTTATTTGATGGGGTCTGCTGGGGGGTTTGAATCTAGTGTGACATCAATTACTGCATGGCCCCTTCAAGTTTTTTAAAAAAATCATAGCATGCAAGGCACAGAGCTAACTCTGCCCGGTTTTATATTGCAGTGTAGCTTAACTTTAATTACATTTAGTGAAAAGCAATGCAGTTTTTGCATCACTGGCTAGTATTATAGGCAGCTTCTTTTTTCATTCTCAAAGGAAGTCCGACTCATGTGCACTCTTTTGTTGTTGATCCCTTGTTTTGCAAAGAAGAGAGTCAGCGGTCGAACCATCTCTGTTGGCAGCTCCTTGCCTATGAAACTCTTTTCTGAAATTTTAAATGTTTACCAAAGTCTACACATTTTATCCTGTTACAACTTTTTATTTTCTCTGCATTATGTTGTTTTTCAGACCTCTGTTTTAGGAAACATCCAAATACTAAAAAATGTTCTAAAATCTTATTTGTGCGTGATATATCCAGTCTGTACTTGCCTAGCTCATCTTGTGCTTACCATGTGCATGCTCTGCTTGCCTCTTCCACAGAGCCACCATGCTTGCTTTACTCAACCTGTCCTCACCCGGGCCACTATGTTCTTGCAATTCTCATCCTGCACTTTACTCACCTACCCTATATTTACCTTGCAAACCTTTGCTTATAACATGCAAGCTGTGCTTATCTCTTACACTCTGCACTTAACCATCATGTTTGCTTTACTCATCCTAATGTGAAATAAAAAATAAAATAAATGTAATCTTTTTCTCTACAAATGGTAGAAATATCTCTGTACTAACTTGCACAATTCCACACCCAAAAAATCTTAATCACTTTAAATACTTGCCTACTAACCTCGCCCCATCCCCATCCCAAACTCCTCCCCCCGCTTACTGCTCAATTTGGTGAGTATCTATTCTAATGTTTTCCCATTTAAAGCACTCCATGAGAGTCAGTGCATAAATATAAGTATGGGACCTGTGATCCTGAGTACAATGAGGGCGGGTCCAGCAAGCGTGGGGGCGGGGTCAGATGTGGTTAAAAAGAACAAAATATTCTGTAATTATTTTGATGGCCTTTCAGTTACAGGTATCTGCATATAAAATATAATGCATACACCTTAAATGAAACTAAATGGGTTAATTGTATCTATGGTAAACATTTTTCTGGAATGATAGCTCGGCTGGTTAGTGGGATCACTTCAAATATCTGTGGGTGTAACTGGATGGTCACTGATTTGAACCCTGGTCAGTGCAGTGGGGAAATAATGACGTGCATTTAGAGTGTTAAAAGATCCAAGCCTGTAATAGACAACCCTGCGATTACGTACGTTTAAAAATGCATTACACATGGTATTAGAAAGGTTGCAGACAATATAACTAGGCGGCTGCAAAAAGATTTTTTTTTAAAATATTTTAAGTGCTTTCAAAAGGTATGTTTTTCCATAATAAGTCGGCTGTACCTAATGCAAACCAATTTTGATAGGTTACCATTAAAAGGACAAATCCCACATTCTATCAGTTAAGGCAGTGCTTTCCAAAACCACGACCCAATTTTTAGAACCACAAACGTTTGCAGCCAAACTAGCTTTAATGGACATGAGGCGGGCAATTTTTCAATGTATCTAAATCATCGTGTGGCAGCTCGCTGTCATTTACAGGCAGCACATTTCCCATTGAAATGGCCACCAAATTTGCAAAGACATACAGTTTTAATGATAAAGCTATATTGCACACAAATAATAATACGAGGGAATCGGGTTTCAGTGAATATTTATCATTTGTGCATCACCAAGTAAGGTTTCATGATTTATTTCACTCTTATTATAATGTTTGTTCCATCACACTTCACAATTACATAAAGATGTGCTGTATTTTTTCTTTCCTAAATGCTGAATGTGTAAAGTTCATTTATAGGTATTTACACATTTGGTTGTGTGTTACAAAAAGATATCCTACAGCCTTTGGTTTACACTTCCACTCTATTCTTCTTTCTCTGACTGCAAAGTCAGAGGCGTTTGTAAACACCATTCTCCATGTCAAAAAAAGTAATTTGTCAGAAGACATAGCCAGATGTTTGACCTCTGTCTTTGAAGTGCAGCAAATGTGACCAAATTAATACAAAATCTGAAGGCATCTTTTTTTATTGCTTGGACTTTCACAACCCAGCAAAGAATGGGTGAGGACTCACAGTTTGGGAAACACTGAAGGCATATACCGGCTGTCACGTAACCTATAGATTTGCTGATTAACAGCAGCGGCACTTCCTTAAGGGTAGAGGGGCCACACCTCAGCGCCTTTTGGACATAAAGAATGTCTGTCAGGCTAAGCAAAGGTCAGCCTGACAGACACTTTATTTACAGGTCAGGCAGTCAGGTGCTAGACATGCACTAAATGTGCAGGCTCCTGGCTTCCAGAGCTGAACTTTTCTGGGCTGAGGATGTCACAGGTCCTGTGGGCGTGACCTCCTCAGCTTAGCAAAGGGCCTCGAGGCCCTCCCCCTCATGATCAGGGAGAGCGTTAGTGAAAGCCTTTTACCTGGGTGCTTCAGTTTTAAGCCCTGAAGTGCCCAGGGCCGAGTGTCTATCACCGACACCCCTCGTCACAGACGAGGTGGGGTCAGCAGTCTCCCTGACCTCATCCTACTCTGTGAGGAAGTAGGGACTACTGCTTCCCCTCACTGGCTGACTCATGGTCAGTCAATGAGGGTAGGCAGCAGTCCAAACCCTCTTGGCACCTCTAAGGTTTCTCTCCCCGAGAGTTGCAACAGATGTGTTGTTTTTTTATTGACTGGTGTGTGTGTCTATGTATGAACGTATGTGTATTTGTGAGTTAGTGTTGTGAATAGGTGTTTGCGCGCATCTGCATGGGTGTCAGTGAGTGTGCATGTGTGTTTGCGCCCCGCCGCCCCATCTCATTTGTACTTACCCGCCGCCACTGCTGATTAACCAATTGCACATTTGCACTTCTTTCAGGAGGAGGCACTCTGGAGAGAAATCTTGCTTCTTTTTTAGCTGCCTCTCCCTTCTATCACTTCACAGCAGAAGAGACCCTTCTTCACAGCTTTGGATCTGTGGCAGCGCAACAATTGAGGGACGGTTACTTTTTAATTAAAAAAGTATGGGAACCGTTTTGATCAAATTAAAGAAGTGTGGGAACGTCGTTCCCCTTCCCACTTTGACCTATAGTTAAAAGTACAATATGGAATGCCATAGACGTATATTAAAAATAGGTAGTTTGAATTCAGGGTCAGGCGAAGTAGCAAGGGATGCTGCTAGCCAGAAGCTAACTCAGAGCAAAGAATGAAGGCTTCTGATTGGTCCCTGTGCCCCAGCAGATTTTGTTTGTGTTTGCTGACTAAAAGGGTTTCTCCTGGCAATGGAGTAACTAATGTTCTGTTTCTGATCCACGGGCCATGTCCACACTATATAAAATTGCGGAAATAAAAAAAATTAAAAAAAATTCTGGGATGAGTTCCAGTCGAGTTGCATTAAGTGGTGGACTGCGGCTCTTGTACTGCAACTCTTAGACCCGCACACCACAGAGGCCAGGTATCTCTCAATCAGTGCTCATATGGGCCACAAATCACCATTGGCCACAACACTTATCCTACCAGTACTGTACTAACCTCAAGGGTAATGTGACACATCCGCATCCAATTAGAGGAGTTCCTGTCGACCTACCAAAGAAGCCAGCGAAGGAAGCTGCAAACTTCAGCCTTGTTCTACTTTGCTTTGTCACAGACAGCCACATTCATTACTCAGGACTGTTGATGTCTATAGTACTCAAACATTGGCCTCTGTGAAGTATGGTGACCACCCATCCGTAATTTTCATGGACTGTCCATGGATTTACTCTAATGCCCGTTGTCCGTGATGGAAGTTTTCACGGACAACGACATTGGTCTATAATTTTAGCCTTTGTGCTAAAACACAAATGTTAACTCCAACAGTTGATATGGCTGAAGCAGAAGGGAGGGGGTCTCCTGCGCAGTGATCCAGAGGGAGGGGCAGACAACTAAACTAGAAACCAGGGTGCTAGCTGCCTCAAAGAAATGTAAATGTGGGCAACTGGTTAATTGGCACATGTAAAGGCATCTTGAATGCTGGTATAGGTGTTAATTGATAAAGTTCACTTTAAGCTGCCTGAAGTGAAAGATTTCTTCTTTTTGAGAGGTATTGGTAGGGCCTCTCAAGCTGAGCTGTGAACTGTGTGCTTTAAATGGATAGTTGTAAAACTGTTTGCACTAGGTACAATCTGCACATTACTAAAATCTACACTTTATAAAACACTTTGTCTTTCACCGAAATTTATTTCCGCATTTTGTGGCAGCCTATATTACACATTGTGTAATGCAAATTTAAAATAGTGACTTACACATTCACAGTGCTTTCTGTGAGGAATAGGGACCTTTTAGCACTACAATTACACAGGTCACAATTCCCTGCTAACCAAACAGGATTCAATTCCATGTGCCTCTGGTTGCCAACACATACATCTTCATTGATCAAATTAATCAACAGAGGTTCATAATGAAGAATGGTGTATTTTTCACTGAATAGTTTAACTTGCCTTTATTTTTAATTAAAGGTGTGAATTATTTTAAATGCAGTTACATGATGGTGAAAGATCAACAAAATAGTCACAACATTTTTTGTTCTTTTTAGCCAAACCTATGATTCTGCCTCCATGCTCACTGACCCCGTCCCAATTGCACTCATGATCACAGTATCCATCCTTTTTTTTTTAATGCACTTAGACCGCTGCATTGACTAGCTATGTAAAGTCTGAGAAAGCCAGTAATGTTAGCATATGGTTTCTCATAGTCCCTCACGTTCGCTATGTACCTTTTTTTCTATTTTTTTCTTTTTTTTAAAGATATTGTGTTAAATTAACCTGTGATTTGTATTTACTTAACACAGTCTACTATTCATCTGGCAGAATTGTACAAAGCCACTGTCCTCTGGTTCTAAAGGGGATTGAGAAAACAAAATAAACTAGTCCGTTGCTTAAATACACTATGTGTTACCAGGAAACCTGGTTTCAAACCCTGGCTCACCCACATGACTAAATTGTGTGATTGCAGTCAAATCAACTTACTTCATGTGTCTAGTTTACTTGATAGTGGCATTTGAGAGCACTTTCAAGTAATTCAGTTCAAGATGGATCCTATACAAAATTTCACTTGTATATGCTTTAATGGTCTGTAATGTTCCACCAGCCATAAAAATATTATTGGCCGTGATATAAGGGACATCAGACAATTGGTTCACTTTGTACACATTGCTTTGTCAGGAGGGAAGGTGGCTATATGTTTTAAAGTTCATGTTTAGAAACTTCCACTTCAAATAAATGTCAATGCAATGTTGTGATCTAATGTACTAAACTGAAACACTTCCATGTTTTAAAGAAACCCTTTTTACATTTTAAAGTCTTTATCATGTTCATATATTTTGTTTGATTTGTAATTTGCATCCCAAATATTCTGAAGATTCTACATGTTCTTTGGCACTTAAGGATAAGCCAGACCATTGGTCCTTAGTTGGCTCGACTGCAGAGCCATTTCAAGACATGGACAGAGTGGACAATTGCTCAGGGCCCAAATATCCAAGGGTCCCGGCCCCTGACTGCCCTCCACAAGCATTACCAATGGACCATAGCACCAGCAGAGTTTTCCAGCGTGAGTGGGCGCTGCTTATTCTACCACTTGACAGTGCTTCTTCTGTTTCTGGCCACTCTGCTGAGACTACTCTCCATGTTCGCAACACTTTCCGATACTCATGAAGGGCCCATCTGATTTTAGGAATTGTTCCACCTCTTGTTCTTCTTTCCCTTATTTGTCCAGTTCTTAGCAATGACCCTTTGAATCAGTTGCTATGGATCTCCCATTTGATCTTGATTTCATCCTGTTCTTTAATATTCTGTGGGAGATCGTGCTCTGAGTTCTGAGATAAATGTAGAGTCCCTGATGCACACTCTAATGTATCTGTCTGGTATTCTTTGTGCTGTGAGATTTCAGACAAGTTGTGCCACAGAACTGAATGCGAATTGGTGCAGTGGAGAATAGTGACTTGTGTATGTTTAGTGCTACAAGGTCCAAGTCTGTGACAGAAAGCACTATCAATATGTAAGTCAGTATAAGATTGGTTGCTACAAAATGCGCAAAAAGGTTTAAGATAAAGTGCTTCCAAATATAGATTTAAGACATACCCAGACAGTACAAAGTGTAATTCTTTTATAACTATCCATTAAAAGCACACACTTCACAGCCCAGCTGGTAAATCCTTTTCAATACCACTCCAAAAGAATAAATCTGTGTGATCAGGACGATTCAAGTGATTCCGTTGATTAAAGCAAATACCAACTTCCAAGCAGCCTTTACATTTGCAGACTGACCAGTTGCTTACATTTACATTTCTTTCAGGGAAGCAAGGCCCCTGGCAAGAAGGTTTGTTTAGCTGTCTGTCCCTCCAACACTTCCATATACTCCCAGATCGAACAAGAAGCAATCACCATTCTGTGGGCTGCCAACACTTCTATATCTACTTATATGGACACCTGTTCACCATCTTCACAGATCACAAACCACTGATCCCCCTGTTTCGAGGTTCCTCCTCCAAGCCCCCCTCGCCCCAAAGGATGGAGAAGTGTAATCTGCAGCTGCAGGAACTCAATTTTACAGTCAAATACCAGCTGGGCACTCGCAATCTGGCGGATATCCTGTCCCGCCACGCTCGCCCAGCCATACCTTCAGAAACAGAAGAAGCCCATAAGACCGAGGAATATGTCTGCCTGGTGATAGACCACTTCAAGCCTATCCCTATGTCCCTCTCTGAAGTAGTGGAAGCCACCAAGCATGATGAGTGTCTGGAGATTGCTATTCAAGCAACCTTGTCATGGGACTGGCAGCCTCTTCAGTGCCTGGCTTCTAACCGCACTGCCGAATCGAAATCAACACTAAGTCGCTGCACAATGTCCACCAAAAACTGTCTGTCACGGACGAAGGCTGCTTGATGAGAGGCCCACACCTGGTTCTTCCTGACAGCCTGAACAAAATGCCGTCCTCCTGGCACATGAGGAACACCAAGGTGTTGTCAAATCAAAGAACAGACTGAGAAGCAAGGTCTGGTTTCCCGACCTGGGCCAGAGGGTAGAAGAGGTCGCACAGAATTGCAGCCTGCCAGGCCACCAGCCTGTCTGATCTCCCAGCACCTGTCATCACAGAGGAAGGCCCGGCCACTCCGTGGCAGCGAGTCAGTTCAGACTTTGGTAGTCTTCCCAATAGTTCCCATATGCTTGTTATCTTGGATGACTTTTCCCGGTATCCAGAAGTCGAAATTGTCTCGACCACAGCAGCATCTGCAGAGATCCTGAAGGTCGAAAAACTAATGGCCATTCAGGGGTTGTTCGAAGAAATCTGCACTGATAATGGGGGCCCCCTTTAATAGCCATGAGTGGTCTGAGTACCTGCACTCAAGAAACACCAAGTACCGCCGCATCACACCCCGTTGGCCCCATGCCAATGGGGAGGTGGAATGCATGATGAGAACCCTGACGAACGTGATTCGTATCACAGAGAACACCAACATCGAGCGAGATATATATAATTTCCTGTGAGAATACAGGTTCACGCCTCATTCTATGACTAGCATTGCCCCAAGCAAGCTGTAATTCGGATGGACAGTGACTGACACTATTCTCCATCATCCCGTGTGGGTTGACCAACTGAATCCACTGAATCGCTCTGAGTACAGAAGAGCCCATAACAATAACTATGCTTGACAGAGACGACAGGCCAAACGGAGCACACTCCGGATAGGAAAGAGTCCTTGTGAGGGACCGCCACCCAGGCAGCAAGTTCCACCTACCTTTTGAGATTGCCCCTTGGACTGTCACTGAGGTCAAAGGCACTATGGTAACTGCCCAAAGAGGGACGCAGAGCATTACCAGAAATGTGTCTCAGTTCAAGAGAGCTCCCTAGTCTCCAGCTTTCCACTCATGGGAAGGTGATCCGCTGGAAGACATGTCGGCGAATGACATGACCGACAGCAAAGACAACTGTGACCAGGTCCCCAGAAGTACCGCCAGTTTTCAGGGGGTGTCCCCGTCTCAGTTGGTTATGCCCCCACCGAGTCTAGTCCCAGTGTTCAGTGAGCTGAGCCAAACAACATCCTGTCTGCCTGATACTGAGAGATTCACTCCTGAATCCTCTGCCAGGAGTGGCCGAGGGCAGTATCACCTGAGACCCAACCCAGGACTGTCACAGTGCTATGCTGACTTTTTGACTGACTGAGTCTACACGGGTCCTGGCCTGAACCCAGTGAATGACCCTGGTGACTTTATTTGATGTCCTGCTCCTGTTTGGTACCGCTGCGATATTTTTGATAGTTGTTATTTGTTTTTTGTTTCTATAGTGAAGGAGGAATGTAGTGTTGCTCCTTTTGAGGCAACACCATATGGGACACCCGCAGGAAGGGCAAACCCCAATGGTGTAGTTACTGTTGGTATAGTCTGAAGTACGTACCAAACAGTTCATAAAGAGCCCTTAAAAGTGGGTGTGGTCACTTGGACCATGCATCCACAAGTAACGTGTGTATGTGTGTGTCATTGCAGCTGCAGTGTCACCGGCACACTAAAGGGTGCATCTCTTAAATTGGTTGATGGCTTCATTAAGCAGAGCGGTCTTTAAATGCTCGTCTGGTATGACTTCATGATAAACCACTTACATCAGAGCTCGATAGCATGGAGCATCTAAGTTATTTTTTGCTTTTGAAAAGATCCATGGCAGTAGTCCTCCTGTCCCACCAACTCCCACAACTCAGGACGTGCATAATGCCATAAACAACCATTGGTAAAGCCAATAGGTCTGGGAGTGGGGTGGAATGGCGTAGAATGGAGTGGCGTAGAATGGCGTGGAGTGTCATAGAGTGATATAGAGTACAATAGCATAGAGTGTGGTGGCACAGAGTGGGGTGGAGTAGAGTGGCATAGAGTTGTGTGGAGTGAGAGTAGAGTGGCATGTCATAGAGCGGAGTGGAACAGAGTAGAGTAGAGTAGACTAGAGTGGTGTAGATTGGCATTGTGTGGAGTGGAATAGAATAGAGTGGAGAGGCATAAAGTGGTGTAGAGTGGAGTAGAGTGACGTACGGTAGAGTGACGTAGAGTAGATTAGAGTGGAGTGATGCAGAGTGGCATAGAGCAAAGTGGTGCAGAGTGGAGCGGTAAAGACTAGAGTAAAGTGGCATAGAGTGGCGTAGAGTAGAGTGCTGTAGAATGCCGTGGAGTCGAGTGACAGAGTGGTGTATAGTGGAGTAGAGTGATGTACAGTGGAATGGATTGGTGTACAGTCGAGTGGCGTACAGTGGAATGATGTAGAGTGGAGAAGCATTGAGTGGGGTGGAGTAGAGTAGAGTGGGTGGGTGGAGTAGAGTAGAGTGATGTAGAGTGGTGTGATCTTTAAAGGGCTCTTTGATGTCTCCCCCGCTTCAGAGGCACATTTGGGCATACATACTGGACCCCTAACACCAACAAATAAGAACTTTACTGGAACCAAGGACATTCTGCCTAGAAGAAGAGCTGCTGTGCTGTAGGAAGGACTGCCATTTTGCAACTTGCTCTGCTGTGTTGGCCTGCTGCTTGCTGCTTTTTGCTTGGGACTGAGTGATTGGTCCTGTTCTCTACATCCTTGAACCCCAGATCCTCCAAGGGCTTGCCTCCTGTTTTCTGAAGTCTCAGGGACACACAAGACTTCCTGCAACTGTCTTGGTGCTGTTGGACTCAACATCGCGGTTTATGCTGCAGCTGGTTTGCACCGATTGGAACTTGCGCATTGTCCTTCTACACCGACACAGCAGCTGATCGATGACAGTGGCTCTACAGCAGGCGCGGCTCGACGACGATGCAGTGCCTGCATCGGACAGGGAAACAGAAGAAGTGGGAAGCTGAGAAGAAATGGTTTCCTACTAGTAAGCCTGCCAGGAAGGATCCCATGAGTGCCAGCAGGAAGGGCATTACAATGGGGATGCCAAGTGTCCCACGCAGGCACAGCCCTCCACCGTTGGGCAGTCACTGGGGTTGGCTAGTGTAGCGCTTGGGGATGAGATGGCCCTAGATAGTGCTGAGGCGAGTGCACAGTTAACCCTAGTGTCCCTGGGGGATAGAGAGATGGTACAGAAAACCCACATGCCTAACAATACTAGGAAGTACAGTCAGAGGGTATCCATCAATGGGCAGAGGGTGGAGGTTCTGAGGGACACAGGAGCCAGCATGACTACCGTCAGGTGTCATCTGGTGTCTTCAAAGCAGGTAGTCCCTAACATGTTCCACCAATTTGTTGCTGCTGACAACCATGAGAGTCACTACCCTGTGGCTCTGGTTCCCTTTGAATGGGGGTGGAGGGGTTTCAGGTCTGCTGAAAGTAGCTGTGTGTCCGTCCATGTCTGTGAATTGTCTGCTGGGTAACGACCTGGAGCACACCATCTGAGAGGAGGTGGAACTCAGGTCACACTTGGAGATGATGGGGATGCCGGTGTGCCTGACCACACGGTCCATGGCAGCTCGTGAGGGTGGTCAGATGGGCCTGGAAGAAACCTGCCAAAAAGAAGAAGGGCAAGAGACCTGGGAAACCCGCTCCTGGAATTCCCACGGTCCGGGAGTAGGCGGAACCTGAGGAGGACGCCCTGGTACCTACAGGGAAAACAGTGGCTGAACTGGAGAACCTACCCGGGCTGACCAATTGGCAGCAGGAAGAGGGTACCTCCAGGGAAGAGTTCTTCAAGGAGCAGAGGATTGCCCTACTCTTGTGTGTCTTCGGCAGCACTCTATGGCCCAGGCGGTTGATGACGCCTCAAGGCACCACCTGATCTAATGGGAGAATGGTCTCCTGTATAATGAGCCTAAGGTTTCTGAGGCTGGTGCAACACGTGTGTTGGTGGTACCCCAATGCTATAGGACCTGCCTACTGGGTCTGGCTCATGATGTGCCACTGGGGAGTCATTTGGGGCAAGACAAGACCTTTGACAGGCTTGTCACCTACTTTTCTTGGCCTCAAATGAGGAAGGCCTCCGATGCGTTCTGTAGGTTGCTAGGCAATTGGCAAGTCATGGGGGAGGTGCAAGGCCCCACTGCAACCTTTCCCTGTCATTAGAACCTCTTTTGAGTGGGTTGGCATAGACATTGTGGGGCCTCTGGATCTGAAGACAGCCATGGGCAACAGATTCATTCTGGTCTTGGTGGACCATGCCACCAGGTACCTGGGAGCTATTCCTCTCGGGACCGTGACTGCGCCTTTGGTGGCCAGGGCACTGATGGGGATTCTTACCAGCCTGGGTTTCCCCAAGGAGGTGGTATCTGACCGGGGTACCAAATACATTTCCAACTACATGAAGGCCTTGTGGAAGGAGTGTGGTGTGACCTATACGCTCACCACTCCTTACCACCCCCAAACCAATAGGTTGGTCGAAAGGTTCAACTGTACCCTCAAAGGCATGATTATGGGTCTACCTGAACCCATGAGGCGTAAGTTGGACGTCCTCCTGCCATGCCTTCCGTTCGTCTAAAGCAGGGGGGTCTTCAATCCGTGGGGTGTGACCCCAGGGGGGCCGTGGTGTCATGGAAAGAGGGTCGCACATACCCCAGCCGCACTTCTACCTGGAACTGGAAACCAAAACGTTTACTCTTCGATTTGGATTCCAAATAGTGGCATCTCAGGGTGCTATCTGATTGGAGGACATCGTAAAAGAATCTAACGGCATCAGCGACTCTCCTCCAATCAGAGAGATCGCAGGATGAATATCAGGAAATGCAGGGAACTGGGGTCATAAATATGCACCTGTGGAATGCTGAGGAATGCTTCAATATTCAGTTTTGGCGTTTCTGCCTTGCACTCCGTCTTGGTCTTTGTTCTTGCTGCTGCTGTGTTTTTTCACCCAATGTCCTTTTTGTGCTTCTTCCTCATGGCTGCCTCTGCACTGCCCTTGCCTCCTGCCTCATCCACCATTCCCTGGCTTTTCACCTCGCAGACATACACACAAACATACATGCACACACACACTTACTCCCATCTATAAGAATTTTCCTGAAGATATTTCCCACTTTCTTCCTCTTTAAAGATTTTGCTCATTTAAAAGTTCAGCTTTCTATTGTTTACATTTAAAAAAAGATGCACTAGGCAGTCAAAAGTCAGCTGCATAAATTTCACACACCCTTGACATTTATGTAGCCAGGTCTGAGATTTTCATGTGTTTTAAACACATTTTATTAAAAGGGTTGTGAGTGTGAGCAGATGAGTTGCAGACCCCAGCACCAAAAGGCCTTTTTGAGCCCTAACTTACCAGTTGTGTGATCCTGGGCAAATCACTTTGTGATAAATAAGAAATGTAAGGATTGCATACTTGTGTGACCTTTGAACTTCGTGTTATGGAGTTCAAAGTGCTCACAATCGGGGAGAATGTGTGTATTGGTTCATCTCACATTGATGCTAGATGCATTATATTTCCTTGAGACTTATTTCCCATGTAGTGTTTTCATTTGTCCCCTGAGCAATGTGTTTTTTCTGAGTTTTGTTTCACTCATCCACTCATTCATCCACATACTCATTCACCCATACTCATTCACCCACCCATTCATTCATCCATACTTCCTTCTTTTCACCCTTCCTTTCAATATTCTTTCTTTCTTTTCCTGTTTTTGTGTGCCGCTTTTGTGTGCCGACAATATGGCTGACAACGTGATGTGCAAAAAGAAATTATTTGCTTGAAGAAAATTGCATTCCTATCTGTTTACCTTATTGAACAATGTTAGGGGGTTGGGGCAAGGGCTCTGCACATCAGAGTGCTTTGGTATAAATAGTTTGAAGATATTATGGTTATGGTAACAATTTTCCTTTCTAGTTAAAGACCAGTATGTCTGAGGCTAAATCCCTGATTAACAGTTAGTGAGATGATGAGTTGATGGAAGTTGTACACTTTGTTACTTACAGCTGGCAAGCACTTAATATCTACTTGCTAATGAGAAAATACATGTACTAATAATTTGCTTTGCAAATTCTTGAGATTTTAATAAAGCTAAAGGCTAAGACATGAGGACGTATCCACCAGTTGAGTTTGCTTTTAATTACGTGTTCCTATGAGAAAGTTGGGAGTGAAGTCTGCCCTGTAAATTCTTTTGCTGAACAATAGGCTATGAAACCCATTCCCGTGTTGATGCTGTGGGTGAATGAGTTTACGGATGAATGAGTGGGTGAAACGATGAGTGAATGATAGGTGGATGAACAGGTGAAAGGATGGCAAAGTAAAGGAATGGGTAGATGGTTGAGTGAATGAATAGGTGGATGGGCAGGTAAAATGTTGGCTGAGTAGATGGATGGATGAGTAAATTGATAGGTGAATTAACAGGTGAAAGGATGGCAGAGTAAAGGGATGGATGGATGGATAGTGGATGGGCAGGCGAAAGAATGGCAGAGTTAAGGGATGGATGGATGGATGGATGGGCAGGTGAAATGATGGCAGAGTAAAGGGATGGATGGGTGGGTGAAAAGTTGAATGAGTAGAAGGCCGAGTGGGTGGATGGATGGCTGGTTGGCATTGTTGATGGATGAATGGCAGAGTGGATTGATGACAGAGTGGAAGGGTGGCAGAGTGGATGCATAGATGGATGGCAAAGTGAAAGGATGGATGAATGAATGAATGAATGAATGAATGGATGGATGGTAGATTTGATGGATGGGTGGGTGGGTGGATGACAAAGTGGATAGATGGCAGAGTGGAGGGTTCAATGGGTGGGGCAGTGGACCGATGGATGGCAGAGTGGACTAATCAATCAGTAGATTTGTAGAGCGCAACTTGTCACCTGTGAGGGTAGTCAGGCACTGATAGGTTGCAGAGTGGATGGATGGATAAATGTGTGGAAAGTGGAAAGACTGAATGATAGATGAAAAAATGAATGTATGACAGAGTGCAACAGTGGAATTGTGGATATATGCAGGTGTGTGGAAGGGTGAAAGAATGAATGGATAGATGCATGGCTGCAAGAGTCAAGGAAGCTGTTTTAGGGAGGGTTCAGCTCACTTGCTTCACTGGAATGGACGCTTCAACACTTTAGTAAAGAGTGGGGGCGATTTTAATTTTCTGGCTACTCCCTTGCGTCTCCTGATCAGGTATCATAGCTTAATATGACCAAGAGTCAGTTTTTGCTAAAATGGAAGCGTCTGTTTTCATAATGTTTAAAATAAAAACCTTTTTAGAAAGACAATGTGAAAGAAGATTAAGGGACCACTAACTCCACTGGAATTAAAGAAAGCATCCCACTTGGACCTCTTAGTTCACCATTAATGATTGTAATGGTATATTTTAATTATGATGAATGATGTTCAGCAACCTCCAGTCCCATGCAGCTGTAAAAGCCAAGCTGTCAGCATCCAATGAAATATAACATGGTTTCCCTCAGATGCTGAAGTTGCAGCCCATGCATTACAGCCATTATACCTAGCAATGTGCTCCAAGAAATCCAACAGCGAGCAGAGG
Source organism: Calotriton arnoldi (assembly GCA_963921515.1). Lineage (NCBI taxonomy): Eukaryota > Metazoa > Chordata > Amphibia > Caudata > Salamandridae > Calotriton > Calotriton arnoldi. The sequence continues at coordinate 3,291,907 of CAWUFW010000692.1, forward strand.
TAGACTTGCTAACAATGTGACTGTCAAAAGGAAATTGCTATTCATTTTCTGAGGAAAACATATATTCAGTAGATACGCTTGAAGATTACTCGGCGCAATTTCTGCTATTTATCTCTTTCCAAAGTTTTAATTGCTTGGTTTTATTCATGAGAAAGGGCCACTCTTAGTGTAACTAACTTGTTAGTTGCCACCATTCTTAGAAAAAATACCGGGCACTTGTTTACCATTGCTTTTAACAGCAGCCAAGAACTGGTGGGTGAAAAAGAAATCATGTACAAGTGCCAGGACCATTTTGTTACATGGCAGTCATCCCTCCGTTTGCTCTAATTGTCAATCTGAAATGGTTTGGCCAGCTCTCAAATACTTTTAACTTGATTTTTATATGCGTTTGTTGTTTTAGATATGTTTCAAGTGAGAAAAATACTGAATTTCACACGTTTCCCCAATATTTTTACTGGCCTGGACTTAAAAATACCCATCATGAGGGTAACAAACTGGTCAGATTGCAACCCTAATGGGTTGGTATGCCAGAGTTGCATGGTGGGAGGGTGGGTATTGAGAGAAGGGTGGGCTTTAGCTCTGGTCACGCCTAGTGCAACAATCTTTGTTGGCTCCACCATTGACCTCCTTCTCCAGGGATTTCCTCATTACCACACTACAACAGTGTCCCTCATCTCTCCATAGCCCTTCTCTTGCATGCATTTCATTTCTTCATACCAAAGTAGGGTGTCAAAGCACTTCACACTACACACATGTACATAGACAATGAATCAAGCGTGTGTAAATCAACGTATAGGAAATGTTGCATTAGACAATGAGGATGGTAGGAGTCGCATGTCGTCCTTTCTGGTAGACATATTTTAACAGTGCTTGCTCAGGAAAAGTAAAAACTCAAGATTTAAAATGTAACACTGTGGTTGGGGTTGGCTTTACTAATAAGAATTTGTTTCCTCTCAAAGACACCCTTTTAGCAACCTCAGGATAATGAAAGACAGGGGAAACACATAAGTTTCTAACCTATGTCTTGCATGCGGCTGTTTGTTGCCAATTCATTCCTCATTGTGCTACATTAGGATTTTAACTTAGTAACAGAAGAATCTCTGTGACAAAAGCAGTAACACATTGAGCTATCTATATAACATACAATTCTGTGATCGGAATGGTACATATGTTTCGCAGCAGGCACTTTAACCCTCTGTGCTACTTTATGGTGAATCAAAACAGTGACTAGACAAAACCCCATCTATGTCCAGCAGGTACATTAATCACCAGAGTTATGGGTCATTATGTTTTGTTTTTATTAACACATTGTTTTTGGTTTGTTTTTAATTTGTGTTCATGCAGTGCTTTGTGGCATTTTCAAGTAAATTTAAAATATCTTATTCATATGTTTATAGCACTTTATACTGGAGTTTAGCTTTTTCTAAGTGTTGCAAATAACCAAGGTTACTCTTACTCAATTTCATAATACTCAATTTACTGACCTAAGAAAGATGGAAATCTAAGTTGGCAATGGAAAGATTTTTGATCTTTTTAGCAGGTAGGAGGTGGATTCTAAGCATGCCGTCCACCCGTGTTACCTATTGCTATCAATGCGTGTGCGCTCAAGGAAAGGAGAACCTTGGTAATGGCTCACACGGCCTGCTCACGTAAGGAAGCCAGGACCGTCTGCAATTACTGTTTAAAGCTTGTGGAAGAGACCTAATGTGTTATTAATGTTTTATGCATTCCCAGATAAGATTTTATGAAGACATTTTAAGAACTGCAAAGAGTAGAAAAAAAAAAAAGACAGCTATACCGCATGCATCAGCAAGTCTGTGGTATTCATTAATATTGAACTTTGGAATTTTGTATCATGGGTCAAACACACATTTGACATGAATTGTTTCCTGCTGCTAAAAGATGATAGGGCAATCAAGCTAAAGGCCGAAACAGACTGTGATAAAAGAGGTGCAAACATTAGGAATTATGATGCGCCTACTTGGACTTTAGATTCACCTGCGTCGCCATAAATGGCGAAATTAGGCCACAGTGTGTGGTTTGTGGCATGACCTTGGCTAAAGAAAGTGTGAAACCAAACAAATTAAAGCACCACTTGGAAACTAAACACAGTTCACTAGTAGGAAAGAATACAGGTTTTTTTGCCAGAAAGCTGGAAAATATCATCCACCAAAAAGACACCGTGAAAAATGTGGTCTCCACGCCAAAAAATGCCTTGAAAACATCTTACCAAGTGGCGTACCACATTGCCAAAAACAAAAAGCCTTTTACAGATGGGGAAAAAAAGATTCTTCCAGCAATTCTTGACGTGGCCAGGACAAAGCTTGGTGAAAAACCGGCGGAGGAGTCTAAAATGGTACCCCTCTCAGACACAACAGTTTGCCGCTGCATCTCTAACATGTCAGAGGATATCCAGAGACAACTCATAGCACGCTTGAAATCGAATTTGTTTGCTGTGCAATTGAAGGAAGCAACTGATTTATGTAAGAAAGGTCATTTAATTGCTTATGTCCGATACTGCCACAAAACTGTAATATTGGAAGATTTTTTAGTCTGTAAACCAATCAAGGGATAGACAACAGCCCTGTTTGATATTCTTAATGACTTCCTGTGCTCCAATGGTTTTAAATGGTACAGCTGTGATGGGATCTGTACGGATGGTACTCCTTCCATGTGCGGGGCTAGGGCAGGCTTAAAAGCCAAAGTGTTGAAAGTGGCTCCTCATGTTCTATGGACCCACTGTATGATACACCGGGAAGTCCCTGCAGTTCGAAACATGGATAGAGAACTTGGGGATGTGTTGAATTCTGCTTTGAAAATTGTTAATTTCATAAAGGCTCACCCCACCAAAGCTCGTGTTTTAGCAATTTTATGTGCAGAAATGAGAGCTGAACACGATGGTTTGCTTTTCCATAGAGAAGTCCAATTGTTATCCAGGGGGAAGGTTCTGAATCGCTTTTTTGAATTGAGAAATGAAGGATGACAATTCCTTCTGGATTTGGACCCCTGCAGAGCAGAACAGCTGTGTAATCCCCGCTGGCTTGTGCTTTTAGCATACCTTGCAGACAACTTTGATAAATTAAATTCCTTGAATTTGTCTTTGCAAGGAGCTGACAGTACATCTTTCACCACGTGCCAAAAATATCTGCCTTCAAGAAGAAGTTGGAGTTGTGGAGAAGGCTAATTCAAGCTGGCCTGCCTAAGGCATTCCCATGTTTAGCAGAAACTCTTGAGGACACAGGATATGAACTTGAAGTACTGCGGAGGTCATAAAAAAATCACTTGACTTCTTTCAGGGACAGTTTTGAAAAATACTTTCCTGAGGACACTGATCATGTCAATGACTGGGTCTTTCAACATTTTCTAGTGGATGCAGGTACTCATCTTCCAGGGCACCTTCAGGGAGAAATAATTGAGGTCCAGAGTGAAAGTATTCACCGGATATAATTCAGCAAAATCTCAGTATGGGAATTTTGACTGTAAATGTCTGTAGAGGATTCAGGTTTGTCAACAATTGCAGTCAAGACTCTTCTCCCTTTTAGCTCATCATATTTATGAGAGATTGGGTTCTCAGGATTGGCAGTATTAAAGATGAAATACCATTCAAGACTTGAAATGGAGTACAGCCTGAGGATGGCAGTAGCAAGAATACATCCACAGATTGACCGTCTCTCTGGAAATAAACAGGCACACCCATCAGATTAGTTCAGAATGGTGTTATCATCCAAATAAGTTTTGTTTTGGAAAAATAAAGTACCATTGTGTATTTTTCGACAATTCTTTTTGGAGACTTTTTGTTCAAACTGTGTAATAAGCCTCTTGCTATGTACCACAGTCACCCACAAACCTTTGCTTTGCTAAACACCGTTTAATAATATTTCCCCACCGTAAAAATGATTTGCCATGTGAGTTGGGGGCGTTTATGGTGGTCGGTGATGAGGAGTACAAAGGTTTCGAAATCTTTGTCCAGAGGTAGTCCTTACGCCTGAAATTATTAATGGGGGGTGGGGGCTCTGCATCTAAAGGTTTGATTTCCTCTGGCCAGAGGGAGGTTCCACAGAAAGGGGTGAATACACTTCTGGGTTGGGTGACAGCTGCACTTTTTGCATTCTCTCTAGACAGGCGCACAAAGGGAGAAGGGGCGTGGCATTTGAAAACCTCCCCAATAAAACAACACTATCTATCAGGACTAACTGCACAGCGAACAAATATATGCACACTTTCAGAGCTGCCCATGGCAGTGCAGTCATACGGAGGCTAGCAGTACATAGAAGTTGCTTGGCACACATGAATACATCCCCTAGTAAATAGTTAACACTTAACAAAAAACATCAGCCAGAACACTGAACACACTGAAATAATCCACACAGTGGGGTATCAACAAGTTCACAACAAAACTGACTTATGTACCCAGCAACTAAATCTCCAGTGGAACACAGTCAGAACACACATCCAACAAAGTTCAGAGGTACAATAGAGTTGGATCTCACTGAGCTCACAACAATACATAATGCACTGAACCAACACCCACCCAAAATCAAACACCTAGACTGATGCAAATATAAGCATGGATCTTAAAAAGACACCAAAATCTGAGCAGCCTCAATTAATACACAGACCTCATGCTAAGCAATGTACATACCAGTCTTCCCAGATTCACGTTCCCATATTGGTAAAGATCTGTGGCCACATGCACCAAACATCACTAACCACTGCAGTCAAACATATACACAAAATACTAACCACACCCACACTACTTGCGATCCAACTCATACTGAAAACAGACTCTGGGGGCAGATTTACAAGAAAGTGCCGCAGCGCGGCACCGCAAGCCCTTTGGCTGCGCCACGCTGTGGCACTTTCAGAACACAGGAATGCGACATATTTACAATGATATGTAGCATTCCTGTTCTCTACCCTGCGCTGGCACACAAACAGCTGCCATGCGCCGTCGCAGGCACCCTTGCACCATGGTGCAAGGATGTCTGCGTCATGGGGAGATTGTTTTTGTGCAGGAAGGGGCTCCTTCCTGCACGAAAACAATCACTACAGGCATTTTCCTCTTTCAATGCGTGCTTTAGAATGCAGCACGCATTGAAAGAGGAAATAAATTAGGAGAAATGAAAACATTTCTCCTCGTTGCACCTCGCTACGCCACCCCTAGGGTCGCGTAGCATACTGATGCATTTCCAGGTTTAAGATTGCTCGTAAATCTGGAAATGTATCTTGTTCCATGGATGTTGCGTGGGAACACCCACAGCAACACCCATGGAACGCCCCTTTCACGCAAAGTGCTGCGTGTAAAGGGGCCGTATTTACAAGGACAGGAAAAGCCACGCAGGGTGGTTTTTCCTGTCCCTGTAAATATGGGGCAGAGAAATGCGCTGCCAGTGCGTCACAAAAAGTGACGTACTGGCAGCGCAAGGGGCTTGTAAGTCTGCCCCCCGGTCTTTTAAGGAATCCTTCAGCCTGGGCGGGAAGTTCAGCGTACCCAACACGACCTCATATCGCCAGTAATACATAACATAACCATAACAATAACATAACCATAACAATACATAACCATAACAATATCATAGCCATATGAATAACTTAACCATAACATTCTTAACCATAACATTAATATATTTATGACTCTAGCTTTGGCAATTATGGCATTATATTTGACGCGGCTGCGTATGTTTTCCAAACCTACTGGCTGTGACGGAATAGATGAGCAGGCTTACCTTCTGCTATGAAAGGGGTAACATTTAATCCAGCACAAAGGCCACTTGGACTTGTTTCTCTACATATTTGTCTTTGCCTGATGGGAAAGGCCCTGGGCAACAGGAGGCAAAATGCAACTTAATGGAGGACTGAAATAGGAAATCTATTTGTTTTACAAAACCTTATTTGCCCCAGGTACAAACAAATTCTACTTATTCAGTCCTGCTGAAAAGTGTATTAATAATGTATGCAAGTGCTGAAAGATGTAATACATGGTTTGTAGCTGAGTTAGTAATGCTTGGAAAAACATCTGTAGCTGAAGGCGATGTGCAGCTCTGTGTCCAAAAGTAAACTAACTCAATGCTTGCTGAATGTTTTCAGTAGCAGTGTACGAAGTTGCAACATTTTTTCACAAACGTCGTGCATTTCAGAAGAGGATATTAACAAGCATTTGCAATGCAATCGGTCTCGCCTTTGGGACCTTATATGTATTTAGCTATGCAGCACATTAGCCTGGGTGCTGAAACATCTATTGTTCTTTAACATGGAGGGAAAGTAAGCACCAAACTGGTTGACATGCCAGGTATGGGAACACATGGAGAGAAATATTGCCTTTCAGCGGGAAATGGTATAGTCCAAGGCTCTGTTTTTAATATAAAAGCAGGGCTTTCGGTGGTCATATCCCTGAAAGATTTGAAAAAAATATTATTGTCTACGGGTGCTCGTGGAAGACAATTTCTATGGACTGGAATCTAGAGAATGCTAAAGTGATTCTGGTATTTTACTGACCTCTGCTGGTCATTTTCTATCAAGCAAGTTAAATAGACGAAGTTGCCAGAAAAATTAAAAAAAGAAAGTCCCTCAGCAGAAAGCAATTCTGGTATTTTACTGACCTCTGCTGGTCGTTTTTTTATCAAGACAGTTAAATAGAGGCAGTTGAACAGAAAAAATAGTCCCTAATTGGAAGCAGACAAGTCCTAGGGCTGATCTCCAGAGCCCACAAAGTACATACACATATAAGTATATACTATAGTATATACTAAAGTATATATACTAAAGTATATACTAAAGTATATACAAGAGATCTCGAATGCTCGACCTAAAAATGTGTGAAGGTACTGTAGTTCTACCCGATTTAGGCTTTCGCTTGAAAATCAGGACTTTAGCACGCCTTTTGTGCATTAGTGTAATTTGGGTCGAGTCACTCACTAGCCAAAAGGTAAGCAACATACACACTCAGAATCAAATGCTAGTGGTGATGCTTTTAGAGAATTTGCTAGATCAAGCTAAGCAAATGCACGTACTAGCACACAAAAGGCTAACCTATGACCATCCCCAATTAATACTTGTGAGAGAAAACTACGCAAGCCTGTAGATGTAGGAGAAATCTGAAACTCCACCACAAACACTATGCTCACTTCACATGCAGTGAGCGGAGCACCAGGCTAGCCAGTTCACTTCTGCCTCCATTCAACACACACCATAATGAGTACAAGCAGGGGCGAAGCCCCACTGTTGAAAGGCAGCAGAGAGAAGAAAATAAAATGACAATAAAACTATTTTATCATTTTATTTTTCACTTTCAGTCCACCGAGTCTAGGACGGGGCCATGATGCAGCATCAGCAGCAGGGGGAGGTAGAGTGGTAGGCACTGAAAGTGCGCATGTCGGTTTGGCCGGCTGTCTTAGGATGGCCAAACCAACATGTGCACTTGAATATCTCCAGGCTGTTCCTTAGAGACATCAGCAGTGCTCAGGAACACACGATCCCAGTCCCTGCGGGAGCGTGAAATTGGTCCGCTCCGCCCAATCCCATCGCTTTTCTCATGCAGGGTAATAGCATGAGAGCAGCGTTGGGATTGCGTGGGGATTCTGGGAGCCTGTGTTCAAGGGGATTGTAGTGCGGGAACAGAGGAGCAGCGAGGTGCGGTGTGGGAGCAGAAGATCACATAGTTGGCAGCTGGCAGCGAAAGGCAAGTGTAAATGATTTATTTATTTTTAAAAATAATTTTTTCCTTGAACTGCCTCCCCCCCCACATCGGATTGGCAACAGCCGCCGCTGAGTACAAGTCTCCCCAGTCCTTTGCTTGCTGTGACCATGCGCAGCACTTCGCCCTCTGTTAATAGCCCTGCTGGTGAGGCCAGCACTGAGGTAGCCAGTGAACAAGTCCTCCCTGGTGGTTGGTCGCTCTACCACCCGTAAACAACAAGTTAATGGGTCGCAGTTTATTAACTTCAGAGGGATGAAGGCCTGAGCTGGCCTTCCCATCATTCATATTTCAAACCTCTGTTGATCTTCAAATGGTTTAAAAATGCAATGTATTAGTTACTGCATGTATGAAAGTAGGTGATCCACAGCTGAGTGTGTACTTTGTGAGGTTTATGGAACATGTTTTAAAATACTTGTCAAATACATTTTGTCTGTCCCAAATTTAAACCGTAAGTTAGATTAACCTGTTGTCTCATTCTTGCTGGTTATGGTTTCGTTTCTGCTTTGAAGGCTGGTGTATGCGACTTGACATTTGGCATTTTACATTTGTACTTTTTTTTAAATTAATAACACAAATAAATGGTTTACTTTAAAAAAAAAAAAAAAAAAAAAAAAAAAGATGTTAGTGGTGTTAGAAATGGGGTTCTCTAGTTGGCAGAGGTAGGTACCTTTGTCCAAATAGGGACCCTTGTTTCTAGTCAGGGTAAGGGGGATACACTTCTAAAATAACCCCTGCTCACCCCCTTAGTAGCATGACACGAGCAGACAGGCTTATCTCAGAGGCACAATGAACTCTTCTGAGAAGTTGGGTGCCTTAAGCACGGGAGCTGTGCACATGGCAGATTTCAGGGCATCAAAAGCCTTCTGGAAGGCGTCAGTCCAATTCACTTTCTTGGGCTGCTTCCTGGAAGTCAGCTCGGTCAAGGGGGCAACAATGGTGCCATACCCCTTGACAAATCTCCTGTAATACCCTGCGAGTCCTAAAAAGGCTCTCACCTCTGTCTGAGTCTTGGGGGGGTTCCCAAGCCAGAATGGTATCAATCTTGTGCTGTAGGGGCGCCACCTGGCCGCTCCCACCTGGTGTCCCAAGTTCACCACTGAACCCTGCCCGATCTGGCACTTGCTTGCCTTGATCATGAGGCCTGCTCTCCGCAGTGCCTTCAACACTTCCCAGAGGTGGTGCAGATGTTCCTCCCAAGTGGCAATGAACACTGCAATGTCGTCCAGGTAGGCGGCACTGAAATCCTCCAGCCCAACCAACACCTGGCTGACCAACCTCTGAAAGGTGGCAGGGGCATTCTTTATCCCACAGGGCATCACCCGGAATTGGTAGTGCCCATCTGGTGTGGAGAATGATGACCTCTCTCTTGCCCCATCAGTTAAGGCGATCTGCCAGTACCCAGACGTTAAGTCAAACGTACTGAGGTACCGGCAGCCCCCAACTGATTGATGAGCTCATCAGCTCTGGGGATGGGGGGCGCGTCAGTCCTGGTGACTGAATTGAGCCCTCGGTAGTCCACACAGAACCGGAGTTCTGGTGTGGCACCGGGTGCGGCAGACTTCGGGACCAAGACCACTGGGCTGGCCTGTGAGAAGTTGGCCTGGCATATGCTGTCCACTATTATAGTGGGCACCTTGCACCAGTCCAAACAACCCCTTATTGGAGATAGGTTAAAGACAACCTTATTGAAAGCTATCCTAGTGGTAGCTATGGAGAGCAGCCTTCAGGCTAAGTCTTGAAGGAATGTAAAGCAGCTTGTTTTACCAGTCTATAATCTCTTGAGTGATCAAATGAAAGAGCACCACACCAGGTATATATTCAAAATATATGTATTTATTGCTAAACACACCCTCTAGTCTCTTTATGAGGCTAGAGTTCAAGTACACAAGTTATAAGTTATTTAAACACAGTAATAGCACAAATACACGTTTGGGCCCTAGGGGCGTACCAAACCATATACCCATAAAGTGGTATAAGAACCACGACTGAACTAGACACTAGGCCTAGAGCCTCTAGAAGTGCTTGGACCACAAGGAACCACCCAAGGTAGTGACACAGGGGACCCACGGGGGACGCGTGCAGTGTAAATACACAACCGCGATACGCCGTTAACTTCTATGGAGAAAGTCGCGATCAGGAAATTAAAGAAAAGGGACACTTAAAGGAGGACTTGGAGCAAACCCTTTGAGAACTAGGTCGTTCTAGAGTCTCTAACCACGGGAGCACCGGAGTACTCGTGTTACCTCACCCAGGGAAGCCGGGTGCATAGGTGCCTTTCGGGGTCGGGTTTCGTCGTCGATTTGAATGGCGATCTGCTGCAAAGTGCTGCTGGCGACCAAGTGGAAAGTGTCCGGGTGGATCCAAGAGTGGATCGGAGATCTGAAGAACCTGAAAGCAGAGGGGACAGAGTCTGGGTCACTAGCCAGTGACCAGGAAGGCGATGAGCGGATGCCCACCGATGTCGAGTGCTTCAGGTAGGTTGACGGTCGTCTTGACTCTTCAGCCACGAGGTCCAGGAGGCGTTGTCGGCGACCAGGAGCAGGATTCGGGCTGGTACACGATGTCTGTCGAGTGCTGAGGCGTCGGCGACCGGATTGGACCCAACAAGCCTTGGCAACGGCAAGTCTCGATGAAAGTGAAGAATGACGATGATGCAGACCAGCAAGGTCTGAGGAACTCACCCAGCAAGGGTAAGTGAGGGCAAGCCTGGAGCAACCAGGGAGCCCAAGAAGAAAAGGATTGGCCTTCGTGAAGGGCTACTAGCCAACCGCTAGCGACCGCGAAGGAGCCTCGAGACGTTGCACGTGGAGCTGGCTCACAGGACACTTGTGGAGTGGAGGCCAGTGATCTTCGGTGCAGTTGGTGCTGGAGGCTAGGGCTACTCGGAGCCCAAAGCACGACTTCGTGGGAGACCCAGAAGAGGATGCACTAGCAAATGCGTGCGGTGTCCAGGGGTCACGGTTCCACGTTACCCACGACAGCTACGGGCCTCAGCTTTGCTGGGGACTCAGGGCAGCCTCGGGAAGTCTGGAAATCCACCTCTGGTGATGCAAAGACTTCGGCGTCCGACGGGAGCTTAGGCGATGCAGACCGGACAATTGCTTCTTTGGTGCCTGCCAAGCAGGGAGTCACTCCTTGACCCCAAGGGAGATTCTTCTGTCCTCTAGTCTTGAGTAGAGCGTCGAAGGTCCAGGATTCTGTTTCAGAGTTTCGTCCAGGGATAATCTAAAGTCCTAAGGACTGGGTTCCTATACTTATACTAAGTTTAGGGGTTGGACTTACTCTGTGGCCCCACCTATGGGTGGGTCAGGGCAGAGGGGTGGCTACACCCCTTTCCCTTTGTCCAGTTCGCGCCAAAGCAGGGGCTGCAAGCCCCTGATCCGGTTTGAACTGGGGTATGCACAGGGACACCAAGTGTGCCCCCAGTGCAGGACTTCAAAGCACCCGAAAGTGCTCCCGCCCAGCCCCAATACACACTATCCTGTCTGGGGAGGTGGTCACACCTCCCTGGGACAGGAAACCTATTGTCCAGGCCTCCCCTGCCGGAGTTTCGTCCAGCAGCAGAAGGCCAGACTTGTGTCTGTGGCAGCAGCATCCATTTTGTGATGCCAGGGCTTTAGAAAGAAGTTACCGGCCAGGCCAGGGTTAACATGTCTCTCCCTCTAGAAGGGTGGAATGCTACCCCCGCCGCCAGAATTGGCGGGGGGTAGTATTCCAAGATATTTGACACCAAACACGACATGTTTCGGTGCAGCCATTCCAAAGTTAGCATTTAACGCGAGGTTATAATGCGCTTAAGAGTATATGGTCAGGCTGCACTACAAACAGCATCAGAGAAGGGTCTCCGAACGCTGCAGAGGGGCCCTGCTCATGCAGGGGCACCCTCTCACATAGGAACCACGCACTCTGCCTTCAGGATTGATAAGGCCTGCCATAGGAGTGACTTATAGGTTTATATGTGTGTATGTATATAGTGATATAGGTAACCTATATCACAGTAAGGGTGCATACACCACCTTACCCAGGCTGCAGTAGCAGACCTGTGGTGTCAGTTTGGATGGCCTTCCAGGGGTGGCACAATACATGCTGCAGCCCCTGGTAGGCCTCTGAGGTACCTATGCCCTGGGTACATAGTATACCATATACTAGGGACTTATAAGGGCACTCCAGATTCCAATCAGAGATGTGCCTAAGGCACATGGAAACCATTTTACAGAGAAAGCAGATAGACTGGGGTCCTGAATAGCAGGATCCCAGTCCAACTAAGTCATAAACCAGCAAAACACCATAAAAAAAGTGGGGGCAACCATATAGTCAGATTCCACCTTCCTACATGGCCCAAGGGCTGTTTGAGGGCTCAATCACCCCTAGTGCCAGCATCTTGGAGACCTCCTCCTTGATGCAAGCTCTGACCATGTCAGTCACTCTGTAAATCTTATGTTTTACTGGAGGACTGTCCCCAGTGTCCACATCATGGACGCACCACTGAGTGACACCGGGGGTCAGGGAGAACAGATCAGAAAACTGTTCCAACAGTTGGCGGGGGAGAGGTTCACACCGTCCACTGACCCATCTTGCTCCTTGGCAGACAGGAGGTCAGGAAGCGGCTCAGTCTCTTCTTCCATCCCAGCATCTGTTGCTAGGAGCATGCCCACTTCGGACCTCTCCAAGTGGGGCTTCAGGTGGTTCACATGCAGGACCCGTAAAGGGTTCCTGGGAGACTGCAAGTCCACCAAGTAGGTGACGTCACTCTTGCGCTCCACCACCTCAAATGGTCCGGTCCACTTATCCTGGAGCGCACAAGTCTCCACTGGGACCATGACCCAAACCTGTCCAGGTTGAAAGTCGATCAGAGTGGCATTCTGATCATATCAGCGTTTCATTTCCTCCTGGCTGGCTTCCAGGTTCGCCTGAGCGAGTTGCCTGAAGCGCTTAGTCTAGTTTCTGAAGGCCAGCATGTAGCTATATACCTCCTGGGGAGGTTTACTGGGAGCTTTCTCCCAGACTTCTTTCACCAGACTCCGTGTGTAAAGCATTTGTGAACACATACAGTAAAAACACTACAAATGGACACCACACCAGTTTAGAAAAATAAGTAATCTTTATCTAAACCAAAACAAGACCAAACGACAAAAATCCACAAAACAGTAATAAAAATTTGACTTTCAGATGGTAGAAATAGTTCAGTTCAAAGCAAATGGCAGATGCGACACTTTTCACACAAAGTACCAGGGATACGTCGCGCAAACAAACAAAACAGGCCGCAGGGAAGGTGATGCGTCGGTTCCTTGCTCCGGGGGAGGTGATGCGTCGGTTCCTTACTGCTGCGCAGGGGAGGTGATGCGTCGGTTCCTTACCGGAGAGGAGGTGATGTGTCGGTTTCTTACTGCGTCCCCAAACGATGCGACAAACTTGGCGCCTTGATGCGATGCGACGATACGGGACGATGCGTGGATTCTTCCAGCTCCCAGCGGAAAACAGTCTCTAGAGGTCCAAACCAACAGCAGGCACCTCTTTGCAGGTCAGAACTCCCAGCAAGAAAGTTCAGGGGAGCTGGTGGTGAGGTCTTTGTGTCCCTGAGACTTCAGAACAGGAGGCAAGTTCAGTTTCAAGCCCTTGGAGATCTTCCTCAAGCAGGGCACAGTGCAAACAGCAAAGTCCTTTTCTCCTTTCCTTGGCAGCAAGTAGCCACTGCAGGCCAACCCCAGACAGCAAACAGCACCGGAGCAGTATTCCTCCTCAGCTTCTCCGGCTCTTCTCCTTGGCAAAGGTTCCTCTTGATTTCCCAGAAGTGATCTAAAAGTCTGGGGTCTGGGCCCCTCTTTTTATACCCAAAAATCCTTTGTTCTCTGAAGGCAGAGAGTGTCTGTACCCAGCCAAAACCAGTTCTGTGGGGCACTTTGCAAGTACACAACAACCTCCATTGTCAGTGTGAGCCCTGGCTCCAGACACACCACAGGGGGGCATAGCCGTCATTGTGGAAGGCAGGCACAGCCCTATTCAGGTACAGGTGCTACTCCTCCCACCACTCAAAATGCAGACCAGGCCTATTTAGCCCAGCCCTGACTCATCAGACTTCTGGAGCCGCTGCCCCTCTCCAGCCCCTGTCATCCAGAAGCCAGACATGCAATACACAAACCCAGCAGAGGCATACTGGATAGTTAGGCAAGAAAGTACCTACTTTCTAAAAGTGGTATTTTCAGACACAGAATGTAAAAATCACCCTCACTAAAAGATGCATCTTAACATTCTGAGTTCAGGCATACTAAACTTTATTTTTCTACCTTGTTTCCAGGGCCAGTTATGTTTATAAGATGTTATAAACAAACTCCCCATTCTGTCCTATGGGAACAGGTAGCCTTGCAATAGTGAAAAACGAAATTGGTAGTATTTCACTATCAGGACATGCCACACACATCAGGGCATGTTCTACCTTTCACATACAATGCACCCTCCCCACAGGGGTACCTTGGGCCTACCTTAGGGATGACTAATATGTAGAAAAGGGAAGGTTTAGGGACTGGCAAGTGTGTGAACTTGCCAAGTCGACATGGCAGTCCCAGACTGCACACAGGCTCTGCAATGGCAGGACAGAGTTACATTTTACAGGCTGCTTCTGTGGGTGGCACAATCAGTGCTGCAGCCCACTAGCAGCATTTGATTTACAGGCCCTGGGCACACACGGTGCACTGTACTAGGGACTGACTAGTAAATCAAATAACCAATCATGGAAACACCAATCCATAACAGTAATTTACAAAGGGAGCACTTGCACTTTGGCACCGAACAGCAGTGGCAAAGTGCCCAAAGCATCTAGACCAGCAAACGGGGTCCAACATAAAGCAAAAACACAGGAGGCAAAGGCAAAAAATGCAGGGGAGATCCCCACCAATGGTGCCAGGTCTAACAGGTGGCTAGCCTTATCACACAAAGCCATCTTGCTGGCTTAAAACAGCAGATAAAGGTTCTTTTCCTAAACTGTGGATGTTTAATAGTAGTGGACGTTTAAAATTAAGATGTGGGGTGATTGAACATCAGAACTATAAAATAAAACCAACAACTTTAAACAGCAAGATTTTTATTAAATCTCCTGTATGGGCGAAACCAGCGCTAAGCTGAAAACAGCAATACACATAGGGGCAAACACAGCCTTAAATATCACAAAGGGTAGAAATGAGTCTACAAAATAAACTCCTGCGTGTACAAAGTTGTGGCCCTCTGTGCTGTATGGGGTCCTCCTTTGAAACCTCTTACTGGAGTCCCCGGCCTGCTTCAGTACCAGTGAATGTCTCACATGCCCAAGTTACAGATGCATAGTGTGACGCCTATGCCATTTTCCATGTTGTTCTGGGATGTCAGCAGAAACTGTGTTACTGGAGGTATCAGTTCGAATCTACATGGCTATTAGGGTGGGCTAGGGTGTGGCAGGTAAATGCTCAAGAAGCAAAAAGTCAGCAATTCTATTCCCCTCTCGGTTACATAGGAACTGGGCAACACAAGAAGAAAGTTCAAGGGTGCACAAGGGTCCGCACTTGTGTACTCTTCATCCCCACCCTGATGGTTCCTCTGTGTTGTCTCGCCTGTTGGCAGTGTGCCAGCACTCACCAAACTCTTAATCAGTGACAATCCAACATTCTCAGAGGTTTTCTCCTGCACTACCTCACGTGAGCTGGAAGCACTCCTACTATGCAGTTCCACACTCCTTCCTTTCTCAGTATGGCTACTTACTATATTAGTGCTAAACCCAATCTAACTTCTGGCTGCAACACTAGATAGACTGTGATTCTGTCCTAACCCAGGAAATACATTAGCAAGAGTATTTTTCACAGTCTGTAAAACACTTAAGTGCATGACTGAGAATCTCCTTGAGGACTGCAGTGCCCATCAGAGTAACCTAAATCGGCCTCTTTCTTCACTTTTAGGAGTGAAATGACTGTTCCTGTCCCAGCTTTCTGGGTCCCTCTTCAGAGTTTGCTACAGGCTGGAACCTAGGACAGATGGGTCACCCGTTCTTGTGCACTATCATGTGGGCATAGGTGGGGGCAGTAAAATTTTAATTGACGCCTGCAGTGCATTATTGTTCAGTGACTACAGAGCCTAATTTCCATCACCAAATAAGTGCTGAAAATCCATTGATTTGTTACATTTGTTGCCATTTGGAGATATCTATAATTTTTAGAGTTGTCCCTATTTCGGTCGTAGAACTACAAATTATGTTGTGAATTAACGCAAGGACACGAAATGTGTATGTCTTTAGCATTAATTAAGGCAGTGTAAATTGACGATGTGTTGAATCTTCTGTGATCAAAATTCAATAAATGTAATGAATATTAAACAGTCTGTAAAATTCAGAAGCACTTCTTGCTAGAGTTTAAGAAACACTGAGTTAGTGTTTTGTCTTTTCCAGCAAATTAAAAATTGATTAAAAAGGTTACCTATAGATTCAAGTGATAGTATTTGACCATCTCTGGCTGGAACTGCAGTAGCTGTTGGAAACTCTTCCCTCAGAGACATCATCAGACGGGTCTGTAAGTCTATGAGGTTTACATTTTTACTGTCTTGACAATTAGTTATTTTGAAAACGAATTCCGACATATTTGTAGTTTTCTCCAGATCTGTAGTTACTATATGAAAATTTTGATCGCCATAGCTGGGGAGCGGCTTGATCTTAGATACCTTTACTCCAAATACATCTTCAACCAAACGCGTGGCTTGTGCAAAATTCACTGCTGGCTTTCCCACATCGTAAGTAGTTTGTGACTGATTGTTTGCACTTGACATTTTATCTATAAAATAAAGAAAGTAAACATTTCAGAACTGATATGTGGCTAGAACATCCCATTAAGTACTACAGTGCAAAATCACAAATAGATATCAAGGAGAATTTAAACTTTGAAAACATCATGCAAATTTGTGAAGCATGTGTGTACGTAGGAAGTACATGCTCGTAGTGTCCCTAACTCGTGTAAATTTGACATATTCGAGGGCTTGAATCACAAAGAAGTTCCTATTTTTAGGTCAAGTATCAGCGTAATCCTGAATGCCATTTGCCATTGGTTCACTCGTGTGTCACTTTTATTTCCTGGCTCCTTATTGGTTGGTGCTCCCCATACATCACTTCCGTTTTTAGGCGAGGAGCACCGGCCAACTACAGTTTCCTTACACTGTAGGTCTTTATGTATTTTATTGGGGACTACTTATTTATTAACATGACACCCGCTTCACTCAGCAGCCGCCACGTAATACCTTTAATGTGCTCGGGCGCCGACTACTTACTTACTAACATGGCGCTCGCTTCACTCGCAGCCACGCAATACCTTTAATGTGCAGAGGCGCCAACTACTTATTTACTAAAACGGCGCCCGCTTCACTCACAGCCACGCAATACTTTTAATGTGCATGGGTGCCGCGGTTTTTTTCAGCACGGCACCCGCTTTCATTAATATTTCTCTTGGGCCACCTCAAAAAAGCAGCAGGGGCGCTGCAGATCACCTTCCTGGCGCTGCACTTATTCTGCTGCTGCCGATCACACTGTGTAAATTTTAAGAGGTGGGTGGGGTGGATGGAGCCCCTCAGGAACAAGCTTCCATCCCCACTGCCAGCATCGGATTGGTAACGCGGGCAGTCGAGCATTGGCCGATGGGCCGGTGCCTAAGGGTCACTAGTGGGCCGGTTTTTGTCAAACGACTCACAGAGACTTATTGTCTTTCCCACCAGGCCACTGTAAGGGGGGAGGGGCAGCATCATGAGCAAGGAGGCTCTGAGGGGGATGCTTTCAGCAGCGTCGCTAGGCCAATATTGTTCTGTCCGCTGCAGACTTTATCTTGGCCTCCCGTGGGGCCGGCGCAGACGCCCAGAAGCAATGTCCCACTCCCCTGCTGTGGGCCATCATCACCTCGGCTCCCCTGCTTTTGTACACCCCTCCCCTGCCAGACCATCACCCTGAGGCTACAGTTGACTGGGCTGGGGAGAGTAAGTGAATGACCTTGCTGAGGGCCAGTTGTTGGCACCTCGGCTGCAGTGTCTTTCAGGCCTTGGTGGTGGTGGTGGTGGTGGGGGGGGTGTATGTTTGCATAAACCTCGCTGTGAAGCACCTTTCCCAGAGCGGAAAATTGAGATAATGTAATGTTAGGGTCAGAGCTGCTGAATGTGGAACTATGGAAATCGGTTCGAGTCCCAGCCTCAGTGCAACATCCTGTGATTCTGGGCAAATGACTTAATTGCGCAAAGGCCAAAATGAAAATGAATCTGATCTTCTGTAATGTAACTAGTGGTCATATAATTGTGCCCTTTGGCCGAGTTAAAACTACAATAAAAAAATAACCTTCTGTTTGCTCATTTTTTAAGAATCTGCAAAGGCTGGAACTTAATAATGAGAGAGGATTCTTTATTCAATAATAAAAAAGTCTGTATTCCTTCTTAACATGGCTTTTCTTCCTTTGTTTAGTTTTAACAATCAGTCACGGATCATTAAAGGAGCTTTAGACCACATTTTAAACTGCTTTCACCTTATGTTTACTGTTCAAACTTTTAAAGTACATGTCGATCGGGGGAGGAAATACCAGCTTTAAGTGATTTTCTTCATTTTCGTACTGGCAAGGGCATTAAAATACTGGTAAGGCTGGTTTAAAAAAAACAGCCAGGTGACAAATATAGCCATATCAGGAGTTGTGGCCTTTGGGCCACTTTATTTCACTTCGCCCGCCCAGCCAAAATTTAGTGCATTTTAGTTTTCACCAATGTTTCTGGCTCAATGAGCTTCAAAATACATAATTTATCAAACATTTCTCTAAAAATGAGCCCGATGAGATTAGCCAAATGCTGTTTCGTGAACTGGCGTGATCCAGGAATGTGGGCCACTTTTTTGGAAGTGCCCGGGCCGAATTGTGATGCCAATCCGACCCTGCCCACTGCCACGCAATACCTTTAATGTGCACAGGTGCCGCGCTTTGTTTCAGCACAGCACCCGCTTCCATGTAATCTCTCTTGGTCCACCTTAAAAAAAGCAACAGCGGCGCTGCTGATCACCTTCCTAGCACTGCACGTCTTCCGCTGCTGCCGATCAGACTGTGAACGTTTTAAGAGGTGGATGGGGCGGGAGGAAGCCCCGCAGGACCGAGCTTCAATCCCCACTGCCACTGCACCTGCTGTTATAACGTACTCCTCGCAGACGTCTCTTTCCCTCCCAAAAGGAAAATGTATGGCATGGTTAAATGTAGTTTAAGCTTTTCGCTGTCCTTTTGTTGAGAGTTTTGTTTTGCTGATTCATTTTCAGTTCCGTTGCTCTACATGCTACCAGCAATGGTGTGCTTTGGCTTGCCGTGAGCCGCTTTCTGTTTCTTGTTCTCTGTAGCCTGTACTTAATGCCGTCTTCAAGCTTTCCATGTTTTTGTGTTCATGGCTCTCGCGGTTGAATAGCATGTTTATTACAGCTTCTTTTGTGTGAATTTTATATTTTTAATAACAATATGACTAATATTGGTGCACCTTATGCATTTTCTGTGCTTTCTTTGGTTGTTTGTTTTACATCCTGTATAGTGCCCACCTCCAGGGACATAGCTTCCAGTGAAGTAGCAGGTGCAGTGGCAGGGGCCCATTGAACCCTGATTACTGCTGTATTTCACAGTCTAAACAACGGCCAGGGAGCCACGTCCTTCCTTGCTCTAGGCCACATGACACACTGTCTGCCCCTTGGTTTCGTGTGTTCAGCAGGTGCCAGGCAAAGGGTCCAGAAAGTCCCATCTCTCCCTGTCCATGGACAGGGGGTCCCTTTCTGCTCCCAACCCTGTAAAACCTCTTGCCCTCCTAGGTTGGGCCACGTCAACAGTCTCAGCAGAGCGGCCAAGTCGCGGTGCATGGGTGTGTGCCTCGCGTGGACTGTCACGAACCTATAACACTAGATGAAGCATTCTGAGGGATGCATGCCACGCCACTGCCCCCTGCAGCTCTACAGAGGGAGTGCACCCCTGAGGCGGGGGCTCTCATCAGTTTCTTCTCTCCCTGTCCCTCCATCTGCCGCTGGGTGGCGCTCTTTCCTCCTCACCGTAACCTGTGCCCAATAATGGCCCTGTCTCTCTTTCTTGTACTCTCTTGCAGGTGATCTCTCCACTCGTACCATGTCTTTTTCCATACCGCAGACTTTCTCTTTTTCACGCTCGATACCCTATCAACCATGAACTCTCTCCCTCTCATGTCATTCTAATTAGGTCTGTCCACTAAAACAGAGCCTCAGTCTCTCCTCCTTCCCCAACTCTCCATTCAACACAACCTCCCTGTGCCCACACTCAGCACATGCCCCTGCCTGCCCCCTCCTCCTCCTCCTCCTCCTGTCCCTCCATCACGTTTCTACTCCTTCTCACTCTGTTGCGTCGTTTATTGCAGGCTGCCATTCTGTCCTCACTGCCCCTTCACGCTCCAAATCTGCCCTCCTCACTCTTCCCCTCTATTACTTTAGGTTTAAATTGCATCTATATAGCACATAGTACCACGGACGAGACGTTGACGGCCTTCATCATCTTTCACCCTGTCCCTTTACTGGGTACATTCATTCTGTCCATCTTTCACTACCCCTCCATTCTCCAAAGGCACTCTCTGCCTTCCCTCGCCCTGTCCATCCATTCCTTATGAGCTCTTTGCTTCTCCTTATCCTTAGCTCCCTTAATTCCCCATGAGACTTCTTGCTTCCCTTCCCCACCCCGTCCCTCCTTTCATCTTACGCTTTCATTCTCCCCAGCCATCTCACACTCTCCCAACTTCTCATCACAGGTTGGCTGCCTTTTCGTCATTCTGTCCCTCCTTTCACCAAAGGCTCTTTGCTTCTCAAGCGGGGTGCTGTGATCCATTTGTAATGCAATAGGTCTCCAATTACTTAAAGATAGAGCTATTGGTGTTCGAAATAATAATGCAACGCCAATAGCTCTAACTTTCAGTAATGGAAGACCTATTGCATTGCAAATGCTTGTTTTTAAAGTACTCATATCACCTTAGATACCTTTCCGGTAGTGGGGTTAGTCACTGGCATCTGTAGGGCATCATAATCAGTTGTATCCACTCAGGCCTTGAGCGGGATTGTCTCAGCCTTTTTATGGGTGCTTTCTCCGAGCCATCAGCGTGGTGTAATCATTGGACTTGCGGGTCGATGAATGTTCTGTAGGGTTAACGCTTCATGGGTGGTAGCTAAGTCTGTACCTTCTTTTCATTGGAACAACGCACATCAAGTACACCTATGTATTTTACATATTCTCACCAGCCCATATACGAAGGGGGTATGTACTGGACCCAGCTCTTACAAATTTCCCTCCTGGCCAATCATATCATATAGAACAAGAGCGTACTTTGGTTTGGCGTGAAAATCAATCTTTCCTTTTCTTTTGCAGGATGCTGATAAGGGACCCAGACAACTGGGTACTCTGAAATATGTCGCGTTCAACAATATTGGGTGGGCAAGGTGGAAGTGCATTTTTATATAAGTTTGGGGCAATCAAATACTTCTAGAAAGTATGTTTGAAGGTACTTCAATACACAGCCAAGCTATGGAGTGATATAAGAAATAAACTAGAAATAGTATCCTAGACTTGTCCCAATATGGGCCTCCCCAGGCACACCAGAGTGCCTGAAGGGTCAGTTAGTGTGTCCATTAAAGCAAGCCACTATTTAGATTTGGGGCCATCTGATGAATGGAGACATGTTACTGCCATGGGAAGACCTGACAGTGAGGGTGAATGGGATCTCTAGATACAGGCACCGTCAACTCATAGAATGGACTTAATTGAATCAAACTGTGAAAAGAAAAAAAAAAAAGAAGAAAAAAAAAGGAGTCAACCCAGAGGGAACTACAATGGCAAAATACAGCACCTGAGAAATCGGAGGTGGCAAGTTGGTACAGGAGATTAGTGGAAGCAGCGAACGCGACCCAGAAAGCACCAACGAGTGTATGGAACGGATACTTGCTAACGAGGGCACAAAAAGACTTATGGTAAGTATCTGTTATTACTTTATACTACTGTGAAAGCGGCACCTTTAAGGAGAAACCACCTGTTCACTCTCCACATGGTCTCTTGGAGCCCGCGAGGTTAACGAAACTTAGTAGACAGCCGGATGTCCCAAATGCAGAGCGAGTAGGGCAGATGATATACATATTTTTGTCTCTTGTAAGATGCTGTAAAGGTATTGGCAAAATATGGCCAGTGCAATGTCTGAATTTGACCGGAAAACGATAGAGTTAAGTCCCACTCTAATTGTCTTTGCCTTCCTAGAAGACGAAGAATTTCCTAGAGTAGGTGTGGCTTATTTTTGATTTACTACCCATTAACACCTGATATTCGTGGAAGAAATCTGCGTAAACTGTGCCCACAGTTTTTAAAATGGGTTGTATTAGTAGTTGTTCCCAAGGGAGTATTGCAGAAATCTGATGCACCTGAGCTGAAAACACAGAGGCCGACGTTCACAACACTTCACAATGCAACGATCCCTGAAAAGGAGCGCCAGGTAACATTACCTGTGAACATGCTTAAAAAAATTGTGATGCATGCTGTTTGCACACAGGCTAAACAAATGATAAACAGCGCTATTTAGCATGATCCGGCTTTGCGTCCCCTCAGTTTTCTTGTTTTCTCCCCAGTTTGTCCTTTCTGGTCAGATTCTGCCTGTTTGCACTGGGCTCGATTTCTGTTGTTTGTTCGTTTGTTGTTTGCCCTTAACCTTGCAGCTGCTGTTTGAAGACCTCCCTGCTCCTTGGCGTCCTGAGGATCGCTGCTGATATCTTGGCCAGCTCTGGTCTTGTCATCATTTCCACCACCTTAGGGTGTGGTAAGAAATTCACCCAGATACTGAAAGGCATTAGCCTGTATAAGCATATACCCTTTGCACATATAATAACTTTCTGATACTTATCATTCCTAATAAAAAATCTACCCCACCTCGTCGTCAGCAATACAATCCACAACTCAACGTTAGTCCAGTCTGGGTCTTACCAGTGCCAATCTACAACAGCAATCGCTCATGTGTATTCATTCCCTGTTTTTCGCTTCTTTCTCTGGTGAGTTGAGGGCATGCTCATCTCCTCCAGAAAGACTCTGGAAGGCTGGGATCCTCAGTGAAGCCACGTCTCTAGCTGAAGCTTGACCGTCTGCCAGGCCTTTTTAACAGACATAGATCCCATTGAGGATCCACTCCAGGGAGTGGCTCAGAACATTACTACAATTCAGGTTGACCTTCTAACAGCTTCTAAAGTTGCTACTAAATCACATCAGTCAACCCTACTAGCATCCCCAGAAAAATACTCTGAAAACCCTTTAGAGTTTTAGTCAGTTCTGGTCCAATGCCATTAAAATGTATTAACAAGAAATCAGTATGTTTCTAATGGCACAGGCAATGGCACTCACAAAAGAAGCTGTGGCATGGGCGACTCGATTGATTTTTAATAGGAGGTCCTGGCTGTTGATTTATGGCCTATTAATGACAGAATGTAAGATTATATTCAGAAAATGACAAGCCTTGCAATCAGCTCATCCTGGTCTCCTTACGTTAAAACAAGGTAACCAAGACCCTGTTCCCTATCAGTCAGCGTCAACGGCTCTAGGCGCCTAGAGAGGCAGGGCCTGTTGCATCTTATCAAGGACTCAAAGAGGAATTTAAAGAGTCTCTCTCTTTAGCAGTGAACCGCCACACCATGACCATGGCACCGATAGACCCATCAATACAGCGAGGGTCTATATCATGATCCTCCTTATTATAGCCTCCTGAGGGTCTTTACAGTTAGACTTTCTCCTTTTAGTGAGGGGAGAAAAGGATCTGAACCTGGGTCTGGAGCTGAATGAGGAAGGAGTCACATGTCTCCTCTTGCTATTGTGCGGCTGCAGAGCTGAATTATATCACAAATGCACAGCAGAATGCTGACTTTTGACATACGCTGAGACTTTATGAAAGGATCAATCATCGCGTCTCTTTCCAGGCTCAAAGCGAAAGTCTGCACATGCACAACACCTGCACGAACCACGACCGTCCTACCATCCCTTCCTCCATGAAACAAAGGGAGCGCAAATTCCGCAGCAGTATTCTTTGAAGAAACGTTTCTCCTCTCTCCAAACACCACACAGAGATGAGCCAAGAAAAGACAAACTAAAACAGTCACAGCTCTCCAACTCCTTCGGCATAAAATTCCAACGATGCGCTCTGCTTCCTCCCAAGCCAAGAAGGTACGAAAGTGTAAAAGAGATCCAACCGCAGCAGAGACTTCAAGAAATCCGGAAGTCCTGGTCTCAGCCCAAGACAGGAAAAACAGGAGGATATCCTGTAGTATCCTGTCTCGTGAAGGTCTGTTTCACCTCATTAGTAATGAATAGGAAGCAGTCAAGGGGCATACAGGTAATGCACGTATGGGTCAAGAGTTGAAATCCCTTCAAGGTCAATTCAGCATTCCATTCTGCAAAGGATGTCCTCTCCCAACCAAATAGGATTCATGCTGCACAATCTGCCTCACCTTTAAAGCAACAATAGGATTACATCTCTGCAGCATGAAGGCCCCTTTACAATCTCCCAGTGGAGTACTAGGAACACTCCATGCCATACCACTGCCATATCGCACGCGGAGTCAAGAACAGTAAATACATACCTACATTGAAGAAGTAGGAATAGGAATGTGACATTTTTCGAAGTTACTATTAACGCCATCGATATAGTATCTTACAACCAATCTACTTATGTCACCTCTCTAGGCACATGAGATTGGTATTCTCTGTATACTTGTAATCCCATCTGCTCAGTTGCAAACATTATTTCTTGACTGGTGCCCTTTATAATGCAATCTTCTCTTCATTGACCAATAGCATTAAGATATTTTGAGGTTGTTCCTAACGCTTCCTAGATGCCACCTGCTCGTGCACTTAAAACCCTGCAATGGGTGTAATACACTCCCCAGGGGATCCCTGCTCAAGGCCTTCCTTTGTATATCTATGAAGTGGCCAGTTTAAGTGAGATTTTTGAAGACTCTAACCAATTACTATTTACTGTATTTATTCGAACTGCAGGAAACTCTGCTCATAGCAGTAAATTAACCTCTTGAGTGACCTTCATGTTCACAGAGCAAGCAATAAAGCACTGTGGGAGCAGAGGTCATATCCAAGCATCCATTCTCAGAGTAAGAGCTGCCACTCCCCCCTTGGTGGCCTCCCCTGAAGGCTTCCGTGTCCATTGCTCAGCAAGTGCATGGTGTATTCATGCCATGAAGTGTTTTCAGGTGCACTGAAATCCCTTTGCTTCCAGTGTGTTTGAGATCATGATCTCCCAGGTGGAGCTCTGCTTGCCTCTCTTCTGCAGGCAGCCAGGAGGTACAATGGAAGAAAGAGGTTTATTTTTTCCGTGTGCCCCTCCAGTGTGTCCCACCCATGACCATAATGTATTTTTTTGGCATTCCAGGGGAGTGGATCCCTGGCAAATGGTCACTCCCGGGAGAGGGGGGGGAGGGGAGGCTTGCTGTTTGGCAGCTGGTCGCCCCCCTGCATCATTATTATTTAAAACACAAATGCCTATTGTTTCCACCCCTGCCCCGAGGGCGGATCGGCATTTTTTGGGGGAAGGGGCAATTTGCCCCCAGGGGTTAGGAACCACCACTAGAGCACCAGGTTGCTGTTTGATGCAGAGAGGGAGTGCTCCTTTTGCAGCTGCCTTCCACCTGCACCATTATTATCAGTGCTTTAAATGGAAATATATAAGTGTAGTTACTCATTCTTAGAGTACCTGTTTGCTCCTGAGAAGTGCTGGTACTCTCCAATGAAATGTATGGCAGTGGTGCCAAGAAGTGCAGGTACTCTCCCTTTAAAATTAAATAAGTGCAGATATTCAGTACCGGACAGTACCTGTCCATTTAAAGCACCGATTATTATATAAAATGTACTTGGCCAAATGCCAGTAGCTCACCAGGGGTTGTTAAGTGCAGTTTGGGAGCGACCCCATGGTACTTTTTTTTTAACTCTTTTTATTTAGCAGTTGTTCAGTTCACAGCTGTGTAGTAGGAATGAAAAGCAAATACAATAAGCCACTTGCATTAACATTTCTCTGTTTTCCATAATGATCGGCATCAGGTAGGACTCATGCACCAGAGGTACCGTGTAGCACATTCCCTCGGATAAGTCTCATATGGGTAATCCCGGATCCTCCTCCCCACCCCTCCCCTGACCCTTCTCAGGACCCCCTATAGCATCTCCAACTACCCCAAACCTTACCAAACTTGCAGGGGCATGGTATATCTCATGTTCTGCTAATTCACACCAGTCCAGATCATTTTCCCAGTCTTGGAGCATTGAGGAATTGCCCGCCCCCCACTGTCTGGCTAGGTTTCGTTTTGCAACCCCAGCCACCAAGGTGAGCCACTGAGCCAGGTATTTGGGCCATACCACCTCCCTCGTGATACCCAGGATCAACCATCTGGCCTCCATTGGAACCTCCAACCCTGTGATCGAGACCATCACCCCCGTGATCTGCCTCCAGTAGTGTTGGATCTGTGAGCATTCCCAAATCGTATGATAGAAGTTGCCTGTTTCACCACATCCTCGGGTACATTGGGCCGAGGTACATCGGCCCATCCGGTGCAACCGAGAGTGGGAAAAGTAAGATCTATGTAGTATATAGAGTAGCACCAGGCGGAAGCAGGCCCTTATGGCTATCTACCTTGGGAATTGCAGGGCCTCCCACCAGTCCTTGTCCTCTATAAGACCTATGTCCCCCTCCCTGGCCTCATTAAGGGATGGAGAAGGTCAGGTGAGTTGTTCATGGTTTTCCTGTAGATCAGGGAGACTGCCTTAGTGGGCATGGGATCCAAAAGCAGTCGGTCCTCTAAGGGTGAGCAATCTGGCAGCGGTTCCCCCTTCAGCAGGTGGCACCTCACCGCGTGTCTCAGCTGAAGGTATCTAAGCATCTCTCCCTGCTCCATGTCGTACTCCGTCTGGAGATCAGTGAAGGGAAGCAATGAACCTCCCCTCCAGACATCTCCCAGTTTATCTATCCCAATCAGGCTCCATCTTATGTGGCTTCGCAGTTTCCTCACCTCCACCAGGCGGTCACTATACCACAGTGGGGTCTCGGCAGTCAGCCAAAGTAATTATTAGCCGAACGCCAGGCCTGCACCACTGCTCGGGTGTGGAATGGAAGCGTGTTTCCCCTTCCCTTTCTATATAGGAGGGCTGGATACCCCAGGTCGCACATGGCCCCATGGTCAACCATGTGGGCTGGTTGGTCGCCCTCGTCAAACACCCATTCGTTTATCACCATCAGCTGGGTGACCCAGTAGTAGGCACGAAGGTCCGGGCGCGCCAGTCCCCTGTCAAATACTCCGCGCTGGAACTTCGCAAGGGATATATATGTGAGCTGCCCCTGCATCAATGCAGCGTCTGAAACGAGCTGTTGATCATATCAAAGAAGCTCTCTGGGACCCTCCACCTGGCACTTTTAATAAATGGGATATGTCTGGACCATGGTGCCCATCCTTCTGGGGAGGGTTGCACACACCACTAGCTCACTAGGGCTCTTATTAGTTATATTAATTAAGTGGTGTGGGAACCGGCCCGTCCAGACGTACCACACACCTCTAGAGTGGGGTACCCTCAATGAGACCAACAAGCTGAAGTTCTAAATAAAATAAACCTGAAACTGGTTAGCAAAGCATGTTGAAAGAACAGCAGCCTAGATGATCAATAGGATGGGGCCGTGGGAGGATGTCACAAGACCTCCATCCGAAAGAAGCCCAGTTCATTTTACATAGTTTGGAGACACAGGCTGCCTACAATGCACCCATCAGAGGACTCTGTTTCCAATAAAATAGTGAAGCATACAAATTGTGGCACTTGCAGAAAGAACACCATTGTTTTAAGCCATATGGCTTGTCATCGGGAACCTGGGAAGAGCAATAAATGTAAATCCAATGCATGCTCTACAATGTCTAGATGACCAGGGACCTTTTGCGTGGTAAAAGCAATAAAAAAAAGTTGTACTGTTCCCAGCATTTGGCCCTCGTGGCAAGAACCAAAGAAAGCGTGCAACTGAGCATTAGACTCAGAAATTCATAAGAGTGCCTATGGACTAGGGCCATATTTAGGAAAATGGTGGCGCTGGGCAGCGCAGCATGTTACCTTGCTGTGCTGCCCTGCATGTTACGTTATGTTATGTTATATAATTTGTAGAGCGCATGGCTGTCCCGGCAAAGGGACGTCCCAGCGCTAACAGTAGAGAGGAAAAATGGGAGGGGAAACTGCGGTCAGCAAAAGAGCCAGGTCTTCGCCGCCCTTCTGAAAGTCAGGTGGTTGGGGATGCTTCTGATGGAAAGGGGCAAAGAATTCCAGAGGGCCGGCGCGAGCACCTTGAATGAACACCCTCCGGCTCAGGTTCTGTTAAACCGAGGAACACCCACCAGATGGAGGTTGGCCGAGTGTAGATCACGCGTTGGGATGTAGGGAAGGCATAGATCGCTCAGAATCACAGGGCCCGAACCTGAGAGAATCTTGTGAGTGAAACAAAGCGCTTTAAATTTAATTCTCTGCTCTATAGGCAGCCAGTGAAGTCGGCGCCGAAGGCCAGAGACTGGGCAGTGCCTGGGGAAGGCAAACAGCGCGTGGGCTGCAGCGTTCTGAATGCGATGTAGCCTTTTTATCACAGACTTGTTGGAGCCAAGGAGCAGCACATTGCAATAGTCCAGCCTGGCTAGGACGGTGGCTTGAACAATCAGCTGGCAAGTGTAGGGGTCGAAAAAGCCCAGCATTGGTTTAAGACCCTGCAGCAGGCCGAAACAAGTGCCTGTAACAGACTTGGCATGCTCTTCAAAGGTGAGGGCACTATCGACCCAAATGCCTAAGTATTTTACATCAGTTTTCGGCAGAGGGGGTACGCCGAGCTTCGGGGGCCACCAATTGCTGCCCCATAGATGGAGTCTCTACCTAGTAGGAGGATCTCAGATTTAGTAGAGTTCAGTTGAAGACAATTATCCTCCATCCAGGCAGAGATAGCGGTCAGGTCCTCCAGAAATTTGGCGGCATCTTGACTGGGATCATTGGTAAAGGAAAGCAGCAGCTGCGTGTCATCAGCGTATGACACCAGGCAAATGTTGCGGGCCCTGGCCAGCAGGGCCAGTGGCCGGATGTAAACATTTAACAGGGTGGGGCTCAATGCTGAACCCTGGGGGGCGCCGCAGCGCAGAGAATGTGTGTGGGAATGGAAAGCGTGAGCAATGACTTGAAAGGTCCTGTTATCAAGAAAATATGTAAACCAAGCGAGGGCTTTATCAGTGATACCGATCTCCCGCAGCTGAAAGAGCAGAATGTTGTGGGAGACCACATCGAAGGCGGCACTGAGATCAAGTAGAATCAGTGCCGAGGTTCTGCCCTCATCCAGGGAGGCTCCGAGTTGCTCAGTAACCGTCAGTAGAGCCGACTCCGTACTATGACAGGGTCTAAAGCTATTTTGAGAGGGGTCTAATATCGAGCAGGATTCCAGGTACTGAGTCAGGGTGGTGTTCACATGGGATTTTGTGATTTTGGCTAAAAAAAGGGAGCAAAGAGATCAGACAGTAATTCTATGGTCTAGAAGCATCTAGAGACGGTTTTTTCAATAGTGGGATGACTTTCGCATGTTTCCAGGATTATGGAGTTTCTGCCAAGGATAGGGAAAGATTGATAAGTTCCATGCAGCTGGGTAGAAGGCAGTCTTGGAACTTAATGAAAAGGTCGGGTTTAAGAGGGGTGTCTGGAGATCCAGATTTTATCTTAGTAAGCAAGGCCTGAAGGCCCTCGATAGTAATCGAAGGAAAGCTGAAAGGGAGTAAGTCTCAGTAGGGTGGCCTTCCAAGGGGTCCAGGACTTTTCCTCTAAGGGCAAAAGCTGTCATAAATACCCTCAACCTTGTTAATGAAGTAGGTGGCTAATACCTCACGTTGTGCGTTATTGTGTTATCAGGGGCCAAGGGGGATTTCACCATATCCTTTAAAAGAGAAAAAATCGTTTTAGAAGGGTTATTGCTAGTATTGATTTTATTGGCAAAGTAGGCAGCATGGGACCTCCGGACCAATTTATGGTAAGCTTTAATGGCAGTTCTATATTGTAATTTAGCAGTGAGATCATATGAGCGTCTCGAGGCTCGTTCCAAAACCTTACAGTTCTTCCTGGCTGCTATAAGTGGTTCGTCAAACCAGACGTTGGCCCGTGCTTTCTTGGGGTAAGTCTATTTGGCCGGGATACATATGTCTAATGCTTGATTGACCCACCCCCTGAAACAATCATTGCCGTTTCGATGTTAACGGGCAGTACTGGTTTTAGAGTGCCAAGAGTGACTCGGAAAGTAGTGTGCACTAGTTTATGCCATGGGTATTTGTTTAAAGGGTTACGGTGTGGCTGAGATTTAGGGCCAGCTAGGTGTACAGAGAACTGGACAAGAGAATGATCGGTCTAAGCCATGGGTAACGGGGCCGGATCCTCTAGGAATGGGATGTTGGAGAAAACGGGATCAAGAAGATGTCCGTGAGCCCTGAAACCAACTGTAACAGTTGGCACGCTGCCATGTCGCCTAAAAAATTACAGATGTCAGGGTCGTTTTTTGGACTCCAGGTGGAGATTCAAGTCTCCAATGATGGTAAAATTGGCTGTTTTAAGCGCCAGTGCAGTAGCTACATTAACTACTGCTTCTCTAAAAGGTTTAGACGGACCTGGAGGGCGGTAAATAAGCAGTCCTGAAAGCGTAAATTTGTCAGTTAATGCAATTTAAAAAAATAGCGCTTTCGCAGTCCTGAAGGGTTTCCTGAATGAGACTACATGTGTAAATAGCTTTATAAATAACTGCAATACCCCCGCCTCTCCCTGTCCCTCTATTCACATTTCTCATGGTATATCCCGAAGGCATAGCCAGGGCCGGTATAGCGGCAGAATCCTGCGAAAGCCAAGTCTAAGTCAGGAATAAAATATCAGGAGACTGTTCGGTTAATAGGTCAAACACCTCAGCATGGTGCTTGGCTAAAGAGCGGCAGTTAAGACTGCCAATTTTTAGGTCTCGCGTAGACAGCGCTTGCGCTGTCGCAAGACCTAAAGTAAACAGAATATGGAGGGTAATTTGTCTTACCGCTTGCCATTGGTTAAGTGTGGCATTGCTCTTCTTATATGTCTTATTGTTGGCTGAAGATCCGATACATCACTTCCGTTTTAGCAGGAAGCAGCACCGACCAACTACAGTTTAGTTACGCTGAAGGCTGTTATCTTTTTAGTTAGGGACTACTTGTTTTCTTTGCTGCTCGCATTTCCACAACTGCCAGCTTTCCTGCCCTCACCAGCGTCGCAGCTGCTGGCCATGGCGTGCTGTGCTAACTCGGCCCACCATACTCCCAGCGCCGGCTCCGGCATCCTGGGTGCCACTAAACGACCATCTGGCACTTAATCTTTCCGTAACTACAACTGACTGTCCGTCGGGAATGCAACTGGTGCTCATTTAAAGCACTGCTACCTTCGAGTGGAGTTTGCGCTATATAAAACCAAAAAAAATCGAGCAATACTGTTTTTTGGGGGGACTGCAAATTTAGTTTATTAATGTGCTTGTTATTTACGAGGGGCACTTTGTTGGGTGCGTGTGTGACGGCATGCCTTTTATCAGCACGGCGACTGCTTCACAGCCTCCACGCTTCATGTTTCATGAAGCTCAGCGGGAGCTGTGTTGCTTAAACAATGCACGTCGCTGCTGCTCCAACTGCCCTGTAAATATTTTTTTAAATCTAAAGATGACCACCACGATGCTTTCCTTCTCCTCTCACAGCCCTCTCTCCCTCCCCCGAAGCCAATTTCCCCACCCCCTCCTTTTTAGAGTGCTTTGTTAGCACGTCTGTATAAAGCCAGGCGCTGGCTGTCTGTGCAGCTCATATTTCACTCTGCCTCTCTCCTCCCTGTCATTCCTGGCTCACTCTGGCATTTCTGCGATTTTTTCTTTTTTTCCTCCCTATTCTTCGCTTCATTCCCTTGTCCGCTCGCGCCGGGACTCGTGCCAGCCATGTACTTAGTAACGCTATCCTCATACATAAGATGTGGCGATTTGCGGTGCGGCGCGCGGGCAGTGTGCGATGTGCACCAAATGAGAGCCATGTTCGCGCACACGGGAGCTACCCCGCTTTTACTGGGCGCCTTGCTGCCGCTGAAAGTTTATTTTGTGCACTTTGTCTTAACCTGTCCATTGGGACTTGATCTTATGCATTTCGACCGTTTCGAACTGTTTTGCAAAACAAAAACATGTTGGTGCATTTTCCTTGCGCGAGAAAAGGAGGCATTTTTACTTGACACCAGTGTGTCCGTATCAACAGTAACTGTATACACGCCATCTAGGAACTCGGAGATGCTAGTGTGCGGTCAATGAGGGCAACCCTACCAGCTGCTCGGGCCAATCACCCACTTCAGGCACAATGATTTTACTGATCGATATATGGCCGTAAGCTGTTTTCATAATTTGTTTTAAAGCTGTATTTTCATTGTTGCATTGAGTACCAGGATAGATGCAAAGCAAACATCCGCTTTAACAGAGTGTACAGCTTCTAGGATTGAGGCTCGACGCTCTCTGAAAAGCTCAGATTGCTATTCTGCTCAGTGGAAGGGATCTGCTTTTTTCCATTTTGGCTGATGGGGCAGCCGAGGAATTGATGTCCTACCCAAGATCTGAGCTCATTCGCGACACAATGTGCGACTATAAAAAAAATATTTTAAAAAAGCCTACGTGTACTAATGTTGACGGTTAAGATACTTACGAATGTCGCCTCCTTTTTTGTCCAACATGTTATGTCTTACTCCCACTGAGCCTGCCATACCCACCCGCTCTCAAATGCACCATGCTGTGGGCTTTTGCACCCAGATTAATATAACCCATTATGCATCCTGATAGTTGGTGTTGCCTTATTTGCATGGAAGTGTGGCTCCTTGAAAATGAGAAAACATTTTTTGCCCTTGCACCTGTGCAGCGTTACTGACACAGGGGCAGGGGGTGGTCTCGGGAAGTACCCGCGCCTCCAGTACCCCAGGCCCCCATTCAGAGTGTTTTTAGTAGGCGGTATGGAACTGGAGTCTCAAACACACCTCCCACCCACCCACCCACCTAAAGGAGCTGCGACTGACCGACTGCTGTCTCCTGCACTGAGGAGTTTTATTTTTGTGCATGCTTGGAGCATATTATTGAAATGTCAACAGGCCCACAAGGCTCCTACCATGAAGCTATCGGGGTGGCATAAAGGGAATCCATTTTGGAAACGTGTGCTTTACTCGTCAAGGGTTGGGGTACACTTAGCAGGCAGTTGGACTCATTGCACATTACTTTGTGCACAGTAGTACTCGCATGATCTCTTGCGGGGTGATCACTTTTAACATGAATCTGACTTTCGAGTTTGGTGTCTGACTGAACGGGCTTGGAGATTAGAGTGCCCTTTTCCTTGCTGGGGTTGCGTGAGCACTGCTGTCAGTTTGTTATTCATGGCTTCCCCTCACTTCCTGGTTGCAGAAATCTACCTAGCTTCGCATATGTTCTGAAAGGTAACGTGACTTGCATGGTACCCCAGCCTGCCTCCAGAAAGGGATTGGATCTGCAATGTGCTCTTCCGAGAGTCCTCCCTAAAGGTTCTTAGTCTACGAGGGACAGGTTTGACTTCACTGCCAGTTTCTGAAGGTCCTGTCTTACCTCATCTTTGCTTCCTACGTCATTGCTTTTCCACTTATGGACAGGGCGGTGAATGGGTTTGCTCTTTCAGATTTAAGGATGGGAAGCCTTGCAAAACTCCTTTTTTATTTGACACTTTCTAGTTTTGGTAATGGACGCATTTATATTTGTGGTGTTTTGTATCTGTTATTTAGGTGCACGCGGATTTTCACTTTTGGCTCACTTATCAACCAAAGATTTATTGCAGGGGACAGGCACAACTTCATTGATCAACTTTTATTATACCTGAACGGAAAAGAGCACTGGTCTACGGGTCATTCTGCCAACTGGATTCGGGAGATCAGTCTTCTAATCCCTGGCTGCATAGTGGGAAAAAACGTATGATCGTCACAAAATCGTTGTTTGCAGTTTGCCGGACACCCCTCCCCCCCCACACACACACACTTCTGCGAAGATTGTGTATGCTTGGAACTGGACTGGACAAGCTGGCACGTGCTACATAACCAAAACACATTGTAATTTTTTTCCGCTGGAGACGGCCTAGACGCATTTCCTTTGTCTTACCTTGCTAGACGAGTCTCTACTGACCTGCGAGGTGCATTTTAGTTTGTTGTGCGAGATCCAAGTGGGCTGTACACCCACCCTGAACATCTCGTCCTCTAGAGCATCAGCTATGATTTATCCTTAAATCACTTCGAGGGTGAGGAAAAGTAGCACTGTAAGGATCAGTACCAACACGGACTAAAATATGACACCATCCTTTGAGAAGGTTTTAAGCTCTAGGTTCCGAATCCAAAAAATGTGAAAAACACAGATGTGCAAGCTGGATGGCCGTGGATTTTTCTTAAATACAGAAAGAACGATTGAAGACAAGCAAACGTTTCTATTTGTTTGTTTTCAAGTTAAATGAATGTCACAGTAAAAAAACAAACAGAACTGATTCATTGAGCAAGACTACGCAAATCACGCAAGAAAAGAACTCCATTTAAAGGGGGCAATCATACACATTACAGCATGATGAACTCTGGACTGAACAAGTCCACTTTGTGTAAATAGGTACCCACCTGGATAATTCTCAAGTTTCTCAAGTTTGACTCCATCCTCCTGACTGAATTTGAGCTAGTAACCTGAACGGACGTAAATCAAAAACACTTTCCGTTTTATGTATTCTTTTTCTAGGACGCAAGCAGACTTTTTTGCCCATCATCCTTTTCTAACCTTAAGTTGTTTCTGTGCAGTGTGTGCAAAGCATAAAACCCAACGTAAGAATACTGGTTGTGCGTGTGTGGAATGATGTGAAGTTTCTATGCTTCACGTCAGCCAGGCTGTTTGTTTAAACGCTACACTGTAGTGCGACTGTTGCTTATAGCATAAGGTAACAAGCATTAAAAAGCTCGCCTTTCATTAAGTTAAAGCCATTTGCTTTGCTATACAATACCATTAACAAAGCAAATGGCTTTAACTTAATCAAAGGCGAGACCTATTGCATTTTCAATGCTTGTTTACTCCTTCATGCAAGAAAGGGGGCGTGAGCAGTAGTTGACCCTGAAATTGCACTGGCTGCAGTGCAGAGGACCAGCGGTGGGAATCCAACTATGGTTCGCACAAGGGGGGGGGGGGGGCGCACCTTTGCAGGGCAAGCAGGGTCTCGTGCAGATAAACTAACCTGTGGGATGGCAGACGGGCATAGTGCCTGTCTCCTGGAGACGTACAGGTGCGGACGGGTGCAGACAGGCTTGCCATTGGCACGCTGCGGTGTGCGTAAAGTACCTGGGAGGCACAACTGGTTCCTCCCAGGCATGCCTCTGATTGGAAGAAATAAGCCAATCAGAGCGTGACACCGCCGTAATTACAAAACAGCCCCAAAAGGTTTAAAAAGTCAGTCACAGTGAAATTTAAAAGCACACAGCATAAAAGATCATGAATAAAAAAGGAATCTGCCTCAGCGATCCTAGGCAGAGCAGTTCCTCCCCGTCTACATCACAGGGAGAGGGCAGGAATGCACTGTGTTTATCCAATACGGTGCATTCCTGTCCTTTCACCTTACGCTGGCACCTTTTAGTAGCCTAGCACCAACGCAAGCATCCTTGCACTATGGTGCAAGGGTGCCTCAGTTGTATACAGGATTGTTTTTGTACAAGAAGTGGCACAAAAACAATCCTGTGAGACTTTTCCCTCTTTCTACGAGTGCTGCGAAGAGGAAAAAACGAGGAGGAATAAAGATATTTCTCCTAGTTACACCTCACCTGGGGAGGTGTAGGATTTTGGCACATTCCCAAATCCTTGTAAATCTGGGAATGCGTCAAAACCATGGGAGTAGTGTGGGAACGCCCACTGCAACGCCTCCCTTGCGCAGAGTACGGCAATGTAGCGATTTGGACTGTACTGGCTTACTCCAGATTTATGAAGCCATTCACAGCCACGTAAAGTGGCTTTGGCTTCATACATTTGACTGAGAGGCTTGCATCACACATGTACCACTTTGCGTGGTGTAAATGTGACGCAAGTCTCTCAAACATGCCGGTAAATGTATTTGGCTCTAAGACACCCCCACAAAGGCACATGATCACCGGAAATGAAAATAAACACCAAGGACCCTGAGGCATATGTGAACTTTGAGTTGGGCAAGCTGCTGAGAGCTGGAGCCAGACTCGAGCCCGAAGCCTGGCTCTGGCTCAGCTTGAGCTCCGTTGAAAATAAGCCGAGCTTTCTGGTGGCTTCTGCCTGCCACCCTCTCCCTACCCTTATGCCTAAAAAGGTATAAATAAAACATTCATATTTTAGGAAAAAGAGAGCATTAAAAAGATACCAATTTATTGGCCGATTTGTATAAATTGAAACAAAAATCCTGGATTAATCGCGGCTTCCCCACTTCACTATAGTGTGATTTTAAGCAAATTTCAGTTTACCGATCCTCCTTTTTCTTTACTATGGCATATGAAAGTAGGTTCAAATAGGGAGTTCGGAATACCAGCTGTACAAAAACCAATTGTGTTTGATTTGATAGACTATAATAATGTTAAGCTTCTACATGTTAAAGAAAAATACTTTATTTAATTTTCAGAGACTTTTTCATATTTTACGTGATGGCTGTATATTTACATGCAAACATTTTCAGGCCTCGGCTCGTGCACAGGCTCCATGTGCCGAGCCCGACCCATGTATTGGCTCGGCTCCTGATCTGTTAATTTGTTGGCTTGAAATGCCCAGAGCAAAAGCACTGCAGAAAACAGGGGGGCATACTTGCTGAGCCAAACTGATGAACTGAGGTGATATTTTCACCAATCCCGACGAAAAGGCCACTCTGTTGGCTAGAGTGCCCATAAGCTAAATCGCTCGTAATATTTAAGGCATTTTCCATGGCCGCCCCACTGTAAATGCACAATAGCAGCCCTGCCAAGTACCACGCATCAGGGGTAAAACTAACGCATTTTAATGCAGGTGTCTGCATCACAGCACTATGCATTAGTCACGCATTTCAACTCTGATGTCCTTGTGTGCGAAATTGCGAGGGTGGAATAAACAGCAGCCTGAGCGATTCAGCTAAAGCTGCTATACGCTGCTGGCAGTCCCCGGAAATTGAATTTAGTCTCTGCCAGCCGAGCCTGAACTTGCGGCTGCCCGCGGTCCACGCAGGGGGCCACCTAAAAGGGCGGCCCTCTTAGTGCCAATTAGGCACGTACACCACCCCTCTAGTGGTGGGACTCGGGGAGGAGTCCCCTTGCCTTGGCGCGCTAGGTTCGTCACTTCCGGCGCACAGAGGTGTTGGGAGGGTACTTATACCTCTCCCCGCCTTGCTGGCGTCCTCTTTGCGCCGGACACGCTGTCTTGTTGGTCGCTGTTCCCCCGCTGGACACCAGGTGTCCATGGTGTTCGACTTCGCTGTGCCGCGTCGCGCCGTTTTCGGGGATTTCTCGCGGTGAGTCCGGGGCTTACTGCGGCAATCTCAATTGTCCGGTGGTACACAGCGAGGGTGGAGGTTCAGAGCGCCTGTGCTTCAAGGCGGCGCTATTTGTACAAGTTGTCCAGTCCCGAGCGTTTCGGGGGCACGCTTGGGCTGGCGAAGTGTTGTTTGGGGGGACAATATGAGCAGCACGGACCAGGAGATGCAGCTCCAAGGCAAGGTGTGGTGATTGTGCGGCGCCGGGCCGGGCTTCCGCTGGGTATGCTGTCGTGTCCATAGTTTTTTGTCCCCTGCCTTTCCTCCTTATATCCACTGTGTGGCGGGATGGGAGCGGCATGGGTTAGGGGCCTGCGGCCCTGTCGGGCACGGCTGTTGGACTAGGGAGGCCTTAGCTCACAGTGCAGGGTCAGACCTCACACGTACGACGCATTTTATTGCAGTTATGACAAATGCGTGGCATCCGCTTTCTCTAGGTATACAGCGGTTGTAGCTGAGTTGGTTCTCGGGCCTCCTGGCGGGGCGAGAGATCTGCAGGGGAGGCAGTAGCATGTGGGAGCTAGCTGCCACCTTCACGGCTCTTACCCGGGTCTCGGTTTGTGGCGTCGTTAGCGATGAGCAGTTTGCAAGGACTCCCCTCGAGTTGGGCCTGGAAAGCATATCCGGTCCCACAACGAAGATGGCGAGTGCCCCAGAGCTGCCAATATGCAGTACACACTCCCAGGGGGCGCCGACTAGATTAACACGGCGAGAAAGTTCTAGTTGGGACTGTGATGTAAATTCTAAGTGACTCATTAGAGATCTTGCACAGCCTCATCATTCCCGAATAGAAGCATTTTCAATAATGTTACAACGAAGCCATAGCAGTGGCTTATTGACCTTTGCAACTATCTTCCATGGACAAGG
Organism: Calotriton arnoldi; assembly: GCA_963921515.1. Classification (NCBI taxonomy): domain Eukaryota; kingdom Metazoa; phylum Chordata; class Amphibia; order Caudata; family Salamandridae; genus Calotriton; species Calotriton arnoldi. The sequence continues at coordinate 3,330,063 of CAWUFW010000692.1, forward strand.
TCAATAGCCTGGCTTGCTGTAGGTGGAATGTTTCGTGTTGATTATATGGCTGCAGGCAATGACTGAAGCGGCAGAACGATGCAGCACCCATGCTAAGCAAAGATTTAAGCTTAATTGTTTAGTCAAACGCCGAAGTGAGATCTTCAAGTGCAGGGCCAGAATCAGTAGGCAACTGGGCGGCATGACAGTGCAAGGGCTCTTCAGGCCAATGATAAGAATTTAATGATGATGCAAGCGAGCTAAGCAACAAAGCCATAGTAGGGGCTTGGTTATCTTATGCGACTAACAGGCATTGACAAAGCCAATAGTACTGGCGGATAGACAGGGTCATTTGTAGGGTATAACTGGACAATATTCTTACAGCGGAGCCATGATTGTTGCTTATGTGTCTTATGCTTGGCCTGCTCGCATGGGCAGGTGATTTCTTCGCAAGCTTATCTTTGCAGGCTACCATGCGTTCGGTTTTCCGACTAGGGTGACGCATTGAAATTGTTGCAGGCATGCACCGAGAGATGGGGTTTTCGATTCTATGCAACAACATAAACTTAACTGGTTTGGGTACCAAGGCCAAGGAGTGGCTGTGTGACTCTCGGGTGATGGAGGGGGTCAGTTTGTAGGCATACCCTTCTAGATGTTTGTTGCAAGCTCAAGGGCATTGCGGCCAGTGCACAGGCATTGTGTTTTCCCAGGGAGCGGCAAGTAAAGGCAAGGCTCTTTCCAAATCTGGCACCAGAACACCAGGGTCGTCTGGGCCAAGTGGTCTGTGGGGTGACTTGTGTAGGCGAAAACGCAGTACAGCTCTAGCACAGTCCCATCATGTCAGAATGAAGCTGTTCCTTAGGTATATCTGGGCAGTTAGGAATGCCAGTCAAGAATCCAGGGGATTGCAGAGCTAGGCACTCTGTTCTGAGCCTAGGACATGGAGGCGTAAGTAACGTGGTAGCTGCCAGCCCAAACGTGCATCACCTCCTTCAAAATAGTAGGCATTTCTAGGCCCCATACAGGACCTCAAGGGAACTATCACCTAGGCTAACCTTGCCAATGCAAACCATTACGATTTAGGGGGGATTGAGTGCTGCACTTGGGGGCATTCCTTGCTTTAGAAAGATGAAAGCATGAGGAATATTGCATCCCCGGTAGGGGAGCGAGGTTTCTTGCAGTGAGGCAGAGTGGTCCCAGCGGATCCACAAAAGGTAGGCTGCAGCAAAAACAGGAAACTAGGAATCTTAGATCCCAACACTATCATCGGTTTTGAATAAAACTCTGGTTTGATTTTGTGGAGAACAATCAATGTAATGGGACCCTCGCACTGTGGGCAGAAATGTACAGTTTTAACTGCACTTGGGGAATTCCTTTAAGGAATAATGATCAGATTATTAAGCGAAGAAACCCTCCTGGCGGAAGGCCACGTGTTCTAACCTCTCCAGAAGCGGGCCCTCACAGTGAGGTAGCTCCCAACTCATAGTCACGGCTAGGTCCTACTGGGCTTTCAGCCGAATGACCACTTGCGCAAGAAGGTCAAATGGTGTTTTAAGAAGGGGCATAGGAGGGGCGATGGAAAAGCGAACCTGTGCAGTTTTAAGTTGTGCAACTTATATGGCCTGGGAAGAGTGTGTGCGCAGCACAGTAGTTGACAGAACATGTGAAACGCTTTTCCAAATCTGGCACCAGAACACAAGGTTAGTCAGGGCCAACTTGTCTGTTGGGTGACTTGTGTAGGCGAAGACTCATTACAGTTCTTGCACAGTCCCATCATTTCAGAATGGAAGCATTGCCTTGGGTATCACTGGGCATAAAGGAAGGCCAGACAATCAGCCAGGGGATCACAGAGCAAGTGTACTCGGTTCTTAGCGTAGTATATGCAGGCTGCATCACCTACACCAAGAAAGCAAGCATTTCTTGAAGTGTTGGGTTGGACCCATACAGGACATCAAGGAATAATTTAGCTATGCTAACTTGCCAGTGAAGATAATTTTATTCGGGAGCAATTGAGCGCCGCAGGTGGCCATTCCTTGCTTGAGATAGATAAAGCTTTAGGTCCCTGATAGTACTCACATATTGGTCTAGTGGCTAGCGGGCCATCGCACCCCAGGTTGGGGGGTCAACTCTGTTAAATCCTAGGGGGACTAGGAGGGTACGGGACTGGTGCTTAGGAAACCTTGACGGAGCATGGAAGATGTTGGCAGTAGGTCCACAGCACTCCACCAGTTCTCCCTCAGCGGTGGTATTAAAGTAGCCCCAATTTTCACCATGTGAGCAAAACATTAGAAGGCTTGGGATACAATTTCACCTGTCTGTTGAGCTACAGCGGGCGGTTCCGTTGGGGGGCTCCATAACGGGGTGTATCACGTTGGCCTAGAATGCAAAAGCTCGTAGGGGCATAGTTTAGGCACAGGGGTCCTCCATTTGCCTGATCTTCTGGTCCCTGTAAAGCGCCATATGGGTTCAAGCTTCAAATCTTGAGGTCCATAGGAACATTTCAGCCTACTCCACAAACTACAGCAGAGACTGGTAGGGGGGAGGACCCCCCCCTCCCCCACAAAACATCTTGGCCATCCACCTTGTTGTTCACAGCAACTGCACATGGGAGACTTTCAATTACCTGTGCATAGTCATTCAGATACAGTGTCATTTTAATTTAAATAATCGCTGTAGTTGCAAGCGTGAGATTCCCTCAATGTCAGCAACTGCCCACATTGTCAGCAATAAAGCTGCCTGGGAAGTCTGGGTGCAGTCACCACAGATTAAACCGAACAGGCAACAGTCAGGCAGGAAAGGAGGGATGTTGAATTGATTGCCCACTTAGCAGTATGACTATTGCACAGGAGGATGGAGGGTGATTCAAGGGACACGGGTGGTGTGACGGCAACGCTAGACAGTCAGCTTATGCTGGGTAGGAGGTTCCGCATCACCAACCAGAAGGGTGCCAAGTGGCAAAAACCAGTAAATAGGTTTAATATACGTGTCTCTGGCCTTGCGGCTGTGTAGAGCCATTCTCATTTAGAGGTACGCCCAGGTGAAAATTGTGTGCTTCTTAAGGTTCTCACGACCAATGCGATTTGTGGTATCTTTTCAAGGGGAAGAGATAAGTTAGGCACTTAATCGCTTACAACGTAGCACATTAAGGCGGGCGGTGTTTTATTGCAAGTTGCAACCGGGAGATCCCCTTATTAACGTCAGCAGCGCACATGGCCAGCAGTAAAGCAAAATTCCTGTACGGAAGGAGGCATAAATGGCAAGTACATGAGGACTCCCTGGCCTAATGTCACATATTCCATGGCGGGATAGTCACCAAGGTGGGACAGGCTATTGGGTATGCCTTGCCAGGACAGTGACACACACTTCACACGAACTGGAGCCCCTATAAAGGATAAATGCTGGAAACACAGACGGGGGTGCGTTGGGCTCAAAAATCCTCTTCAACAAGCTGCTGGCCATTTTGTTGCCAGGTGTCGTTGAGTGACAAGCAAGGACATTAAGGGGCGGTATTAAGTAACGAGGTCATTTGTAGGGATGCAGAAGGGTCCCAGCGGATCCACTGAAGGTGGGCTGCAGCTAAACATGAAACTGGGGATCTTGGATTCTGACACTCTTGCTGGTTTAAGCATCTAGGGTCACAGCTGGATAGCAGGTACTGTGCATCTGTGATCGTACGGCAGCTAAGCAAGCCTGGTGAGCTGCGTCAGTTGTCACTCCACGAAAGGGTGAGGTGTCTCCAATAGTGGGCACAATACATATATCTTTCAAACCAGATTTGACACCATAATGTGTTCACCAGGGTTTAGCAATCAAAGAGGTCTGTGCAATTGTCTGGTCAACGTGGCGAAGTAAGTGCACTCCAGAACCAAGGGTAGGTGACATGTTGCCTTCAGTAAGCTCAAATGCCCCGCCCGGATAGCTTTATATTAACCAGGCTGGGTGGGGACGCTGTCAGCCAACGTAGTGTGCTGCTGTCCCAATAATTGGGGAAACAAGGTGTCAAGCACCTTACTATGTAAAAAGAACATTTGGCACGTCCAGTATTCAAGAAAATTAAAATTTAACGGAGCAGGTAATTTTTCACTGCTGGGGCTGCACAGGGTGGGCAGTGTGAACCCCAAATTCGGGAATAATCTAGTATGGGGTGTGGAAAACGTGTAATATTTTTACTTAGCATAAGCAACAGCCATTTTGGCTATGGTGTCCATTTAAGTTTCCTTCGTAATTCTTTCGTCTTTTCACTCTGCTTGTGTTATCTATTTTTGTTGACTTCCTGACTCAGCTAAAGCAATGTACGTGCTGAGGGTTTATAGTTGTCAGTGCACCTGGTCTCAGATGTTAACTGTCGACCATTTACTGCTGCCATAAGCATTCCTGCTCCCCCTCCCACTTTGCTGACCACATGGTTATTCATCTGCCCTTGTTTGCTGATAGCTATTCCTAAAACTTGTTCTTCCCATTTCTGTTCACATGCTTGCATTGCAGAAAACCTGTATAAAAGACCTGTGTTCTGTGACTTCAGTGTACTACCTCCTGCAACACTTGAGAGTGTTGTGTGGACGTGGTCCCACTCATGAGTGATTAATAAACTTGTTATTTATTCCAATTCCAGTGCCGATCTCTATTTTGTTGGTCTTTGGACCCAGGGACAAGAGGGTGACCCTGCACCAGTGTATCCCTAAAAAGGTACATTTCCACAGGGGGTAAGCAAGGGCTTAGTCAATCCTGAATGTTAGGCACTATATTGCAGACAGTGCACACTCGATTAAATCAGACAGAATCACAAACCTGGAAAGCCTAGGGGGTTTCACCACAGAGGGAACTGAACAGGCGAAATTCCCATAAGGAAGAAGGGACACATGGCAGGTGCACGAGGACACACTTGCTCATTGTCACAGACTTCTAGGTATGAACATTCCTGTGCGCCCTGATTTAGCAATCAAAATGGACTGTGCAAATGTCGGGTCAACCTCAACAAATATGTGCACTCTGCTCCATGGGCAGGTTACAGGTTGCTTCAGTTAAGCATAAAACTTCTCGCCCGGATAGCCAAAGTAGACAGGCGGGTTGTTGGAGCGGTCACCTAACAAGTGGGCTGCTGTCCCATAGATTGGGGACACTGGTGTTCAGGCACATACAGTGCTAGAAGGACGGCAACTACAGGTTGCAGAAGGTTGGAGCCTACATTAGCCTGAAGGGTAATATAGCCGTGGTTAAGGTTAGACCTCCCTTTCCCACCGAACATGTGTAATTTCTGTAAGAAAAAAGGGATTCATGGCAAGTACAAGAGGACACACTTTCTTTTGTCACTTACTGCTAGTTCATAAGATGTTAGCCTGCCAGGTGCTCTTCAGGGACACACAAGAGCATAATGGAGTTGCATGAGGTAGGAGGTAACATACGGTGAGGCATTGGGGTCCCAGCTGCCCGCAAAAGGGCAATACTTGCAACTGGGAATATTAGATTCTAACAGTATCATTGTTAATATACGCACGACTCCCTGGCCATGCGGGGAATGTATGTCCCACACTGAATTTTAAGGTGACCAAAGGTAAGCCAAATGCGGCTTTGATTTAGGGGAGGGCTATCATTCCAGGGATAACAAAGTGAACTAGGTCTATAGCTGGATTGAGCTCAAAGGGACACGTGATCGAACGTTAGTTAAGCAAGCCTGGTAGACGGAGGAAGTTGTCACTCCGCCCAGGGTGCTGTGGCTGCACTAAAGTGCGCAATATGAGCATTCTTGGTAGCCATGGTTGAGCAATCGGAAATGCCCGTACAAAGGTCCGGTCAACTTCAACGAAGTATGTGCACGCTGCTCCCTGGGCAGGTTACGGGTTGCTTCAGTTATGCATAAAATTCCCCACCCTCATAGCCATAGTAGACAGGCTGGTTGTGGAAGCGGTCATCTATACAAGTGTGCTGCTGTCCATAAATTGGGGAAACAGGTGTTAGGCACACAAAAGTGCTAGAGAGATAGCAACCACAGGTTGCAGGAGGTCGGAGCCTACATTAGCTTGAAGGGTAACATAGCTATGGCTAAGAGTAGAACTCCATCCTGGGTGGCCATCATATTCCTACAGGTTATGTTATGTTATAACAATTTATATAGCGCACTAATACCCATAGGTGTCTAGGCGCTTCTGGTTCGCATACTGTGTTAGAGAAACTCATTTTTAAAAAGCCATGTCTTGAGGTGTTTCCTAAATTCAAACAGGGATGAAATCTTCCTGAGAAAGAGCGGAAGAGAGTTCCATATCCTGATAGTGCTATGTCTGAAACTCCTCCCCCCCAGTTCATCCTTTTGACTCTGGAGGTGGGCATCAGGAAAGCATTGGCCGAGCGTAGCGGTCTGCTTGGAGAGTACCAGCTAAAAGCATCCCAAAGAAATTGTGGACCTTCTCTGTAAGGTGCCTTATGTGCAATGCAAAGTGCCTTAAATTTTACGCGCTGGCCAACTGGCAGCCAATGCAACTCCTGAATCCCAGCCCTAATGGACTGGTATTTGGGAACGTCCAGCACTAGTCTGGCGGCAGCATTCTGTACCGCTTGCAATCTTCTGAGTAGATTGGACTGTAAGTTAATGTAGAGGCCATTACAGTACATTACAGGTCATGTGAGGCAGTCGAACAGTCCCGGAGAAGGATGAACAGCGTCATGCGCAAGTTCACAGACCAAAGGGTTTTTGGCTTTATCAGGCACGGGCTAATCCAGGCTCACACCAAAGGCTATTTTGACAAAGATGGGGTGCACTTGTCACAGGTGGGAATGGATCTGTTCCTCTTGGATATGCAGGAGGCCCAGGAAATAGCAGGTTGCAGGTGAGAAATTAGCTGTATTGGTGGGGGGGCTCTTTAGGCGACGGGGGCCACCTCCAGAGCTGTGGCGGAGTTACAGGGCGATCTGGAAGCATATGGGTACAGAAGGGTACCTCTGCAAGAGCACAATAGGGGTGCCAGAGCCAAATCCCAGGAGTCCTCATGGCAGGTTCCTGGAAGAAGTCCGTTGGCGCCCCGCTAGTCCTTCGGGCGGTTGTGGGCCTGAACAACCGGGGGCTTGCCTTGCTACGCTCCGCCCTGAAAGGGGCGTGAGTAATAAGGGACCAATGTGTCACGTGATCCGGCAAAGAGGATCACCCCATAAGGTGTAGCACTGATTGGATTCGCCACAGTGCAAATTGGCTCATCAGGCGGCAGGGTAGCATAGGTCGGTTACCGCTGCCTGTCCTTGGATCGCCCGTAAGATAACCCACCATATTGCATACTTTTGTATGGAATAAACCTGCAGCAAAAATGTTCCCAAACAAAAGTTGTATTGTGTATTTATTTATGTCATCATGCATGATCTGACAGTGGGTGGGGAGTGTTGCCTATAATGGCACTATGCGGCTGCCCGCGGCCCACGCAGGGGGCCACCTAAAAGGGCGGCCTTCTTAGTGACAATTAGGCACGTACACCACCCCTCTAGTGGTGGGACTCGGGGAGGAGTCCCCTTGCCTTGGCGCGCTAGGTGCGTCACATCTGGCGCACAGAGGTCGGGGGAGGGTACTTATACCTCCCCCCGCCTTGCTGGCGTCCTCTTTGCGCCGGACACGCCATCTCCCACCCTACCGCTTACCCGGCATGGGGCTGCCAGGCAAAGTACATAGAACGTTGTAATGTTTTCTTTTGTGTTGCAGGCGGAGTTACAGGGCGATCTGGAAGCATATGGGTACAGAAGGGTACCTCTGCAAGAGCACAATAGGGGTGCCAGAGCCAAATCCCAGGAGTCCTCATGGCAGGTTCCTGGAAGAAGTCCGTCGGTGCCCCGCTAGTCCTTCGGGCAGTTGTGGGCCTGAACAACCAGGGGCTTGCCACGCTCCGCCCTGAAAGGGGCGTGAGTAATAAGGGACCAATGTGTCACGTGATCCGGCAAAGAGGATCACCCCATAAGGTGTAGCACTCATTGGGTTCGCCACAGTGCAAGTTGGCTCATCAGGCGGGCAGGGCAGCATAGGTCGGTTACCGCTGCCTGCCCTTGGATTGCCCGTAAAATAACCCACCATATTGCATACTTTTGTATGGAATAAACCTGCAACAATAATTTTCCCAAACAAAAGTTGTGTTGTGTATTTATTTATGTCATCATGCATGCTCTGACAGTGGGTGGGGAGTGTTGCCTATAATGACACTATGCCGCCGAGGTCACAGGAGGACGCATAACTTAAAAGATAAGCAGTACCCGGCGGGACTAGCTGCTCAGGTGGATCCGACACCTGTTTTCTATTTGACACGGCAGTTTCTTGGGTATGGGGGCGGCAGCTCTGATTGTGTGCTGTGCAGTGCGTGCCCTGTCCAGACTAGGTGACGTCCGCGCCATGCCCCTCTCTGTAACTCTGGTGTTCGAGCGGGCAGCGGTGCTGTGGGCGGCCCCTCTCCTGTTTTCTGCCACTATGCCAGTGTGCTGATCGCTATCCTGGCGTCGGGCATGACATGAGCTGCTGTATTTATTTCAGTTTGTTGATCCATCAAGCTTCAAGGTGTCCCCACTACCGCAGGCGTGGAGTGGGGCTGGGGGTGTGGGGGGAGAGAGAGAGAGAGAAAGGGAGAGATAGAGGGGGAGAAAGAGATGGATGGAGAAAGAGATGAGAAAGAGAGGGATGGAGAAAGAGAGAGGGTGAAAGAGAGCGGGAGAGAGAGGGGGAATAAAAGAGAGAGAGAGAGGCTGAAACTTGGACGGCTCCTTGGCACAAGTGGAGCTTGCCAGGTGAGCGAGGCAACTCAGAAAGAGGGAGAGCTGAGCCAGAGCCGAGCTGGGGCCGGGTCCGGCTCCAAGAGCCTGTGCACGAGCAGAGCCTGTAAAATATGTGCCACGTAAATCATACAACAGTGTGCTATTCACAACGTGTGGCCCTGGCCGCACCGGACTGTCTTTTAACAAGTGACTATGCATAAGGTGTGAAACTAATAAACAATTACTGGGAGTGTACTATCATTGTGTAAAAAGTGTAAATAATGAAAATGAGGAAGAAAGTAGGGAAGGAAAAGAGGGCGGAAAGGACCGGAAGGGAGAAGTGGGGTTATGGAAGGAAGAGAAAGATTAAAACAAAAAGGAAGAAAGAATTAGAAATGAAAGGTGTACGGAAGGAGCATAAAAGAAATGAATAGCTCGAACACGGAAGAAGAAAAAAAGTTTATGATGTTAAAGCAACGTTTTGTTTTTTTAAAGTTTTTAGGTGTGTACTGTGTGGCTTTTCAGTATTGAACTGGAAGTAAAAAAAAATGCTATTTTGTCCACTCGTAGCGCCCTAATGTGACAGTTCAGCGTCTAGTGAAGAGGCCCTGGAGTTCTTGTGCACTATCGAACAGTTACCGATCTCACCAGCATTACATTGAAAGAAGCCTCACTGGGAGTTCAGTGCCGTCTTTTCAGCAGTGGGAGGCTAGAAACGGAGCTGCCCAGTGCTTTAAATGGGCCGGTACTCACAGGTACTGAGTACCGGCACTTCTTGTTTTTACCAAGCTGAGTACCGGCACTTTTCCAGTGCCAAGGAGAGTACCGGTACTCGGATTGATCAGATGGGCACTGGGCCGATGCCTGAGGGCCAGCTGTGGCCCGTTTATTTTGCAGCATGTTTGCCGTTTTGGGGCCTGCTGGAGGCCTGCCTCAGGGGTAAGTGGGCCTCTGCTCCCGAAGCTCTCTTTGTCCTCAGCCGCCCCCTGCCGGGCCTCCATGCTGGGTTGTCGTTAGTGGATTGCACACATCGGCTGCCATGGGCACAGTGATGTGTGCAGCCTGAATAGGTGGGAGGTAAGAGAGCCTGCATAAGTGACCGTGCCATTAAACACTTGGCCTCCCACTGAGGACTGACTCACTTGCTCCTGCAATTCGACCCCCACCCCTGCCCACCTGCTGGGATATTGACAGGGATGAGGTGGTGGATATGGCCTAGGCAGCCTGCCTGGAGCCCAGGTGAGGTGGGAGGAGGTGTACTGACCTGCCCATCAGAGGCCAGTATTGTTCTTCCCCTGACCTCTGCCCTACTGGACTCTGCACGTGCTCTCGACCCTGCAGTGCTCACTGCCTGCCACTGCAAGCTCTCCGGCCGAGTGCCCTTCTGTCGAGGGAAGAGGAAGGAGAATGGGGTGAAAGAAGGTAAAGAGTGGGGGGCAGAGATAGAAGGAGCAGAGGGGAGTTTAAAGGGGGAAAAAATAGAGACAGAAGGGGTAAGTGCAGACAAAGATGGGGAAGAGATCAAGACGGCTATGGAAAGAGTAACAGAGGCACGGAGATGGCAGATTAGAAATAGAACGAGTGATAGTAGAGGATTATAGGATACCTTAGGGGTAAAGAGAGTGGGGCAGCAAGAGAAATGGATACAAATGGGAGAGAAGTGAGTGGGAGGGATCGAGAGATTAGAGATGTGAAGATTGATAGAGAGTATTTGTTTGCTTGTTTGTGTGCGTTTGCCTGGTTGTGTGTATGCTTGTTTGTGAGAGAGAAACTAAATCAGAGAGGAAGAGAATCAGGACACCCAGGAGGTATTTGAAAAGAAATGCGTCTAATACTTCTTATTAATGATGCTATGCCAGTCTCTCTCGTCCTGGTGCACATTGATTCTTAGCCTGGAAGGGCTAATAGTACTGTTGATGGCTTGGCTGCATTCAGGGTTTAGAAGCTCCTTACATTGCTCCCAGAAGTACTTCACACCACCCTTTATTAGTATATGTACCTGTTAATCTGCACATATGAAAAGTTTGAGACAACTGTCAAGGGCATTGCATGGGCAAAATGAATACTCAATAGATGTGTTTCTATCATCATGTCTCACCACGCCTCTAACCCCGCCCACTAGCCACGCCCCCAACTCAATTTAATGAGTACCTGCACTTATTTTTTTCCATTTAAAGCACTGGAGCTGCCATTTTAAGTAGTGACGTCATCGATGCAGCTGACAATTCCCAGAACTCAACCAACTACATTACAAGCAGGCAAAACTGCAAACAGCTCACACAAAGGCGCCTCTTTCCTTTCATGATGCACTTCAGAGAAAGGCTTCATTCAGTCCCTCTTGTTCTCACTCCCTTCTCATAAGGGCCCGTTCGGGACAGTGTCTGACCCGATCAGACCCCAGTCACCAGCTAAATGTAGGCATCACCTCCTGGGGGTCAACAGCCTCAGAGGTATCTTACCACTTCCTTCACTAGATTGTCTCTTTGCTGCTATCCTTATTATCTCCCATAACTGCCACCAACAGTGGACAAAAATCTTGATGTTAGGATATGAAAAGTTGTCGTTAAAGTAAAAAAAAAAGTGTTTTATCTTAGCACATCAAATAATATCACTGCACTGAGAAGTATTTAGCTGCATGGGACAGCTCCTGGTGGCCCCCTGCCCTCGGACACCCACCCACCCCGACGGACCACGCCCGGAACCTCAGCATCATCCTAGACTCCTCCCTCACCTTGAACCGCCAGATCAACGCCGTCGCCTCCACCTGCTTCAACTCCCTCCGCATACTCCGCAAGACTTTCAAGTGGATCCCCCCCGAATGCAGAAAGACCGTCACCCACGCACTCATAACCAGCAGATTGGACTACGGCAACGCCCTCTACGCCGGAATCAACAAAACCCTGCTACACAAGCTCCAAACCATACAGAACGCCGCAGCCAGACTCGTCCTCGGAACCCCACGATACGAGCACATGACCCAGCACCTACGTGACCTCCACTGGCTCCCCATCGAGAAGGAAGTGACCTTCAAGATACTCACCCACGCCTACAAATCCCTCCACAACATCGGACCCAAATACCTCAACGAAAGAGTCTCCTTCCACGTGCCCAAAAGGAACCTCCGCTCCGCCGACCTCACCCTGGCAGAGACCCCACGCATCCGCAGAACCCGAGCAGGCGGAAGAGCCTTCTCCTACGTCGCAGCAAAGACCTGGAACAAGCTCCCAGTCAACATCAGACACTCCCCCACCCTGCACACCTTCAGGAGCCTCAAGACCTGGCTCTTCGACTGATCCGGAGCTGCAAACCCCCTCCCCTCCAGTGCCTTGGTACCCTCAGGGGTGAGTAGCGCGCTCTAAAAAACCCGTGATTGATTGATTGAACATGAGAGATTTTAATCATGAACTGAGAAATATTTCTGCCCCGCTCTGATGACAATACGATCAGTCGACTGATCAGTCGACTAAGAGGCAAATGAGGAGTCAGTCAAGTGTACCCTGTAAGTGGGCTGTTTTCTTATTATACATGGAGCAAAAGTTTAGCTTATCAAAAGAGAGATTTTGTTGTACAGCACACAATACTAAAATCATGTTTTTGAAGTTTCTCTCAAATGTGATAATGAACAAAGAATAGGCTTGGTGAAATAAAGTGTTTGCCTAGGATCACACAATTTGGTCAACCAGGGACGCTGAGATTGACCCCAGATTTTCAAGTTTCACACTATGCAGTTCAGCCACCAGATTCGGATGTCTTTCAGACATCATCCTGGTCTGTAACAATAAGTAAAATGTGGCTATTGGGACGGCAGCACTAACACAGAACAGCTGCGAGACAACAGTCTATACTCAGGGCATGATTTCGGTATGGGATTTAGTGGAGAATATTCGGTAATGCTTAATCTTTCCTTGGCCTAATTCATAGAACAGTAAAAAAAAGTAGACCAGTGAATTCTCCTCTGGATTTAGCACCCAAATACTTGTCATTGCTTTAATTTACTGACGAGAAAGTGTCCCACTTTTGGCAGTAGATTGTCACACATATCCATACTGAAATAATAGAAACAGCCCGGGAAGCACTAAACATTTACACAAAATTCCATTACAGAGGGGACACTCAAAATAGGTTTCCCATATGTCTCCCAACTAAGCTTGGCCTTTTGCAGCACTGACACTTGTCCCGAGATTGGTGAAAACACCACTGGGGCATTGATGCTCAGCCCGCTTATTCCAGATCGACGGGTCTGCTTACACCATGGAAGGCTCAATCAGAAGAAAACTACAACAGGCGTAACTTTGCCGAACAGAAATTAGAAACTACACTACTCGGTGCCGCCGGAGAGGAAAGTAGGTAAGGCCAGCCGCAGAGCGCGAGGCAAGTTATCAAAAGGAAATGGGATGCCCCCACCCCCATGCACTTCGACCACTTGATGTCAATTACAGAAACCGATGCATGAATTATGCCCTGGTGGGCCGGGCCAGCTCACCTCCTACTGTGCAGTGACCCGATGCTGTCGACCCGATGCTGCCTCTGCTCGTCTGCGACCTCGCTGCACAGCACAGGCCAATGAGAAGTAGTGACCCAGGAAGTGATTTACCGCGAGGGGGCGGGGGCCTAGCTATAGGATTGCTACGTGGCAATACCGGTATGACCAGTATTTTAATGTTCCTACCTGCAGGCTGGGACTGGCCCACAGGGCCATCAGGCAGAACTTGATGGGCTCGTCTGACAGGTTAGTGTGTGGGCCAGTGTTTTGGAGGTTTGTGAGCCTGGTCTGATTGGCTAACACCCCCTGACTGATATTTACAGTAATCAAAGACAGAAAAGGCCATGTTAAAAATGAATACAGGCGGTTTCATATAAAATTCTATTAAAAAAATCATGTCCGGGCCACTACTGAATCAAAAACGTATTTTTTTCTGGGAAAAGGTGTCAACTCCTCCCCAGTTCTATGGAGGGCATAGCAGGGGAGGCTGCACTCGGCCGCTGCCAGCTTAAGGTGACGCCTTAATGGGACACAGGCGCCCATATTTCCGCCAGACAGGGCCGTAAAGTAACCGGAATGCGTCTTTCCTATTGTCTGCTCCAGTTAGCAAAATAGATCTTTAGACTCTCCTCCTCCAAAGACACTTCCTGGAATAACTCAACCTATTTCTTGACCACTACGACCATCTAGCACTCACATGAGGACAACAGTGGAAATATGTATTTTACTCCTGTTCCAACCTAACGCTGTCACCTTTCATATTTTTACAATATAATATGCAACCTGTTATGTTAGCATTCTAACTACATATATGTAACTTGTTAACGTGATCAGCCTATCTTGGGTACCTGTTACTATACATATGTAATTTGTTAGCGTGTTTAATCCATCTTGTGTACCTTTTGTAATTTACCTGGCACTCATTTGAGGTCAACTTTGTAAATATGTATTTTGCTCCTGTTCTAACCTAACGCTGACACCTTTTATATTTTTTACAATATAAATATGGAACTTGTTAGCGCTGTAACTGCATATATGTAACTTTCTAGCGTGTTCAGCCTATCTTATGTACCTGTAATTGTATATATGTAACTTGTCAGCATGTTTAGTCTATCTTGTGTACCATTTGTAACTTACCTGGTTCTTTTGTAAAGCACTCTGACACCTTTGGGTAAAGTTCGCGCTATATAAAACTGCATTAAATAAATAAATAAATAAAATTACCTCGCAGAACATTCAACAACGTTTACACATAATAAACCCATTTTTGCTAGTTCGATACAGGACTTATTTTTTGCAGAAATATCTAAATATAGTTTCATCATGTACGTTTTAACGATCGTAAATAAGCGAATACTTTAATGGGAATTTGCAGTTATGCATCCTAAAATTCAGGAATTATCAAACTGCGGAAAAACCGTACCCTGTTCATTACACGAAAATCTAGAACTCTGCAGAGCCCAAACTGGGCGAATATTAAAGAATTGCTAAAGATTCTTACTGGATGCATGGAAAGCTGATTAATAATTGTATCTTATTACGGCAAGGGAACACTTCTGTGACCTGGTGTGGAGAACATTATAGAGGGGGAAAGTGTCCACCTGCAAAAGACATGGAGAGGAAAGAAAGCTGCAAGCGGGATACAGCATCAGCGCCATGTGGGAGCTGGTTATATCATACACATGACGTCATGTCACCTGGTTCCATGTACATATCTTGCAATGTCCTACTCAAAATTTATTAAATTCTTACCACACATAGTAGTAGAAAGTAACATTTAAGACATCCCTTGCTGTGAAAATAAATTGTCCCAAAAAAATGCAAAAGAGGATTTTCAGCGCTCCACGTAAGATAATTTTTGCAGCAATATTTTTGAGCCTTTTTTAGAATTTTGCTTCATTACCTCGAATTATGGAAGTGCCCGGCCTGCCATTCCACAGAAATGCATACAGAGATGCACTTTTATTGATATCCAGCTATCGCCACGCCACACCAGAAACAAAGGAGCATGCCAACTGTGCCCCAAAAAAGATACAACTTATCAGCGGAGAACACAAAGACCCAGATTCATGACAACTCAAGGATCCTGATGTACTTCTTTGAGGTGGTTCACTCGCTGGGCACAGGGGCCTTATGATCTGAGATTCCAGAAGTGGAATTGGGCCCATACCCGAAGAGATCACTGCTTCTGTGAAACAAGGCATCAGCAATCACCAGTGGTTCCTAAAGGAACTGTGAGTCTCTGCTTCCAGCAATCCCAGTAGACCACCAAGAGGAGCAGATACCTCTGAGTGGTGCTTCTGTCCATTGAGGACCAGAGAGAGGGCACAGGTTCAGAATTAATGAAACCGCGCTTGGAGAATTCGTGAATCCGCAGTCAGGTGTGAACCTATGTCCCCACTAGTGGTGTTCCCCTTCATTACTCTCCGCATCTACCTATGAACTACGCACCAACATCTACCTAAGATCTGCACAGCAACCAGCAGACGTTCTCTGAATGGGGACCTGGCTCCACCAGTCCCAGATTGCACTGGCTACTCCTTCCTTGTGGACCCCTGGTGGCCCCGGCTCAATGATGCAGCCTAACCATGGCTAAGATGGCTGAGACAGAATCATGACTGTGGAAGTCTACTTCGTGGGCCCCAACCCCTAGGCATGCAGCTATCATTAGTGCAGCACATGCGTGGCACAAGGGGGCATATGTTAAAGGGCCCACTTCACTCCAATTAGTGGCTGCTTTTCATAGCAAAACTAGGTGATGGGGGCCCAATTCCCTCGCTTGCGCTGGGGCAAGTAAAGACCCTTCCAAGCCACTGCCTAGCCTTCTTTTCCTCCGCATTCTTCAGAAAGGTTCCCATTAAGACTGAATAGGAACACATAATTTTAGTTAAAGGAGCTACAGAAACCGAGAAAAGACTCTAAAAGGGCAATTGCAAATATAAGACCACACTGACTTCAATCTTGTGCCTGAGAACAATACTTTTTGGCCTTTGTTGGTCTTCTCCCTGCCCGGTTTAGCTGTCTTCTACCCCTTCATCCCCCACCCCTTCACTTCTATCTCATCAAGGCACCCACAAGCCCCAATTCTCTTCGCAAACAAATTTATAATTTGGCCCTAATTTCTTCAAAATACTATACCCACCTCGAAATATACAGCGACAAAATATAACTGGAAGACTCTTTAGAGAGTTTGCGGAAACAGTCATTGTTGATCAATAACATCAATAACACTGCGGGCAGAAGGTTAACCTTAAAACATAACTTTCTCCCTCATCTCACCTCCATTTGGAGTGTCACTTTTCTGAAGGATCTCAGTGTCTCCTTAGACTTTAAAATTCCTCATCGGCCTAAATTAAGTGTCTCACTCATGACCCGTTAAAGGGAATCTCTTAATTTCCATCTTCAACAGCGGCTTAATTATGATCTAAGCTGCTGCTGATAGCTTCACTCTAACTGGCCTTTAGTTAAAAATCCTTCTTCATTCCAAGGCGTCACAGACCATCTCTCGAATCTTTATATCCTCCACCTCCCAATGTCTGTCCTCACTCGAATTCTCCCCACACTTCCAACTTCCCTCATTCTTTACCTGTCACTTTTACTCAACATCCAAGATCTTATGATCATCTTCCCTTCCCACTCTGCCTCTCTCCCCCGCTTCTCTCATTCTGCCTCTGTCTCTCCAGTGCCGCACCTCTCGTTCCCCACCCCTCTCCCATCTACCAAATCGGCTCACACTCTCTCTCCTCATCACACCCACGTCCTCGCTTTCAGTTTATTAATAATCTCCTCTCTCCTTTGCCTACAGAGCAGTTATCTCTTCTCAAACCTCTGGTCTTTCATCACCCTCTCCGTCTCACCCTCTCAACTGTATCTTACGCTCACCCCCCTCCCCCCTTGCCACAGGGTGTTCATCAATCAATCAGGGGTTTGTTAAAGCGCGACTACTCACCCGTAAGGGTCTCAAGGTGCTAGGGGTGGGGGGGGGGATGTGTGCAGGTTCCATTCCATCAAGGAGGGGGTCTGTCAACACTCAAGAGTGCAGGGGCAGGGGCAGGCCTCACTTAATGGTGGAGCTGCGAGGGTGGAGAGCAATTTCACTGACAATGAGTCAGTGGTCTTGAGTCAGTGGTCAGGAGTCAGTTTTGGCTCCATCTCTTTTCAACCTTTACTTAGGAATCTTCTTCCATCCATATGTTGATGACACATACCTTTATCTCACTAATCAGTGGCCCAGAAGGTAGGAGAGCCTCCAAGAATAACTGCTGTTTTGTTTTCCAATATGTTTCAGAGAATCATGATGCATCCAAAATACGGCTGGCTGGCTGGCTTTTATCCGGGACACTTTTCTGACCATGGGAAGGGGTAGTTTGTGGGATAGTCCAGAAATAACTTGTCCCACGGTGACAAGGAAGGAATTAAAGGATTGTTATTGGGAGAACAAATTGGCCCACCTCCAGGGGAGCCCCTTAACAGGCAAGCTTACCACAGTGTTTTTAGAAATTAAAGAACAGTACAGATTAGAGTCTGTACTGGACGACATTAAGCCGGCTGCCGCAAGGAAGCTATATCTGCAATTCAGGCACGGGGTACTGCCACTGCGTGCTTTTACAAACAAATGGGCGGGCTCACAAACTATGGGTTGCCCGGCCTGTAATAATGCAGCAGAGACAGAATACCATGTGTTTTTTTTCTGCCCAGGGTATAAGAAGGTGAGAAAACGATGGCTGATTCAGATCAGCAGAAACCTGGGAACCAGGCATTGCTCAGAGGCTTTTAGGATATTGAAATATGATGCACGCCTCCCTGTAGCATTTTCAGTAGCAGGCTTTTTATTTTCCATGTGGTGCACACGCAGAGCATTACTGAAGCTGACCCCCACAGACACTGGTTGATCTCTGTTATATATTTTTAAACAGACTTTGGATGTCTTTTTATTTGTATGTAATATTTATGAATTTTATGAGCTCTTTTTAATTATATTATTGACGCATTTTTTGCTTGATAAATAGTGCACCAGTGCGCAGGACTGTCAACAAGTTGAATTGTGGTCCTCGGGCTTGGGCGTATGCTCACGCTTACAGTTTTAAATCGACAGATGCAAGCACTTTACAAAAAGTTACTGTAATGGTTGACCTGTGGGCTAGAGCATGGGCTTATTATGCCGGGCACTGTAAATTGTACATATATATTGCACATGCACTTTAATGAAGCTAGTGAGATTGGACTGACTGTAATATAGACTGTCTCTATGTTACATTCATGTGTTATACATGCATTGCTACATGAAGAATGGATTTTCTTTATTGTTTTATTTATGAATCAAATGAAATGTATGTTATTGTATATATACTTTTATGGTCAAATTGGCCGAAATAAAGTTCCATTGATTGATTGAAAAATACGGCAACCTTTAGGCAACTATGAAAGTTTTATATAAGAGATCCAAGATCATCTTAATAGGAGACAGTGACTTGGGCATAGGTCATAAGAGAAAAACTGAAGCTTTTAATCAGTGAGGCCAGAGGTGGAGCACAAAGATTGAAAAGGGAGGGGCTAAGATAGGACCCTTGTGGAACACAAGCTTAGATTTTTGTCTGCCGAACGAAGGGGGAGGAGACAGCCAACTTGTGTCACATTAGAGGGGATGGACTTGATACAATTTAAATCCCCCCCCCCCCTGAAACCTAATGAGGATAATCTTGAAAGTAATGTGGCCTGGCATAACAATTTAGGTGGCGCTGAGGTCGTCCAGGAGAATCAATCCTGCTCTTTCATCTTGGTTGAGGATCAGATGAATGTCCTCAATGATGTTGAGAAGAGCTATTTTGGAACCAGAAAGCGAGTGAAAGATGAGTGTTTCCCAAAAGGAGGTACAATGCTGCGTTCAATAGAAGGATAACAGAGAAAAGAAGTTCATGGCCAATGATAGAACTGGCTTTCGTAATAATGAAGACTGGACAGGCATTGAGTGGAGATCCAGATTTAGCAGAATGATGAAGCAGAAGAATGCTGTTGATGTGGAGAGGCTCAAAATCAGTCCATCAATGGCAGGAAAATCAACATAGAATACATTATTTGTGGTCAGAGTAGGAAAGGTTTCATCACAGCAAATTGACATGGGCATGAAGAACATACATGGTTCCTTATGTGTAATCATTCAAAACATATAAATCATGAATACTTATTTCATATAATTAGTATAAAATACTTTTAAGATGGAAGACAAAATGGTGAGTATTTGGTATATCTTTCCAAACCTAGGTGGCTTTCACATAGTGAGAGTCGCATTCCAAACAAGAACAAACATGAACTAGAATGTGGCAGCCACCCTCGAGAACCTTGCTAGCCAGTGGTGGTTTTTGTCTGATTGTTCCTCACTAACTTTGAAGGCTGAATTGTGCTTTGATCATCTCTGGAAAATCCTCTTTGTATTATCATCTGAATGTCTTCAGTGGAACTGATTGTTGTTGGAGTGCCAGCAGCTCTGTTTGTATGAATATTTATTCAAAGGCAGTGTTATTTAATGACTGATTCTACTGAACTAAAGTTATGTTTCGTTTTGCAGAATAACAGTCTCCCAATTCTAAAAAAGGCTTTGAATCACATACTTCATTTGGTTTTCTGAAAGTATTGTACTGTATTCTATATTATTCAAGGTAGTTAAGGGATTAGGTTCTGCACGTCTATATCATCACACCTCAGAAGAGTAAAATTTTAGACTAATATTTCATATTATATGTTGCAGGTGATGGTTTTCACACACACACACACACACACACACACACACGCACCCCCCCCCACACACACACACCCCCCCCCCCCTGCATATTGAACAAGGATACAGATCATAAAAGCCAGGAAACCCAAGGTGGTGGCAGATACCTCTTAGTATCGGGCACACTGGGTGGGGTACCGCTTCTGCTGATTAATATATATGCACCAAACGTAGACACTACAGACTTCTTCCCTAAGATCGCTACACGAATCACACGATTAAATATAGATAACATTTTAATGGGAGGAGACTTTAACCTCACTCTAGACCCCACTATAGATACTACGGGGCCAGGCTGTGTCACTAAACCGCATGCAACACAGGGCCTCATTTCTATACTAGAGTCCACACTATTGTCGGACCCCTGGAAGACAAGACACCCCTCTGATCAGGCATACTCCTTTTATTCAGCTCCACATGGCACATGGTCGAGAATAGATCTCTGGTATCTTACTCCCCGCTTCCTACTGGCGGTCCAGGAGATTGACTATTTGCCCCGAATGCTGTCAGATCATTCTCCGGTCCTCCTCACATTAGAGCTGTCCATGATACCGAAACCACACTATCAATGGAGGTTTCCCGCCGAGGCCCTTCTTGACCCGGTTTTCCATACCGAAGTGGGAGAAGCTGTTCAGGAATATTTTCGGTTAAACGAAGGCACAGTAGATTCGCAATCCACACTATGGGACGCCTTTAAGGCATATATAAGAGGGGTGTGCATATCCAAACACGCAGGAGTGCTGCGCTCCATACGAGGGGATTTGGAGACACTAGAGAACAAACTTTAGGACGTCGATGTGGCTACGCAGGAGACCGCTTCCCCCTTGACATTTCGTGACCGAGCGGCATTACTGACAGAGTTTGCTGAGCTAGCGGACTGCGAGGTCAAATATCTGGGTAAACATGCGAGAGCCCGAGTATACGGCGAAGGCGAAAGACCTGGTAGAACACTCGCTAGACTACTTCGCCCTCAGTACCAGTCAACGTATATCACACAGCTAGAGGCGGACAATGATGTCATGTTATCATGGGAGCAGTGATATTACGGCTGCTTTTCTGTCTTATTATTCGCACCTATACACGATACGTATGCCCCCTGAGGGACAGGCCCTTATAGATTATCTGAACGAGATACCCATGGTGTGGATAGAGAAGGGGGATTTTCTAGCCTCCCCAATAGACGAGGATGAAATCAAACAGGCAATCGGGGACCTTGCCAACTGCCGGGCCCCTGGCTCGGATGGCCTGACGGGTGAATTTTATAAAGCCTATCAGCACATACTGGCTCCTCGACTGCTGGAGGTATATGACCAGGCCTTACAGAAGGGAGTTCTCTTCCCGACTATGCGGGAGGCAATAGTCACGCTTCTGCTCAAACCCGGTAAAACTCCTTGAAGCTGTACATCCTACAGACCACTATCGCTTCTTAACTAGAACGACAAGATCTTAGCCAAAGTCCTAGCTACCCGCCTTTCACTATTAGTAGATAAAATCATATGCCCCTTTCAGGCGGAGTTTGTCCCTGGCCGCTCTACGGCAGTGAACTTACACGCTATATTTGCTGTTATTAACCAGCTGGAACCCACTCTGCCAGCGGCGGCAGTTCTGCTTGATGCTACAAAAGCATTTGACTCCTTAGAGTGGCCCTTTCTGTATGCTGTGCTGCAGAAGCTAGGGGTCCCGGCCGGGTTTATTAATCAAATTCAGCTCCTGTACGCCACCCCGGTTGCTCTCCCGAAATTAAATGGCGAAATTACCCTTCAGCTTAACCCGACGCGGGGCACCAGGCAGGGATGTCCTCTCTCGCCCCTGTTATTTATTGTAGCGATGGATCCTCTGGCTTGGCATATACAGGAGAGACATCTCCATCGCGGAATGCAGTTTCATGCAGGCCCTCTTGTAGCCTCATTCTACGCAGATGATGTAATGCTCTTTGTACGTGAACCGGGCACTAACTTGTCCCCATTGTTAAGGGAGGTGGTCCGATTCGGAACATACTCGGGACTAACAATCAATTGGGCTAAGTCAGAGGTCTTTGCATTAACACCGACCACTATCCAAGTCGATGTCGAATTCCCACTTAGATGGTGTACAGATCCTCTGAAATATCTTGGTATTTACCTACATTGCAGTGCGCTGGAAGTGATTCGCCTCAACTACGGTCCGGCGATCGATAAACTTACAACTCAAATCGAGCGGTGGATTAAATTCCCCCTTTCTATGGTGGGCAGAATTGCCATTATGAAAATGCTGGTACTCCTGCGTTTTCTCTACCTCTTCTTAAACATCCCATCGCACTTACCATGAAAATGTTCGTCACACTACGGTCCTTGCTGCTCCGGCTCATGTGGGCTGGAAAACAGCCACGCATAGGCTGGGATACCCTAGTTATGCCATCCGAACGAGGGGGATTCGGGGTCCCCGATTTTTACTTATACTACCTCATTGCACAGGTACACTTCACGTACCATTGGTATCATCCAGATAACCGCCTCCAATTTTTAAAACCAGAGCGATCTCAGGTATTTCCTAATCTGCTCTCAACTATACTACCGCAGGGCATACCTCGCAATCCCACTGAAATTCAGACACTATCCACAGCCTGCTGGGCATGGTCTAAACTGCGACGTTATTTACACACTGATGTTTTATATTTCGCGCATATACCCCTAGCCGATAACCCCTGGATACCCCCTACAATGGAGACCCTTACTAAGCAGACTCTTAGCAGGCACAGGTTACGCACTGTGGGAGATTTTGTTGGTGACTCGCAATTACACACCGCTGGAGAACTGCTCCTCTGCGGCAACGCATCTTACATGGATATTTTCTTTTGCACAGGGTTCAATGTTCTTTGGCAGGGGCGCTCCCAGACGCGACGACTGAACCCCCAGACTTTCCCCCACTTACATTAATTATAACTTCGCCGGACGGGACACATCTGGTGTCGCGGCTATATAATTTATCCCTGAAACTTCGACCCGCAGTTGGTGCAAAGGCGCGCTCAGCCTGGGAACAAGATCTAGG
The DNA here is from genome assembly GCA_963921515.1 of Calotriton arnoldi. Taxonomy (NCBI): domain Eukaryota; kingdom Metazoa; phylum Chordata; class Amphibia; order Caudata; family Salamandridae; genus Calotriton; species Calotriton arnoldi. The sequence goes on from CAWUFW010000692.1 coordinate 3,353,039, forward strand.
ACTGCCGTTAACAGATAAAATGTGATTGTACTGCTGCGAGGAAATGCGCTATGTGTCAAGCAACTACCGCCATAAATTGCTACACATTAAGACATTAAGTACTTGCACCGCGCATATATTACACCATACTTATTAGCTAAAATTGACCCTAGTACCCCGCATGTGTGCGCCAGATGCGCTGCTGACCGTGCTGATTTCGCACACTTGGCTTGGGGTTGTAGACCTGTTCTGGCGTAGTGGGGGGAGGTTTTTCAACATTTATCCTTAATGATAGAGCATACGCTACACCCGACACCATTGATGGCGTTGCTGGGGTATGTACAGCCCCTAAAGAAGAGTATACGGCGATTTGCCGCCATAGCCCTATTGATAGCAAAACAACAGGTTTCCTTACTCTGGGGTAGAACACAAGTCCCAACAGTGATGGCCTGGATCAGGGACCTGGTATACTGCGACACTGCAAGTGAAATATATGCCACACTACAGCCCCCAACCTCGCGACCACAGGATATTTGGCAACCACTGAAAACCTATTTGCAGGCACACCTCCCAGACGAGGACTGAAGTCCTCATTTCGACACCGATTTAGACATCCCAGGCAGCACAACTAAGAGAGAGTGATATGCGGAGGAAAGCCCTCCCTTGCTGATGTTACTATCCGGGGAGAAAGAGGAAATATGCTGCATATGAATAGTATTAAGCCTATTTCAGGCTTGCGCTGTAACTGACTGTACGACGGTCGTGGGTCGGCATGAGTGGGGCATGACCAACTGCTGTATGAATTGTATAACGGTGAATAATACTGCTCAGATAGAGAACATATTGCAATTTGCAACACATAGAGAACTGTGAAACGAACTGATGGGACGAGCTTGGCTGCAGTGACCCTTATTGTAGATGTTAGGTAAACACTCTGTACCTGATGTAATGGTTTGAGTTGAATTTATGACTATTGATGTATGATTTTGGAAGATTTGAAACCACGCTTTTCAATGAGTACTTCATGTATCTTTGTACACTACAAATCTTAATTTAAAAAAAAAAAACAGGAAACCCTCAGAAGGATTTGCAGGCTGGTCTGCCAGACATTCTGCCATGATTGCATGATTGATCTGCACTTGTAGAGATTATGCCCATCAAGAAAAAATGAAAACACTAAGTGCACTTGAAAAATATGGTGCACTCTACATGTGTGTGTTTTACCAAATACTTTATAGCTACTGTTAGCTTTAAGAACATACAGGCATTGCTGAGCAATGTTGAAATATCATATTTTACAGTTGTTGTGAATTACAAAACTTTGATATCAAGAGGAAAGCATTTAAAAACGTACAGTTCACTTATTGTAGCCCTTTTTGTGTCTTTCAAAATGTTCAGCATGTAAGGGTCAAGGAGGGCATATCTTCAGATGGTAGTGGGATGGACATCAAGCTTCTACACTGTAACCTCGGAGCAAGAAGAACTAGGTTCAAATCTGGACAAATATTGTGATCTTGGACAAATTATTTTCTATATTTTTCTCAGGTCACCTATCTGCCACAAGATTGTGCACCTAAAAGCAATTAGTTTGAAGTATACGTTATCCAAGAAAAATGTATTATTTCACATTGAAGCAATATCAGCTTCCTACACCGATCTCCAGTGGTCAGATTCCAGAAGATGGTGGATCAAACTTTCTAAAAAAAAGTCACTCCACAAACTGTAGCTTCTTAGCACCAAATTTAACAGGTGTTCCAGTTACCGAATGTAATGGTACTTTGTTTACCGACCTCGAAAGGATGGAAGAATGAGCTGACCTTGCTGGGATTTGAGCTTGAGACCAGCAGATCCCTCCATGTTTATGAAGCTTTTACTACAAATGTAATAAAATTGCATTTTTCTTTTAAGAATTACAAATATCAGATTGTCAAACTGTTTTTATCTTCTATTATTACCATCTTTTTTCACAAATTGCCTGGGACTGGGAATCATCATGGCCAGGCTTATTTGGCAGACAGTGAAAGTAATGAAATATTTCACAAAATGCCCTTTCACAACCTACGGCGTTTTATGAGATTTATGTGAAAATAGTGGTGTGAATTGCCCTGTGTAGGAAAGTAGATCTACTTCTATGGTCACCCCCACTTTTTGCCTGGTGCTAAGCTGTATTTTGAATAGTCTGACTGGGATCCTGCTAATCAGGACCCTAGTCTATCTGTTTTCTCCCTAAATTGTTGTGTTCAGTACTTAGGTACATCCCAGATTGGATACAGGGGTACCCTTATAAGTCCCTAGTATATGGTACTAAGGTACCCAGGGCATAGGTACCCCAGAGGTCTCCCATGGGCTGCAGCATGTATTATGCCACCCATGAGAGACCATTCAAAATGGAACTACAGGCCTGCCATTGCAGCCTGTTTAAGCTGGTGCTAGCACCACTTACTAAAGATATAGGTTTACTATATCTAGGGTCACTGCACTTAAAACCTATAAGTCACCCCTCTAGCAGGCCTTTGCAATCCTGAAGGCAGGGTGCATGGTTCTAAGTGAGAGGGTGTCCCTGCATGAGCAGGACACCCCTGCAGCCTATGGAGTCCATTCTCCCGTTTTATCAGTGAAGCAGCCATATACCATATAGAGGGGCATCGTGTAATTACGCGATGACCATCTCGTAACTGGCTGCAACTAATCCTATCATGTTTGGTATCAAACATGTTGGAATCATACGCCCACACCGTAAACAGTGTGGGAGGTATGATTCCAAGCACTGGAAGAGCCCTCCGTTAGGCTCTCTATGTCCCCGGGACCAGTCTTCCAGAACTGGACAGCACAAAATGGTTGCTGCTGACCAGAGACACGATTCTGTCCTCCTGCTGCTGAGCCAGGCTCGAGCAGGGGAAGGCAGAACAATAGGCATCCTGTTACAGGGAGGTGTGACCACCTCCCTACAGGATTTAGTGTATAGGGGCAGGGTGGGTGCGCTTGCCAGCGCCACTCAGTCTGTATGTGGGGTACATTTGGTGTCCCCGTGCATAGTCCAGTTCAAACCAGTCCTGGGAGCCGTTGGCTCCCGCTCTGGCGTGAAACTGGACAAAGGACCTGGGAGTAACCTCCCCTCTGTCCAGACCCTCCCCTTAGAGTGTCCCCTGAATCTTCCCAACCCTTTCCCTAGGGTACTTAAGGGCTTACCTGGGTGTAGGTCCCTAGATTCGTCATGGGATAAGATTTAGATCAGACACCACTTCTACTTCTACCGTCTGGGAACTCTGGACTTCGTTTGGGCGTGACTTCGTCTCCCTTCCAGTCTGCTGCATCGTCTGTGCCTCTGCATCATACAGGAACCTTCCAAGGCCTGTGAAGCATCAAAGACACCTGAAGAAATTTCCCTTGGAGTGAAGGAGTCACTCCCCTGCATTCGCAGGCACCGCAACTAAGTCGACCGGTCTGCAGATCCTGAGCTCCTCCAGACTCTGTGGGCTCACCAAGTTTGAGGCCAGTATCCTTCATGGGGGTTGCAATAACCGAACCCCTGTGCACCACATCCATCTTGCAGTTGCAAAGACTTGTTGGCTTCCTTCCAAGAAGATCTTCGGGCTCCAAGTAGCCCCAGCCTCGAGCACCTTCTGTGACCAGAATCTTCAGCCACACTGCCTCATGTACATCGTGGCCTGCATCTTTTGGTGAGCTGCTTGAGGTCTTCTCACGACTCCAGTGCCTCCGGCCTGTGGGTCCGCTTGAGGGTCACACTTGTTTCTTTTGGGCTCCCCTGATTGCTCTGGGCCTGCCCTGACTCCCCTGCCTTTGGTGAGTCCCCTGGACCTTGCTGGTCCCGACGTTGCTCCTTCTTTCATTCCTGCGTTGCTTGCCTTTTCCAAGGCTTGTTGGTGCTCCCGCCAGACAGCGACCCCTCAGCACTCGACATCCTTCGTGGGACAGCTTGTGCACGGCTCCTGGTCCTCCTCAGCGTCGCCTGGTCCTCACAGCTGCAGAGTCAATGTCCTCATCATCCATCCTGCAACACCCGACATCGGAGGGCATTCGTCTTCCAAGTCTCCTGGTCACTCCTGAGTGACATAGACTCTGTCCCCTCTGCTTGCAGGTACCTCTCATCAAGAATCCACCTTCGGATTCCACCGGACACTTTCTCCTCTTCCAGCAGCGGCACTATCCTGAAGTCCTCCATTGGAAACGACTGCGGTTTCTGACACCACTTCACACGTATGCACCCGGCTTCCCTGCTGTAGGTAATGTAGGTACTAGGGTATCCACGGGTGGGGTAGCTCTCCAACCTTCTGTCTTCCACAGGGTTTCTTCGGGGTCCACTGGAAAGGGTCCCTAATCTTTAAAAATCCAACCGCGACTTACACATAGAGTTGTACGGAGCACGCGGTCGTGTTCCCACACTGCACACGCTCTCCGTGGGGTCCTTACTTACTCACCTTGGGTGGTTCCTTGGGTCCCCAGCACTTCTACGTCCTCTCGACCTTGTCTTGATCCGAGTCATGGTTCTTATACCACTTTCTTAGTATATGGTTTGGTCCCTCCTGGGCTCCACTGTGTATTTCATGCTATTTACTGTGTTTCTTTGCTAAAGTATTGTGTGCATTGTGTTTATTTCCGTGTTGGAGATACTTGAACATTCTAGAGAGTATTATATAATAAATACATATTTTTATAAATAGTTGGTGTGGTTCTTTTCACTTAATCTATACAATAATATTGCATTCTGGTATAACAAGCTGCTTTACACTCCTTCTGGACTAAGCCTGAAGGCTGCTGTCCACAGCTACCACTTAGAGAGCTTTCTAAGTTTGTCTAAGACCTCTTAAATCACTGTAAGGGTTGTCTGGACTGATGCAGGGTGTCCACTTACATAAGTGTAAATCATATACCAGGCCAGCTTCTCACACCCTGTTTGGCACCATGTTATCAAAACTTATAAGGGGAAACTCCCAAACCTCACAGAGGACATCTGGATCCTTTGCTTGGTGCAATTCAGAGCTAGAGTTTGTAGTCAAACTTTCAGAGACCAACTTTTATGTTATCTTATGTGATTTTATTATGGCACTTATTGGTATGAATGGATAAATGAATGAATGATTAAATGAAGGTATTTTGTAGAGCAAACAGTTACTCCAAAGAGTGGCCCGTGCTAAAGAATATGAAGTTCAATCATCCTCTGCCACAGCTTTAGCACAGTGAGAAAAGCCATGTCTTGAGCTATTTCTGGAATAACAATTTGGACCCAGGGGACAGAGGTTTCAGAAATAGCTGATTCCAAGCCTTAGCTGCCAAAAAAAGAGATAGAGCCGTCCCCTAGCTTGACCGCCTAGCCCATGGCACTACTGTCAGGGCAGCCTTGGCTGACTGAAGTGTTCTGACAAGGTGATACAACTCAAATCTTGCAAAGAGATAGAAGAAAATGTGCCATATGAACCAGAACAAAAGACTTAAAAAGAATCATCTTCTTAATTGGGAGCCAGTGGAGAGATCTAGGAAAACCAGAAACTGAAGCCCACCAAGGAAGATTTCACAATTAGGCAAGCTGCAGTGTTCTGGACCACTTGCAACCTGTTGCTGAAGCCTTCCGGAAGCCCAAGATAAAGAGCATTGGCTTGGTCCAACCTAGAGTGCATGAACCACTGCTTTTCGAGAATGCAGTGGAAGAAGAAAAAGAAACTTCTTATGGGCCCGGAGCAACACATTTGTTTGCCATTGGTATTACATTGTGACAGTGTTGTGCAATTAACAGTATGAAAGAGCAAAAGTGGAGAATATACCAAACCATCAGTCAGTGTCATCAAATTAACTCACAACTTACGAAAATTAAGAGTCATTCAGGTGTGGCAGCAATGACTCTAGAGAATAAATGAGATAGTGTAATAAATATTGTGCAACACATACCATTTTAGCTTTACTACACAGTTTGTTTCTTAGCAAGGGATAGGGTTCTTTGGTTAAAGGTGAGTGGAGCCTTGGGGGGTGGGGGGGAGGTAGAGGACGAAAGCAACCACCAGATATTTTTGTCTGGGATACCCACATAAACCGATGTCCTTCCTTCAATTGGTTTGCAGTCTTTATGAAGTCTAGAGGGATTGTTTTTATTGTAAGCGACACAGGGTGAAGTCAAGAACTTCTCAGCACTGTTTAGGACACACATATCATTATATATGCATGCTGGGCTGCATGACTCCAAAGTGCCACCAGTACATAATGTAGTCTAGAATGGGGTCCTGACTATAGCCAGTCCCTAGAGGGAGGCATAGTTAGACAGTGGACCAAATGCATGGCCAGGCCACAGAACCGCAAAGACTCTCATCTTGCAGTCTGGCACACACCTTTGTAGACAGGCCTGTAGAGTTGGGATACGTGAGATGTCCCTCCCATTTGTGTGCCATCAACAGGGGGGATTGGATGACCCCACCCTAAAACATCAGGGCTATGGTTTGGCCAGATGCGCAGACTGAAGATGTTAATAAAAATTCCCCAGGCCCAAGATGGGGCAGGTTAAAACAGCACACTGGAGTGAATTTGATTTGTTTGCGCACCTGCCATCCAAGCCAAATTCTACACTGGTGGCAAGGAGGCCTGGCCACACTTCTCCTGTGCTCGACACTATCCGCTCTTTCCATGGTCCACCAACGCCCGCAGTGGTGCCCACGGGGCTGCAAATCTAGAGTTGACAGCTCGTTCCAGCCGGCTGACATCCTTCTGCATATCGAGCAAGTGCTGGTGCCTGCACTCGCTCTCACGTGGCCTGTCCTCTGCCCTCCCAAGCGGCCTCATCGCACCACAACAAAACAATGGCTCAGCCATACCATATGGCAAAGAGGTGATAGACAATGGCTGCAACACCTCGCAGGCCTCTCCTCCAACGGTTGCGGCCTGTCAAAGCACACCTCCTGCCGGCCCCCACATTCATATCAGTGGCAACGCCTAACATGTGCAGCTAGGCCTGAAGGGGGGGCATTTGCTAGCTCCTGTCCAGGCATACAGAGCAACCGTAACCTCATCCGCTTGCAAGGGCACATGTGCTATCAAACCCAGGCCACATCCACCACATGACCATCTGACCTTACCAGCATGCAGCACAGGCAGTACCGCCAAGCCACCCACCTGCATGGGCACCCATGCCTAGGCACTAGTGACTGCACTAACAACCCCACCACCACTATCCACATGCGCATCGGCTACACAGCCCAAATGGCATGGAACCTGGCACTGGAGCATTTTGCAGTCACTGGAACCCCGCCCACAAAGTGGCCAAATGGAAAGACTGGGTTATCTGGCTGGAGAAATAATTTGTTGCTCTTGACATCTCTAATGAGAGGAAAATATCTCTCCATTTACATTTGACTGTAGAGGACATCCACAAGATCGCAAAGGGTGTCGCAGAGGCAGGACCACCCCATACATATGGCACCCTCAAAGACTCCATTACAGCCAACTACGAACCATTCATAGATCCTGACTATGAGCGGCTCCTCCTCTGCCAGTCAAACCAGGCTCCGAGAACCCCAGGTGCCACATCCAGCTGTCAGCTCTGACTCCAGTGTGCCCCAGTAATGGCCTTCATAGATATGGGGGGATCCATCAACCTGAAAAAGATGAATCACTGCCAACACCACCAGCTCTCCGACCCACGAGAATAAGGGTCCACCCATTTGGAAACGCAATATATCTGTGAATATCAGGAGTGTTCCTTGCTAACCTCAGCCATTGTGACTCCAACACAAGAGCTAAGGTGTACGTCTCACAAGAAGGGACGGGTTTCCTACTCGGCTGCCAAACTGCGCAGGATCTGGGTCTTTTCCAATTTGCTTTCTCCGTCCATGCAGCTGAGATAGACGTGTTGCTGCAAGAGTTCTCGCTGCTGTTTCAAGGAACTGGGTGCCTAAAGAACAAATCTGTGTGCTTTCACATAGACAAATCAATCCAGCCCATCACCCTCCATCACCGAAGGGTGGCATTCCACCTGTGGCCAAAGTCGAACAGGAGTTAAAACAACTTGAAGAGGCAGTAATTATTGAGAAAGTCACAGCACCACCCCCTGGGTCTCCCCTATTGTGGTTGCTAAAAAAAAAAAAAAACCTGAGGCTGTAAGAATATGTGTCAAAATGAGGATACCCAACCTGGCAACCAAACAAGATAGACATTTGACCCCCACTATCATTTATACGTTTATATCATTGAGGAACTAGCTGGTTCAAAATGGCTGTCTAAGATGGACCTGCGGGTGGGGTACCACCAGATACCCCTACACCTGATTCACTACACATAACTACTTTGTGAACGCACGTGGGGTTATGGCAGTACAAGAGACTACTTTTTGCAGCACACTGAAATTTTTCAGAATATCATAAAAGAAATACTCTTGAGACTCCCTGCTGTGCTGAACGTTAGAGACATTGTCCTGGTGCATGCCCATACCATCGAGAATCATCTGACGCGGCTGCGGTCAGTCTTCCTCCGGTTACAGGATCATGGTCTCACTCTCAACAAGAGAAGTGTGAATTCTTCCGGGAAGACATCATTTTCTTTGGCTACCACTTCATGAAAAACAGAGTTGCTACTGACCCAGAAAAAGTATGCGACATACGAGAGGCTTCAGCCTCCACTTCAGTGTCCTGAGACCAAAGATTTCTGGGGATGGTCACTTATTGTAGCCATTTCATACAGAACCTCGCTGACCTTACTACACTGCTCCGAGAGCTCACCAAGAACTAAAACCCATGGGTCTGGGGTGACTCTAAAGTGATAGCGTTCCAGAAAACCAAATCAGCGCTGTCTGCGAAAAGCACGCTTGCATACTTTGGCCCCCAGAGAACATCAGAACTGGAGGTAGATACCGTTGCCAAAGGGTTAGGAGCCATGCTGTCACAATGCCAAGATGTGGGAGAATAGGCCCCAGTTGCATACTCAAGCCGTGATACTGACTCCGACTGAACAAAGGTACTTGCAGATGGAGAAAGATGCCACTGTAGTGGACTGGGGATGCTGCCATTTCCATTTGTACCTGTATGGGCACCCTTTTATGGTCTACACTGACCATAAGCCACTGATTCCTCTCCTTAAAGGATCTGCATCTAAATCCCCACTGTAAATCAAGAAATGGATCTTGCAGTTCCAAAAGTATAACTTCAGTGTCGAGCACAGACTGGGCGCACACAACCTGGCCGACATCCTCTCAAGACAATGGTGCAGAAGTGTACTGAGTACCAAGCAACCAGACTCAGAGACCCACTAGCCCCAGTGCTCACTTAGGAAGGCCCAATTATACTGTGGCAAAAAGTCACTGCCGACTTCAGCAGCCTCCCTAATGGCAAATATCCGAAAGCCAATATGATACCTTCCACATCCGTGGGGGATGTTATTCCAAAGATGCAGAAGATCATGGTGGCGCATATAGTAATAGGAGAAATCCAGACTGATAATGGACCCCCATTCAACAGCACTGGATCGGAGGAGTACCTCCAGTCCAGGAACACGCGACACCGACGCATCATGCTATGGTGGCCCCAAGCCAATGTGGAGGCAGATCAGTTTGTGAGGACCCTAAAGAAAGTGATACGCATAGCAGAGGCAGAAACGAAGGCATAGAGAATGCGATATACATGTTTCTGCGAGAGTACAGAGCTACACCACACTCCACCACCGGCAAGGGGTGAACAGTCACAGACACTATTCCCCATCATCGTCAGTCGGTTCAGAGTGTTGAGCCACAGCAACAGTTATTCAGCCAGGAGCAACCCCATAATGACTATGCCAGTAGAAGTTGGCGGACCTGGCACAGATTGTATGAGTCAGGGGACAAAGTCCTAATCAAATACCCATACCCTGGAAGAATTTTCCAGCTGCCTTTTGAGCCCCAACCATGGACAGTAACTGTGGTAAAGGGAGCCAGGGAGACAGCTCAACAAGGAAGAGGCAGTGTCTCAAGGAATATATCACACATCAAGTGTTTTCTAACAGAAGAACATCCTGAGGAAGGGGATGACATAAGCCTGAAGGAGGGGAGCGAGGCAGTGTATTCAGAAAAAGAAGAGGATGAAGATAGTTTCGCAAGCCCACCACCCCAAGAGGACCCCAGTCACTGTGACATGAAGAAGATCGAGGCTGAGACTGTCACACCTCTAGTGCAAAGGAGAGGGCCCCAGAGATACCTTTTGAGAATCAACCCAGCGCCGTCACAAACATACAAAGACTATGTGCCAGAATGAGTGAGCAGAAGGTGTTTTGGTCCTTAGGAAAGGACAGTCGAGAACAGCCGGATGGTGAACTGTGTGATACCTGCCTGTCTAAAGCACAATGTGATATGTGAAGTATATTTGATGTGTTTTCCTATGTTTTTCATCTTCGCTATCCCTGCTCATCTGAAGTTTGATGTGATAGGTGACATATATTTGTTTTTCTGTGTTTTTTTTCTTCGGTATCCCTGTTGGGGACAAGGGTTTTGTTTTGAAGGTGTTTTAGTTTTGGTTAAGTAAAGGAGGAATATAGATTTGGGAGATGTGAGTCTTAGGGTGGGGGGTGGTGGAGGTTTCCACAGACAAGGGATGAAAACCTATTGCGATATCTGCTTGTGATATATAGGTAACAGGCCTATGACTCTGAGAAGTGGGGGGATGTGTGGTCTTATCATTTGTCTTTGAAATCTTCAATAAAAAGATTTATTAAAAAAATGAAAAAAATACTTTGGGAAAGCTTTTGTAAATTGCTATTTGCAATAATATCCATCCTACCAATAAGTCACGATGTCAGAAATCCCCTATTAATGATGTAATCTAACTCATCTTTATTGAATTTACCCCAAAAGAAACTGAAGTAAATGCATGGAAAACTTTTACGGAGAGCACAACACTAACATAATAACCAACTAACCACTTCTTTTAACCACTAACCATTGGTTCCGGAGTAGCATGCTACTATTGTAAAATGTTTCAATGGTTTGTCAGAGGTATATAAATGCAATTACAATACCACCTGCAATACTCCCATCAATCCCACCACCAATGCCAAATATACCACCACCACATTACACGAAGGCCACAACAATTTGATTAATACTACTACCAATAAGACCAAAACCAACACCAATAAACCATTACCAATACCAACATCAATGCCAATACTACCACCATCACACTCTACCAAGACCATAACAATATGACTAATACCACCACCAAGAAAACCACAGCCAATAACACCACCACCACACTCCAGCAAGGCCACAAAATATGACTAATACCACCACCAATAAGAGGGCAAGTACTAGACTCACCAATACCCCTCACATTCACATATCCCTTTCAGACCCTTGTGTGTATAGATATATAATGAGAAACTTTGTTCTTGGTTGAGGGGGGTGAAACTCTACTCAAGCAACAGCACAATCCTGGTCAGGGTGAACCACGAAAAGTCACTAAATTAACCTGTGCTTAACTTTCTGGTAGGTTGGCACAAAAGCAGTCAGGCTTAGCCTAGAGGCAATGTTTCAAGTATTTTTCCAGCATTTAAACAGCAATAAATTGAACACAACACAAGAAAAATACCACAACAATTTAAAAAAAGAGGAAAATGTAATAAATTATTTCAGATCAAAATGATACAAATCCAATTAGTAGAATTGGAACTATGCAATTTTAAAGGTTTAGATAAAAGTAGCACAAGAAGGCGCAAATCGTCAACTACAGTTATCTGGTCATGCTGGATTGGGACAAAGTCATAAGTTCAGGCTGAATCCGATTGGGTGCTGGCTGGGCACCGTACTGAGGTTGGCTCACTGATGATTGTACCTTATGTCCTTAGGGCGCGGTCGGCACAGCGCTGCTTTGCAAGGCTTCTCGTCAACCGGCGTCGGTTCCAATACAGCTGTGCGGTGAGGGCGTAGCGGGACTTTACGTCGCTTTGCATTGGTTCCGAGGAGCTGTGTGGCGAGGCTTTGCAGGGCATTCATCAATCTGCGTGGGTTACGATGAAGCTGACAGCTGTGCAGTGATGCTTTGCGGGTCTTTGTATTGCTCAGCTTTGCGGGGCTTCGTGGCACTTCACATTGTTTCACAATGGCTTTGATGGCGACCACAGCTGGGCTGGCAGAGCACCTTTATCCACCTTTCCAAGGGTACAGGGCTAGGGAGGCACTACTTGAGGGAGTTAGGGCTGACAGCAGGCAGAGTTCGGGTGCAGGGTTCAAGATGGTTGGAGCCTTTTCTATCCCTGATCAGCAGGCCAGCCAAGTAGCAGTTGAAGTTACTCTGGTGGACCTGGGTTCAAGGTGCAAGTTCTTCTTACTCAGGCAGCAGGGTAGCAGAGAAGCAGGTCAGCAGAGCAGTCCTTTTTGCAGCAGAGCAGTTCTTCTTCTGAGTCATCCACAGGTCCAGAAGTGATCTGAAGAGTGGGTCTGAGTGTCCCCTTTTTAGGTCTCGCGTAGACAGCACTTGCGCTGTCGCAAGACCTATAGTAAATACAATATCGAGGGTAATTTCTCCTGCCGCTTGCCATTGGTTAACTCTAGCATTGCTGTTGTTATCTTGCTTACTATTCGCTGGCGATCCCATACGTCACTTCCGTTTTGGGAGGAAGCAGCACCGACCAACTACAGTTTCCCTACACTGCGAGTGTTTAAATATTATTTTGGGGACTACTTTTTTTGAGGTCGAGCATCACACACACACACACACACATGCATACATAATCAGCGCGGCGCCCTTTCACGAGCGCCGCGCTGTTAATGGTCTCATTGTTTCCTCCACCCTCGCTCTCGCTCCCCCCTCCCTCCTCCCCGCTCGTCAGTCACCGGGCTCCAGCTTGTGTAAACAGCAGGCGCCTATCTTTATGCGTTGCTCACCACAAATGCAACGTTACGCTTTAACTTACAATGTTTGTATTGTGCTGCATGTCGCCGTTTTACAAAATACTTTATTTAATTTACAAGTGTGACACGCATACATACATTATCAGCATGGCGCCCTTTCACGAGCGCCGCGCTGTTAATGGTTTGATTGTTGTCTCTCTGCTCTCCCCTCCCTCCTCGTCAGTCATCACCGGGCTACAGCGTGTGTGAATAGCAGGCAGCTATCTTTATGCGTGGCTCACCACAAATGCAATGTTGCGCTTTAAACAGTGCCACACTGTGTTGGATTTAACATAGCATCCACACACCTTTCTTTTGTGCTGCGTGGCTCGCCTAAATCAACTTTTGAAAATATTTGTTTTCAAAAGCGGAAAAATGCCAGCTTTAACATTGGCGCCCTTGTTCCCATTTTCCAAAGTTCGGTGTTGCCTCTTTTCTTATGTGAGCACGGCTGTTGTGTTTCCTGGGCGTAGGTAGCGCCAATCTCCCTGGAGCCCCTGCAAACATGCCGTACAGAGGCAGAAGAGAAGGTTTGCTCACTTAGCTGCTGCAAACCTTGAGAGTTTCACACCACTGCTCCCTTTTCACATTGTGGGCTGCAGCGCTGCCTGGCTTACACGGAGTGGCACCGGAGAGCCTGGCTGCCTATCTCGCCTCCTACAGGATCCTCTCTTCGCAACAGCTGTCATTGATCGTGAGTGCAACTGATGGACTTATGGTTGGCGCACAGCACAGTAAACACCCTTCGAGTTCACAACGGCGCTCGCATTAAGCACTACATGTGTTGTAACAGATTTCTTTAGGGATAACTTTCTTAGCTGCCGGTGAGCGCAGCTCTGCAATGGCTCTTACTGTTTCATTAACTTTAAGAAATGTGCCCACGAGTCAAACGTTCTTGGCTTCCTGTCTGCTATCTGCACGCTAATGTCAGAAGAGCTATGTCATCTTTGTAGGAAAGGTGCGTTTTTTTTCAGATGTGGAAGAAATGGCTTTCTTTGTCTCTATTGATTATAATAAATAAACGAACCGCACTTGCGTAACAGGCTTAAACCTGGTCCTAGTTTTGTGGCCCACAGCTTGTTTGAAAACAGTTAATGTTTATAAAGAACTAGACTCATATTCTTTTATAAAACTGTAAAAATGCAGCCTCTCTTCCTGTTCTTTGATTTTGCTAAATATGACCCATATTGACCTTCAAGCTGTGAAAGTGAGTCTGGAGAAGTACTGAATAGATAAATGTTGTTGTCAAATGCCAAAATAAAGCGCCACTGTGAACTATTTGTACAACGTTTTTGTACTATAATTTCTTTGACGTTTTGTTGTTTTTCGCATGCTCCTGGTGTTTGTTTACCCATCTTTAAAATCGAGCCACAGTAGCGAATAACTTACTTCACTGATGTGCTTAGGTACCAGTAATTTGATACTTTTACACACACTACAATTACTTTTGTGGGTGATGAATGTGTAAGAGCTTGTGATGCTTTTTAAAGTGTCAGTTTATGAAACACTTTCGTGTATCTGCTACATACAATTTCCATCTGGATTGCAAAACCGAACAAACACAATGGCTCATAGACCATGTCACCTGTGAGACGCCAGTCAGTGCTGGCTTTTAGTCAGAAGACCTGCATTACATAACATTTGATTATATTTCCCTCATTCTTTTTGTTTGCTTTTCGTTGCATGCAGATCTGCATATCAGTGGGTAAGCACATAAATGAAAGGCATTGTCATTTATAATGCCAATAACTAAAACTCTTGCAAATGCGAGACCTATTGCATTGCAAATGCTTGTTATACCTGGTGCCGACTTTTAAGTGGGAGAAGCTTCTGGAGTTTCCCCCTACAGTGGTGTCGGAATTTCCTGCCTCAGTACCCTGGTCCCAGTTGGTCTTGGGGCACAATAGACTAGTATGAAATCCTTTGTGTGTGAGCTGTGCCACTGCCTTTGTAGTACAAGTATGGTAGGGGACAGCTCCGCTCACATCAAGTCAAAGATCGCCCATCCTGCCAACGCCCAGACCCTCTATTGTCAAACTGTCTGGGAGGAATACACAAAGGCCAACTACTGCTTGTCATGTGACCCAGGAACAGGCTTCAGGCACCAAGTGATTAGGGCACATAAATGCCAACTTTCTTATAGTGAGCAAAAAGATGATGAAGGGTGATAGCCCAAAACCGGTCCCAAGATGCATGTTTCCGGTCCAGGGAGGACCTGGACTCGCAGTTCGGGCTGGACTGTTTCCATGGCGAGCAGGGAACAGACTGATTTGCATATGCCTGGGTCCAAACTGGAATGGCATGGTGAGCAAAAAAACATTGGATTTAGGCCCAGATCTCTGTACTGGGGTGAATGTTTGACATTGCTCAGCATTCCGTCCAACAATTGCTCTTTTTGCAACTTTCAATAAGTGGCATTTTTAGAATTGTGATCTACAATCCCACTTTCTCATTAACGAGGATTTTAAACTCCACTTCCTCAGACACCAAACATGACCTTCCTACCTGCTCCCAATCAAAAGTTACCATGTACTAAATGTCATAAAGTAGCCCAATGTTATCCTATGGGAGAGGTAGGCCCCACAGTAATGAAAAATTAATGTAGGACTTTTCCACTACCAGGACATATAAAACTTACATGTCCAACTTCAAATTGCAATGCAGCCTGCCCTATGGGCTGTTTATGGCCTTCATTATGGGGTCCTTATGTATTAAAAAGGGAGTTTTAGGCTTGGCAGAGGAGGCATTTTGCCAAGTCAAGTTGGCAGTTTCTAGCTGCTAGCACGCTGCAGTGGTAGGCCTGAGACTTGTTTTACAGGGTGGCTACTTGTGTGGGTGGCACAATAAGTGCTGCAGGCCCACTAGTAGCATTTAATTTACAGACCCTGGGTATATGGTCCCACTTTACTAGGGACTTATAAGTAAATTAATTATCCCAATCAGGTGTAAGCCAATTTGACCATTTTTTAGGGAGTGAGCACAAGCATGTTAACACTGGTTGACAATGGTAAAGTTCACAGCGTCCTAAGGTCAACAAAACAAATTTAGAAAAATAGGAGAGTGTAGCAAAACAAAAAGTTTGGGGGTGACCCTGCAGAGAGGACCTACAGGACCTCTAAGGACCTTAGCGGAGTCTAACATGACCACGTTCCAGTCAAAAGCCAGGGGAGACCTTGATGTGCTACCCTGCTAAGGCGCTAGAACATAGACAATGGCCCTCTACTGCAGAGGCACTGGCCAGTTTTATGCTCCTCTGATCTCATTTGGACTCCTCTTTCTACACTCTCCAGAGCCAGTTGACTGACCCATGGGGAACCGTCCTCCTCATCTGTGGAACCCATCTGTGAAACACATAACCTTATCTTGCTCATAGATCCATCCCAGTAGGCAGACAGTACGACCAAGGCCAAAAAAGTGATGTGGCCCATTCCACTCCTTGAATCAGACCTCTGTCCCCAACCCTACAAAAATTCTGCCCAGAAGGACAGCAACCAACAGAGGCCACTAACAACCTTCAGTGTCAAAATCCAGGGCATAGGCTAGCCAGGGTTCTCTGACCTTTGAGGTTTATCAGAGTGGGAGGCAACAGCCCCTGGTGTTAGGTATCTTTCTTCCACTCTCCTTCCCACCAGCCCAGGGGTGGTAGCCTGAGACTGGCCACTCAGCCCAGGGTCTGTATCCTGAGGCTGAACAGGAGTTAGGGATGTACCTTTCCTATCCCTGGCCTTCCACCTGGGCCTATGTACCCTCTGCTTGGGAGTTTCCTGGGTGGCCGCCCCTCCCAGCTCACCTGACACCGGTGATAACTAATTTCCCAACATGCAGTCGATGGGCATCTGGGGAGTAACCATGACCCTCCTCTAGGTCACCTCCCCACCATACTCCAGGGATACCAGAGCCATGGGGCGGAAAATGTCCTGTCCCTGTGTTATCCTACACACCTGTCCGGTGTACTGCTCTGAGGAAACCAGTCTTTTTACTACCATGGTCTGGCTGGCCTGGTGTCCCACAGAGCAGTGACACAGATCTCATTCACTTTCACCTAGTGGAAGTGTTGACTCCCACCCTCAGGGATCACCAGCTCACCCTCTGAGTCTATCTCCCAACTAAGGGAGATTAGGGCATGTTCTACTTAACCCTGAGGCCACATTAGCCACCCCTGTAGAGGTCCCAGAAGTGGATGGTTTCTTAGGGCAGACTGAGCCCCTTGCTTGTGCCCTAACTGGCAACACTCAAAGCAATTAAGTTGGACATGGGAAGTCCTGGGCTACAGCCCACCAGAACCTCCCCCCTGTTTCTCAAAAGGAGCATGGAGACCCTTTCCCTCACCTTGGTCTGGGACTTTTCTGTGTCTTCCTTGAGGTCCCCTTCACTCTACGGGGGAACCTTAATCCTCTCCTAGGTACCTTCTTATGGGCCCTAGGGCTGAGCCAAGGACATCTGCCTCCTTAGCAAGCTGCCTGGGGTCAGACAGCTTGCTATTAATTAGGTGTTGGCACAGCTCTGGAAACAGTTGCTGATCATGTGCTCCTTTGCAAACAAATTTTAACTAGCAAAAGAATAAGTCTAAGCGTGCAAATGTTTTTGTGGGAGTCACTGCTGCCTAGTCTTGAGTCCACCACATACCTCTCTCTTCCGCCACCCTACACTTCCTCTTATCATAACCCTTGTAGGTTCTGTTTTGTCCTTGCTTTTTTCCTTTGTCACTGTTTTCCTGTCTTAATTTTCCTCCTTCGTTCTCCCTTTTTGGCCTTTCTCTCTTTTGCTTTGGGTCAAAGACTATTGAGGGAAAAGGAGTCTGGGCCCCTACAAACGAGTTCTGGTGCCAAAATTGTGCTTACATGTCTAAAGAGGTACAATGCACACCAAAATGTAAAGTTCTTCAAAAGGTTTTACAATGCTCAAGGCAGTATATAGGGCATGCCACCCTGGAACGCGCTCTATCCGTGCATGTGAATATATCAATATAGAAGATGGATCCTCGTCAGGTCAGCTCCCCCCAACCCAGGATGCACAGCTAATAAGTAAGTATTAACAATCAAATAACGTTCAAACAATGTCTTCCATTCGTAGTCCAGTTTATTCCATAAGTAATCCATGTTTCAACCATACATTTTCATGCTCCAATGTTTCCACAATAAGTTCAACTATTGCCTATCTAGGCTTTACTCCAGGACACATAGAGGTTCACAATTCATTATAATTGAATTTGGATGTAGTTCTCCCAACCTGGACATGTTAAACACTGGTCCATCACCTGGGAGGAGTGCAGCAATAGTTGCAGAATCGCTGGGTAGAGCGTTCAGATAAGCAACCTGTCATGATTTAAGTCTCAGATAGCCTGCCTTTTTAATCCAGCAGCTTATTGATTTTATTAATTGAAACTCCAGCAGGGAACCTATATGTTTTGGAAATGCGTGTCAGTGTCTTAAGTGTCTGGCCCTGTGAGGCCCAGGTAGTAGCCCACAATACAGCACGATCATTGTGTAATTCTAGGCAACTGGTTGCCTCTCAAACTCACCTGTTCTAGTCGTAGCATTCACACATGAACTCCATTTGTAAATGCTTGTGGTCATCAGGAAAACTTTACAAACACACCGCAAGGATCCCCCATCATTCCATGTTTGATTATCGCTTGGAACATTTAATGTCCTATACAATAAATAGTTTATAATGGATAGTTCAGCTAGATATCAGGCACTGATTGAACCCAGAACGCTAAAGTTTCTTAGTTTTATGTATTAGTAACTCATACACTCCAGCCTTTAGCTTTGCATTCTGGTGTGCATGTCTTTTTGACCGGCTGTCTTGCGATATCCAGCCACACATGTTCTCTATAAACGTCTCTAACCAAGCTGCCATGGTCATCCAGTTCCTGTGGAAAGAAGAGGACCAGAGCGGAGTTCATCGCGTTCCGTAAGTTTTATTTATTTTAATTTTATTTTGCGCGTGCACCCATAGATGCCAGCCACCACTGCTGTTGAGCAAACACGTCCTAATGTGATCTCACTATCATAAAACCCACCCAGTTCTTGAAATTCTTTGCAATGATACGCCTCATCTTGATCCAGTTCTTCTAAACTCTCTCTCTTTCCTTGGTTTTCTTTTATATCTTATCTCAGCTTTGTAACTATTTTTTACTATTTGTTTGCTTCATAAACTACTTCTTTCTCCTCACTCAGCCTCCATTCTCGCTTGCCTACCCTTTTTGTTTCAACTGGTTGTACCATCCACCCCTGTCATAAGCAATCTTTCTCTCAACATTACCTCCTGAGTTCTCTGACCAGTCTGGCAGTTTTGATCGGTTGTACTTCCTCTAACTGTTGCTTATTTGTACCTCCAAAGATATGCTCGTTACACTCTATTCTATAAAATCATGTCCTCTCAGAAGAATTTCCTGAACGATAACTGCAAGATAACTCAATTTTGTCCTTGTTATTACACTGCATGTTAGAGTCCTTTTCATAGTAGAGTTGGTTATTCTGTGCAGCGCTTTGATACTATGTGGTGGTAAAATATACAATAATCATTTACATGACTAAAAAACTGAAAAGTACATGATGATGAGTCCTAGTCAAAAAGTTAAAGGTAAATCTACACTTTTTTACTGTTCACCATTTCCGAGTGTAGATTTACGCCTACGTGTAGACTCACATGTCTTACATGTCTCCACCCCTGAAACCAGGGATTGGAGACATCAAAGGCTGAATTTGCAAGTATAAAGTTACTGCTAGTAACTTTGCACTCTTAGAGATCTCCACCACAAGAGTGGAATTTTCCCTAATGCAAAGTATCGCGAAAAATAATAAACTTTATTATTTATTGAAAAAATATTAAACTATTTTAATGAATAACAAAAATGTAAATTACATTTAAATGCTTATTATTAACCTATAAGCAATACAATAAAATGTTGAAACAGATTAAGATTAACATTACATTAACATTGTAGCAGATTAACGTTCATTTAATAATGAATCATTACAATATATTATATTAATTTATAAATATTATTTTTTTAACAACATTTAAAAAATCCCATCTACATTAGCATTTTAGTATACGTAATATTAGTGCAAGAGAAGGACTCACTGGAGCTTCGAGTTGGTGATCGTCGCAGTGGTTGAGTTTTGGCATAAGCTAGCCAGTTTGCGGCCGTGACAAGCCCAAACTTTAGGTTTCTCACCTTTTACTTCAAGAGGAGGTCTCCCTAATGCCAACCCAAGGGCACCTCTTAGGGATCAGGAGCTACTCCATCAGAGGCCAGCAGGAAGGTAAACAGCCTTTACTTCGCATGCTAAACAACGCATGCCATAACAACGCGGTCGTTACAACAACCGCGTTGTTATTTCGCATGCCGTTACAACGCAAGTCGGAAAAACGACTTGCGTTAGGGGGAAGAAGGTGTTGGATTTAAAATCCAACACCTTCCCTAGTGTCCGCACAGACTGGAGTTGGAATAGTAAATTATACTATTCCAACATCCAGCGCCCCCTAAAAGCAAGTCGTTGTTACGACTTGCGTTGTAACGGTATGCGAAATAACAATGCGGTCGTTGTAACGACCGCGTTGTTAAGGCATGCGTTGTTATGGCATGCAAAAAAAAGGCCTATATTCCAGCAGGAAGGCTCAGGCCTGTCCAGACAGGTCCAGATGCAGCTGGTCAGCTGGGCAGTTGCAGGGAGGCCTCTGGAAGCTTTATGTCTCCCTGTAGCCCATACAGGAGGTCAACCAGTTGATCTGTGGAGCCACTCTGGGTAGCCTGGAATCAAGGCAAGCGGGTCCAGTCTTCCTTCTTCAGACAGCAAGGCAGACCTTTAAGCAGCATGGCAGTCCTTCCTCTGAATTTGCACAGGTCCAGGAGTGTTCTCATGAGTGCTTCTGAAGGTCCTATTTATTCCTGGTGGCACTCTGTGTGGGAATTCCCTGGCCTACCCACCAAAATTGGTTTTGGTCAGTTCTTCCCCTGGTTCTTGCTCCAAACTGTCTAAAGGAACAAAGGCAAGGGCAGGCCTGGTGTCAGGTTCCTTTGTGTGTGCTGTGGGCCCGTTCCTTGAAATGTAATCAGGGCAGGGTACAGCTCCTCCCAGCCATCCTGATAGGAAGACCCTCTCCCAGCTACACCCAGGTCTCGTTGTTCACCGTCTGGGCCCAATACACATTCTTGATGGGAGAACTGACTTTATCATTAAAGAGGATTTTATATTACAATTCATTTGAGTGCAAACAGTATTTCTCTATCTGCCCCCCAATATGAAGTTAGCTCTCATTAATTGAAATAAGGTAACCCAGTGTCAGCCTATGGGAGATATTGTCCTTAAAACAGTGAAAAACAATTTTAGGAGTTTTTCACTCTCAGGACATGTAAAACTTAAATACACTTGTCATATTTGTTAAATATCATGCACCATAATCTATTAGCTTTAAGGGCCTTCCTCAGGATTGGTTTGTAGGTATTAAAAAAGAAGGTTTATGCCTGGCAAAATGTTTATTTTTCCAGCTCAAAACGTGGCAGCAGAGCTCTTTCATGCAGGAATATGAATGGATAGGTAACAGCAGGGCTCTCGCTTGCAGGAAAATGTATGGAAAGGTAGCAGCAGGGTCTCACATGTTTCGATATGAACGGATAGGGGGCAGCAGGGCTCTCACATGCTTGAATATGAATGAATAGATGACAGCAGGGCTCTCGCATTCAGCAATATGAATGGATAGGTGCATCAGGGCTCTTGAATGCAGGAATATACATGGATAGGTAGCAGCAGGGTTTCATATGTTTGAATATGAATGTATAGGTGGCAGCAGGGCATCTTACATGCAGGAATACCACTGAATATGTAGCTGCAAAGTTCTGTGTGTGGTAATGTGAATAGATAGGTGGCAGCAGGGCTCTGGCATCCAGGAATGTGAATCGATAGGTAGCAGCAGGGTTCTTGCATGCAGAAATATGCGTGGATAGGTAGCAGCAGAGCTCTCACATGCAGGAATATGCGTGGATATTGAGCAGCAGAGTCTTGCATGCAGGAATATGAATGAATATGTGGCTGCAGGGCATCTTACATACAGGAATATCACCAAATAGGAAGCAGGAAGGTTCTATGTGTGGTAGTGTGAAGGGATAAGTGGCAGCAGGGCTCTCGCATACAGGAATGTGAATGGATAGATAGTAACAGGGCTCTCACATGCAAGAATATGCACGGATAGGTAGCAGCCCAGCTCTTTCATGCAGGTATATACTTGGATAGGTAGCAGCAGGGCTCTCCATGCTTGAATATGAATAAATATATGGTAGCAGGGCTCTCACATGCTTGAATATGAATGAATATATGGTAGCAGGGCTCTCACATGCTTGAATATGAATGATAAGTAGCAGTAGGGTCTCACATGATTGAAATATGAATGATTAGGTAGCAGCAGGGCTCTCACATGCTTGAATATGAATGGATAGATGGCAGCAGGACTCTCATATGTAGGAATATGCATGTATAAGGAGCAGCAGGGCTCTCACATGCAGGAATAGGCATGGATAGGGAGCAACAGGGCTCTTGCATGCAGCAATATGAATGGATAGGTGGCAGCAACATCTCACATGCCTGAATATGCTCGGAAAGGTAGCAGCAGGGCACTTGCATGCCTGAATATGATCGGATAGGTAGCAGCAGGGCTCTTGCATGCAGCAATATGAATAGATAGGTGGCAGCAACATCTCACGTGCCTGAATATGCTCGGAAAGGTAGCAGCAGGGCTCTTGCATGCCTGAATTTGCTCGGATAGGGATCAGCAGGGTCTCACATGCTTGAATATGAATGATAGGTGGCATCAGTGCTCTTGCATGCCTGAATATGCACTGATAGGTGGCAGGAGGGCCTCGCATGTAGGAATATGACAGATAGGTGGCAGCAGGGCATCTTACATACAGGAATATCACTGAATAGATAGCAGCAGCAGGGTTCTATGCGTGGTAATATAAATGGAAAGGTGGCAGCAGTGCTTTCGATTACAGGAATATGCATGGATAGGTAGTATCAGGGTTCTCGCATGCGGGAATATGCATGGATAGGGAGCAGCAGGGCTCTCGTTTGCAGGAATATGCTTGGTTAGGAATGAGCAGGGCTCTCACGTAGAAAAATACGAATGGATATGTAGCAGCAGGGCTCTGGACATGCTTGAATATGAATGAACACATGGTAGCACGATTCACTGCTGCAGGAATAATAAGTGATAGAAGTCAGCTGGGTTCTACCTGTGCAGTATCATTGAATATATGACGTTGGGACTCTGCATGTGCAGGAATATTAATTGCCAGTTGACCGCAAATACTAACTTTCAACAAAGACACTTCACTCTGGGACCTCGCCTGGTGCACTGCCGAATCCATGCAAAGCACCACAGAATAATAATCGGCAGCCAACTCACCATGAACGGCCAAGTGAATGCCATTTCATCTCCTGATTCACCACACAATCAAAAATGGGGAAAACAATCAAAAATGGCTCCCCACCAACAATCATAAACCTGTCACTCAAGCCCTCATCACCAGCAAGGTGTACTACAGCAGTGCACTCTATGGTGGAATCAACACTCAACTGACCAGAGGACTTCAGTCCATACAAAACCCAGTGGCCAGGCTCACCCTCAACCTACCACCCTGCATGCATAACACGTTGCACCTCAGCTGCTCCACTGACTCCCGCTCCGCAAATAAGCATTAGCCTTATGTACTCAACAACAGCATGCACTACCACACACCTACCAGACATCTCTGTTACTTGCAGCCCTCCCCCTTCACACACAGAACCAGATCCAGAGGTTGGGCCTCATCCTATCTCGCTCCTAAAGCCTAGAACAATCTGCCCTTGCACAACAGAGCCTCCTCCTCAGTTCTTGAATTCCCCAAAAACTGAAGACCTAGCTCATCACTTAGCCTAACATACCGTAACATAACATAACATAACACAACATAACTAACATACCTTTGCACGTGCAGGAATATGAATTTGATAATGGAAATGAGGCAAACAAGAGTAGTCCCTGTTGCAGGAAAGTGGCAGCTGCCCCTAATTCTAGTCTTATTGACCATGGCAAACCCATGCAGTCATGTGGGAAGCAGGATGGTTAAGAGAGATTATGCATTTCCCCAAGAGGATGATGATGAACAGTGTCTGCAGCTCCCAGCCAACTACTGGCATGGCCATGCTCCTGCACCACTAGTGAAGCAGGGTGGTTTCCCACGCAGGATTTCCAAGGTTTTACCCCCTCTCTGGAACAGCAGCTAGGGCACCAGCTTCTATTTTGATATTTTCCTAGTCTATCTGCAAGTATCCTGTATTTGCAGAAATAAAGGTCTTCAGCAGTAGTCACAACATCTCTGCACAGGCACCTGTACAAAGCAGATGAAGGAAGCCCAACGTCACTGAGTGCTGACCAGAACACCCTGATCAGAGCTCTGCAGCATGTCTGCTACCAGCAGACACCCCCCCAGCAATCAATGCCATTACTCAGAGGCCTCATGTTCTCCCTTTAAGTAATTGTCAAATCGCTTGATTGATAATGCAGGCACTCTTTGGTATGTCTCCTCTTAGCAGAGGCTACAGGTCAGGAGCATCATATATTTCAGAGGCGCTGGGACTAATGCTGTGCTACGCTGCTCTGAAAACTGCTCTGCAGGAAGGATGCAGCCCCTGGGACAGAAGGACCCCTGGGCCTTGGCAGTTTTAAATGAGATTCAGACAGGTTCACAGGCAGATTATTGGACCTCAGACCCTTCAGCCAGGAGTATCAATTTTACACCCCACCCTGGACTTGAGTCACTAAAACTAAGATCTTTTGAATGCCTCACCCTCATGCTTTGTGCCACACTGGCACCTGTGGCGCATACTGTGAGGATGAGCTCAGCCTCCAGGTTCCATATTACAGAAAGTGCATAGGAGGCAACTGAATGTACGATAGCTGTTTGAGCTGCCAGGGGCACTTTGTATTAAGAAAGGGGCCATAGATACTTGCTAAGCTTCTTGAGTAATATGGATCACACCGGCACAAAATATGAACCAGTGTGACCATAAGTAGGTGTGGACGAAACATTCCGGAATTGGTGGAATTATGGCGACTCAGGGGTTACTCTTGTCATGCGGAACTCCGGCCAAATTCCGACAATCGCTGTGTGGCAGATATTTTTCTTGTGCATGGCTCCAGAGTTCCTATACAGTGTGTGCGCGATTTGACGTCCCACTGGTGCGATTTACGGTCACTTGGAGAACATCTAGTGAGATTTTTCCAACACAGGCGGTCGCAACCATGAATTGTCCGAAGGCTGCCACTTAAGTAGAAAATCTACCCAAGCGTCCGAAAAATTAACTGGAGTAGCTGCGCCCTCTGGCACGCCACGTGGTGCAGTTTGCGCTGATTTTTCAGCATGGAACGCGTTCCCGGCGCTAAATTACAGGGCGAGCAGCGTGACTTGCCTATTTCGGTTTTATGTAACTTTGCAAAATTCCACGAGTTACGCCCTACCCTAATCATAAGAAGGCATTCTCTTGGGGGCATGGTCCCATGGAAATGAGGCAACCTTTTGACATTGCACCTACGCTGTATTCCAAATGCAGTGACAGAGGCAAATATGCATGCAATTGTGCATTGTGAGAAATCAGGACCTGTTTGCAGTGTTCCCCCACTTTTTGCCCCCATTTTGCTTACTAGGTGCTGGTTTTCTGACTCTGACTGCGCCCTGGGCTCTGCTAACCAGACCCAGGGCCTCTGCTCTGATTAAAAGTATATGGTAATTGCGTATAATTACAATTGGCAATGAGAGACCCCTGTAAGTCCCTAGTATATAATAAGGTAAGGGGTATTCAAACTACCTATAAGTCCCTAGCATACAATAGAGCAGGGAGGTTTAGAGGCCCAGTAGATTTCCCACACTGGAGTGTGCATTGCCGTGTTGCCTGCTGCCATTTTAAAGGCAGCCCTGCTTTGCAGACTGTCTTTAAAGGTAAATTATATGCAACTTCGACTTTGGAATTAAAGGTACTTCCAAGGTAGTGTGCTACCTTATTTTTACATGTAAGTCACCCCTAAGGTTTAGGTGCCGCAGGGGTAGGGTGCCATGTAACTATAAGCAGGAACATTATAAAAGATGTTTTATAAGCTCTGGTGAGAGAAAAAATGCCAAAGTTGTTTTTCCCCATTGTAGATAACTAGCTCCATAGACTAACATTGGAATATTTTATTTAAGCATATATATTGATAGGAATGAGCTCAAAATGTTATTCAAGGACTTAAAATAATAGTTATGATAAATCCACTAACTTATCACTGTTAGATTTATAATAATTATCACTGAAAATAAGTTATTAAACTTTATTTTTTGTAAGTTAAAATCCAGCCTTCCAGCTGCCCTCTCCTGATTAGCTAGCCTTGCCAGGCTGAGCCAAGCTATCTTACTGAGGTGTGAAGTAGCCAGAGGATTCCCTGTGGGTGGAGAACTGCAGTGTCAGAAGCAACGGGCAGGATCTGGTGGAGAAGCCAGACTGGTCTTCAAAGGAAGAATGACACTTTAGGTCTGTATAGGCTCACCCCCACATCCTGCAACCCCAGCCGCACAGGAGCTCCTATGATTAGATTAGGGAATGGGATGGAAAAGGAGTGTTAAGGAATCTTAGCCACACCAGTGGGTTGGCTTAGCCTGGTCTAACCTCCATAGAGAGACTTTCTCAATTTAGGATTTTGGAGGAATAGTGCTTTCTGAGACACAAATATGCCACACTTTGGAGGAAGTGGTCATACAACTGTGTGGCACCCTGCATCCCATAGTTCAGGGGTTCCCCCCCTGCTTGACACCCAGGACCACTGCATAAATATGGAAGAGCTGCATGGCAACTCCAATCTGCTGCCTGAAAGAAACTTTGAGGAGAAGAAATTACAAAGGTCTGCACTCTAAGTTCAATGTCTTCCTTCAAGAAGGATTAAGGAGTGGACCCTCTGCAAGCTACAGGTTAACTGAGCCCACCTGCATCCTCTTCACCAAGATGTCGCTAGCCTGGAGTGCGTTCAGTAGACTTTTATGGATTTGGCCAGGTGCATTGTGGGATTTGTAGTACCAACATCCCAAGGACCATCTCAGAGACTCCAAACCACTGGAATGGTGTTGTGGACACTTTGAACCCTCAAAGGGACCTTCTGGAAGAAGATCCAAAAGTTTGGTGAAGTTTGAAAAGTTTGAAAACCTTTTTGTAAAAAGTTCCATAAGGTGACCGAGAGTCAAGCTGGCGACCCTCAACTGCTACCCGGCCTGAATTTCAGATTTGTCCCGCTGAAAGCTCCGGCTTCCAGGATTTCACAGGGGCATCACATAACACCTAGCAGATGACATTGACTTGAATCTGGCCTGAAGAGGAGCCTTGCTTGGCGTCGAGAGAAAAAGTTCCAGAAAAACGACTAAGTGAGAAGGTAAAATTTTGACCGAGGCCTCCCGCTTAGTGTATCTGACTTGGGATCCATCGTGGTCGGCCTCAAACTCTGACTTTGTCCCGGCCACAAGCGAGCAGATGTCCTAATTTGGCGCTATTGTTTTTGAGCACTACAAAGTGTTTATTCTTTAAAAATTCGTATCTCCAGTTCCCTAAATTGGATTTTTGTAGTTTTGGTGTCAATTCCTTCATAAAAATACAATCTATTTTTATAAATTGGTTTTGGATTTTTATTGTGTGTTGTGTCCTACTTGTACAATGTATTGGTATTTTTAAATGTATTACACACCTGTATCCTCCCTGCTCGTTGCCAGCTACCAAGGGTTAAGCAAGGGATTAATTTATTGAGACCCTATCTGAACCTGTTATTTTGTTTGTGGGCCTATTACTAGTGATAAGTCACTACTTATCACTATAATAAACCACTTTCCAACAAAAACAAAATGTTTTTTAAAGTTTGCTACCCGGTCATCATATCTGACCCTACTGTCCTTCCAAATAATTTGTGCATAGACAGGAACTGCCATGATAGCAGTTCCTGTCAATCTAGAGAGCTGTCCACAGGCCAACGGACAACTCTACATTTTTGTGGGCAGAGGTCTCTCAGGATGTGATGTCGGTGGTATTGTCCTCATCCATCCTGACTGGGTTTACTCCATCGTCGAAACTCTGGATCAAGCCCATAGTTTTGTTTACCTCTGTCATGAGATTGGAATGAAGCCTCTTAAATAAACTATGTCGGTCACTTCATAAGGAGCCCTTTGCATTTGTTTCCATTGTGATAAAATCGCCCTACATATTGGATGACCCTATATTACTGCGATACCACTTTTCCATTTCAGGTTTTTACTTTTACAATTCATTGTTTTCAGGTGTTTTAGTCTGATTTGCTTACTTGAACTGAACCAGAATGAATAATTCCAGAAGGCACAGATTTGCTTCAGAAAAAGAGATGTTCTCATAACATGGTGTCTTTTGTTAAACCTATATCTGGCTCTTGTACATTCCCAAGGCTTTGTGAGTAAGAGCGAGTATATAGCTTTAGAAGATTAAACAGCTTTAACTAGTCTTGTAAAGTTTCTAATCATCTTAATTTTTAGTCGCATCGGCAGATAAATATAAAGAAGTAAGAACATTTTTGGAACACTAGACAGCTCTATGAAGGGCCTGCCATGTCTTGGGCCACGGTGTAATGGAGTGGCATTCTGTTACCTGTCTGTCAAAATAACTTGGAAACATTCAAATGTTTGGGAATTTCAGACTTAAAGGTTAGTGCCTACATCTTAGCCAGTTTTAGCACTAAGGGCCTCGTGTTGCAAAATCACACGGTTTATGACCACAAAAATACTTACTTTTTATGAGTTGGAGATTTCTTTAGACTAGTAAAAGGATGTTTGTGATTGTTTCTGAATTGCAAATAGGAGGGTTCATGAAAGGGGTTTCCTCCCTCCCTTTTCCAATTCAGAAAGGAATTGATTGATAATTTGTGACTGCAAATGTTGTTGCGAACCATTGATGAGCTAATGGCCCCTAGTTGGGGTGGCAACTAATTTGCAAACTGGAAGGCGTCCCTTTAGGACGGATGCCTCAGGGAGGGAGAGCTTTTCCAAAAACTGCTGGCCAGTTGTGCAGTATCTCTACTATTTAGACAGCGACCCGACAAATATAGAAGTTTTTCTGCTATTTGCATGGCTGCTGGAAAAACAGACAGAATCTCTACTTTTCAGCCAGCAGCCACGTAAATATATATGTTTTCCTGCTATTTGCACAGCTGCCAGATGCCTAGTGCAGAATCTCTACTATTTAACCAGTGGCTGGGTAGGAAGTGAATGTTTTCTGCTGTGTGCAAGGCTGCCAGCCACACAGTGCAGAACCTCTACTGTTTATCCAGCGGTGAGTAAATAGTGAAGTTTTCTGCTAATTACATGGTGCCAGCAGGACAGAGCAAAATCTCTACAATTTAGTCAGCAGTCATGTAAATATTTAGGTTTTCTTCTATTTGTACCGCCACCAGCAAGATAGTGTAGAGTCTCCAATCTTTAACCAGTTGCCGGTTCTATTGTGAATTGTTTCTGCTTTTTGCACGGCCGAGAGCCGAACAGTTTAGAATCTCAACTGTTTAGCATGTGGCCACGTAAATGGTGAAGTTTCTCTGCTATTTGCACAGCTGTCTGCCACACAGTCAGACTATTCGTTAGCCAATGGCTGGGTAAATAGTGAAGTTTCTTTGCTATTTTCAAGGCCGCCGGCCAAATAGTAAATAGTTTCTACTATTTAGCCTGTGGCTGAGTAAATAGCAGAAAAAAATCACTATTTACCTGGAGGCCAGGTAAATAGCCGCAAACATTTATTAATTATTGGGAAGCAGGAGGGACATGCCTGTGGGCGCTGGTAGGCCTGATTATTAAGAAGTTCAGATTTTGCAGTTTAGTATTGATCATTGCCAAAGAACATTTGGCCTTTAATACAGCAGTTAATTACTTTTCAAGGATGTGTGTTTGTCGCAAAAGAGCTGAGATCATCACGTTCAATGCAGCTGATTGTTCTTACCAATTTGTTTGGTTATTTTGAATTTGATCTTCTTCTGGGGAGATGATTTCCTCTGAGGTTTGTAAAAATCTAATGCACTTGATTCAAGCAGATCTTCATCTGTTATTTAATAAGCAATTGGCTCTGTGGTCTGGTTGAGTGACAGGGGCTGTTTCGTTAGCACCATACTATTTAAGTCTCCTTGGACTGTTGCTCGTTTTCATTTACAGTTTGGGTGGTTTTGTTGGTCGCGAACTCTGATAGCCCGAGGGCTGGTCATCCTGGTTTTTGATGGACCATGTAAGGGAAGCCATTGCCTTGTAGCATCTGTATAAGCTAATAATGTTAAAAAGGGAGTATAGAGATCTATTTAGCTGTTAGTCCTAGTGGCTTTCAATTTATCATGACCTTTTGAGTGGCTCCATGTCACTGTGTATCATGGGACCTGAAAGTTATTACATTTTTCTTTGGGTCTGCTGCAGCAGGGGTATTGATAGAGATTTTATTAGTTTTGTCAGTCTCCAGAGGGTTTAGCTTTGAGTATGAGGGTTCTCTGAATATTGGGCCAGATGTATGAAGCATCTGATTAGTGATTTCCTAATTGCGACAAATAGCACCTCACAATTCGCTATTCGGAATGCACAATAGTAGTTGCATCAACAATTTGCGAATCAGTATTTGTTTGGTGCGCTACTTAGGTAATCGCATTCTGCAATTTCCTAAATTGCAAATTGTGTCACAATTAGCAGACATCGTATTTTGGCATACCCTGATGACCTCACAACGAAAAGTGCTGCTAAATTGGAAATAGCAGAGTGTACATGCTGGAGATTGTGGACAGTATCCAAACAACATCGACCTGTGTATGTGTGGCATCCACCCATAAAGACATCAAATGTTAAGAAAGGACACAGAGAAGGAGGCTGGGGCCTGGAAACGCAAAATACAATATTCAAGAAAAGAACTGGAAATATTCACCGAGCAGTGTGTTGGGCACCATGACAATCCTTTTGGGAAATCATCCCTCAAAGTCCCTTTATCACATAATAATTAAATATGGAAATTAATACAGAAAAAAATCAACTCTGTTGGTGTGATGTAGAGATCCATTGAGGGAAATCGGAAAATGATGGCAAGATCTCAGATCACGGACAAAAGAGAAGGTTGCAAACTGTCCAATTGAGGCTAGAGCTACTGGAGGAGGTCCCCCACTGCCCCAAACCAACTGCAATAGAAGAACTTGTAAAAACTACTCTGAAATCAGAATCAGTCAATGGATTCAGTACAACTGATACATCTGACATTCCAGAAACCTCTCAAGGTAAGTATAAGATAGCATTGTTGCATACAAAAATATATGTGGTTAGGCAGTGTCAAAACGCTTATACATTATACAACCTTTTCAATTCTTGTGTATATATAAATAGGGAATGGAATGAGCATATTAGTGTACATTAAAAAAGCAGTGAATTTCCATAGTGTATCATGTTAGATGTAGTGAAAACACATTAACACATTAGCTTGAGTTCAACAAATTTATTAATCATGATTCCATTTTCTAACAGATATCCAGGCTCATGGAAGTGATGTGTCAGAAGCCGAGGGACATGAGGAATATCACGGACCAATTAATCTTCATAGCCAGGGCACAGCACCCTAAGCGGAATATATGAATGACAGAGTCACGGAACATACACATTTAGTACAAGAAGTGTGTGGAAGAGACACACAAAGTGTCACCCTGGAATCTGTAGGGAAGCTAAGACAACTCCGGTCAATGTGGAGCACACACTCGCCATGTTGCCAACACACAATCCTAACAAATTCTGTGAACTGCTCATAGTGACGAAAATGTGCATCTCTTTGGAGGTTTGAACGCGTCAATGCTTATGGTTCAGTACCTGGAATGAAAAGACAAACATGAAGAAAATCATTGCATGTGGTTTTCAAAACATTTGACATACCCTTGCTTGAACCCAGATTTCCATGAAGGAAAAGCTAGATAGTTTGGCAGATACAATGAAGACGACTCTATGTATTGAATTAAATCAGGACATTATGCAGTGCTTAATTTGTAAAAGAATAAACACTGGGCCACTGCAGCTTGCATCACCCATTGCCCATGTCAGCGCAGGAAGTGACAGTACCAAGACAACTACTAACCGTCACACTCCTACAAGTGTGACAATTTGAACTATTCCAGTCCCCCAAATCCATAAGAATGGCTTAGGCAGCAGGTATTACTATTTTTAATGTATAATTCAGTTAATAATCAACTGTTCTTGCGCTCAACTGTGAATTGTACTAGCAGCACCACCATGTGGCAGACTGCCATAAGTGCTGATGTTGACAATTACATGCTGGTCCCAAGAAGTGGAAACCACCGGCTCAAATTACGCATTGATATTATGAGTCAAAAGCGTAGGAAACATCAACACTCTGTACGTATTGATTTCTTAAGTAGGTCAATGAATTGCCTTGTACATGCCACATCTACATTGTCATGGCGTACTGTCAGCCTACAAGTTGAAATGGGCCACTACAGCAGGGAAGAAGCATGAGGCCTCATCAAAATACAAATGTTGTAGAAACAGTGCAAAAATTACAGATTGCAAGTGGTACACAAGTAGTAGCAGCAGAAAGTGAGGATCAGTCCAGTGTCAGCATGTTGCCACGGATAGTATGATTCTTTGTGCACCCAGGAATCGTACTGCTATTGAGGGCAATGTAGGAGATACAATATCTGCTCGTGGCAAATTCAAAATGTAGACATTTTATTTGTCATTTGTTATTTTTGGTGTATTTAGGGTAACAACACACATGTTATACCTTTTATTTTCTATTATTATATAACACACATATTATACCTTTTGTACCTTATAATTTACATTTTGTGACATAGATTAATGTTACATTACTTTGCTTACATACATTACCATCTCTGAAAGTAAAGCGAGACTATGGTTTTTCCAACTACAAAGCATTTATATTATTATGCTTAAATGATTTTGTACATTTATAACTTACCCTGTAAAATAATTATTTGTTACATTAGCGAGGCGTACGCGGCCTTGGGCTGTTCTTGAGTCATCATCATGTTGAGGTGCTGATGGCTTTTCGTCCTCTTCATCAGATTCTGACTCAGACATCCAAACTTCCAATTCTTTCTGAGTCACTATATTGTGTAGAATTGCACATGTTGACACCATTTTACGACTGATTTCTGGAGAATATTGTAGGACATCTCCACACCAATGGAGACATCAGACTTTATTTTTAAAAGTCCAAAGGTCCTCTTGTTCTTCTATGTGCAACATTGTGCCGACGCTCAATCCGTGTAGAAGAGTTCAGATAGCAGTCATTATCCATGGGCTTTAGCCATAACCACTATTACCTACAACATCAATGTATATATTAGCACATCATACTCTAGATATATGTGCCTTATAAAAATGATTAAATACTTAAAGCTAATTTGCCCAGTATATATCCGTCTTAATTTGTGTCTTATGCAATTATTTTTTAAATGCAGGGCTTATACTCCTCTTTTTAATGTAACATTGTGTGGCTGATTTCCTTGATTTTCTACTGCAGCAAAATCTCCATCGTTTTTAGTCCGTTGGTCTGTTCATAGCTGCTTGTTGTTGTTATATATGCAGAATCATTTGCCAAAGGCAATAAAGTCCATTGTTGAGGTGGGGGATGGATCTTCCCACAAAGGTCCAGGCATTTGCATGGGGGTTAGGTTTTTTTGTGGTTTTTTTAGTCTTTGGTGTGCGCTGTAGGCATACTGTTGGATAGCGATCAGGCTTCAGGCACAAAATGAGAATGTCCCACTTGGCAAATGTTCATTTTCGTAACATAATGTAGTCAAACTCATGTTTGTATTTTAATACAGTTGTTTTGATTTTTCTACATTTCTGTGCAGAAAAAAAATCTATATTTTATTGATTCTTTAGAAAACATTTTTTGAACATTCGGTCAATATGTCAGGAGACTGAGAATGTTGCTTTTGTTCAAGTAATCATGTGACCTCTAAAGTTCTATTACGGTTTTAATAGTCTAACAAAAGTCTCAAGCTCTGGGCTTAAAGCTGGTGGACTTGTTTAAAGGGTCAGGGCTCATCTCCAGATTTAGCTTGCCTTTTTTGATGGACTGATGAGGACTGAGGGTACTGCTGGGGTATTTTGATTAAGGTTTTTCACACTAATTTCTTTGGTTTCCTTGTGCTTTATAATAGGGTTGCCCTGCGGAGCCTCATAGTTTGTGATGGACTTAGTTACAGGAGGTCTACTTGACTGTTTTGTTTAATGGTTGAGTTGTCGCTTCCTTCCTATTTTGGGATCACGCTGCTTGTGCTCAAGTGGAAAGTCTTGTTCAAATGTCAATACTTTTTTACATTTTCCAAATCATCCTGCAGATGCTGGTGGAGATTGGAGAGGAATGTGTCAGTTCAATATCATGCTCCCCTGAAATTGTTAGATCACAACTTTCAATGTGATCAGTATATGAAGGGGGATGTGGCTCAGTTCCTAATTTTTTATTTACTATGGAAGGGAGGGAATAACAATTTGTTTTAGGCTTAAAGCTGGGTGCGGTTGGATTTCATATCAAAAATGCATTTCTTTGCTTTTGAGTCATTGGTCTCTTATGCAATTCTTTTTTTAAATGCAAGGCTTAATGTCTTCTTTTAAGGTATCCCTTTGAGGCTGGTTTCTTTGATTCTCTGCTGCAGCAAAATCCTCAGCTTCTTTTGTTTGTTTATAGCTGCTTGTTGTCATATTTGCAGACTCATTTGCCAAAGGCAATAAGTCCATTGTTGAGGTGGGTGATGGATCTTCCCTTAAAAGTCCAGACATTTTATTGGATTTCGATCGTTTTTTTTTTTGTGTTGCACTGTAGGCATATTGTTGGATAGCGATTAGGATCTAGGCGAGAAATTAGAATGCCCTACTTGGCAAATGTTGATTTTTGAAACCTAATGCAGGCAAACTCATCTTTGTATTTTAATACCATTGTTTTGGTTTTTCTGCTTTCTACTTTCTGTGCAGAAAGAAAAGCAATTGTTTATTGATTCTTCGGAAAAAAAATTGGGACATTCTCCAAATATGTCAGGAGTTTGAGAATGTGGCCTTGGTTCAAGTGATCATTTGCCCTCTAAAGTTGTTTTGCGCTTCTAATAGAATAACGGAAGTCTCAAGCTCTGGGTTACAACTGGTGGACTTGCTAAAGGGGTGTTGATTGTTATTCCATTTCACCTATTGGGTGCTCCTGGGCCTGAGTGCTCGCACAGATTGCTTCCCTGTCTTGTGCTGTCAGTGTGCTAAATCTTTCTGGTGGTTTAGGATACTCCTTCCCTCAAAGAGCTTAGAGACTTGTACAAGTTAGGCCTATCCATGTGAGTGGGATGAAGAGAGGGCTGTTCTCCAGAATTAGCTAGCATTATTTGTTGGACTGAGGGTAGTGCTGGCGTATTTTGATGAAGGTTTTTTGCACTAATTTCTGTAGTTTCCTTGTGCTTTATAATACGGATGCCCTGTGGAGCCTCATAGTTTGGGATGGACATAGTTACAGGAGGTCCACGTGGCTCTTTTTTTTTTAGGTTGATCTGTCTCTTCCTTCCTATTTGGGGTCTTGTGCCTTGTGTTCATGTTGAAAGCTTTGTTCAAATGTCAACACTTTTTCACTTTTTCCAAATCATCCTGTAGATGCTGTTGGATTTTGGATGAGTAAAGAGTCCCTTCAATATCATGCTGTTTTGAAGGTGTCCGATCACAGCCTTCAATGTGATTAGTATATGAAGGGGGTTGTGGTTCAGTTTCTATTTTTTTATTTCCAATAGAAGGGAGGGAATAAGATTTTGATTTTGGCTTAAATCTGGGTGCGGTTTGATTTCATATCAAAATTGTATTTCTTGGCTTTTGATTCACTTGTTTCTTATGGAATTATTTTTTTAAATGCAGGGCTTAAAGTCTTCTTTTAATGTATCATTGCACGTCTGGTTTCCTTGATTTTCTGCTGCAGCAAAATCCTCATTTTCTTTTGTCTGTTTATAGCTGCTTTTTGTCATTGCCTTTGCAAACATTTGCCAAAGGCAATAAGTCCATTGTTGAGGTGGGTGATGGATCTACCCCTAAAAGTTCAGACATTTTCATTGGGTTTCAATCTTTTTTTTTTGTGTTGCACTGTAGGGATATTGTTGGAGAGCGATCAGGCTCCAGGTGAGAAATTAGAATGCCCTACTTAGCAAATGTTAATTTTTGAAGCATAATGCAGTCAAACTCATCTTTGTATTTTAATACCATTGTTTTGGTTTTTCTATTTTCTCCTTTCTGTGGAGAAAGAAAAGCTATTTTTTAATGATTCTTCAGAAAACATTTTTAGACATTCCAGAGATACGTCAGGAGTTTGAGAATGTTGCCTTGGTTCAAGTGATCATTTGCCCTCTAAAGTTGTTTTGCGCTTCTAATAGAATAACAAAAGTCTCAAGTTCTGGGTTACAGCTGGTGGACTTGCTGAAAGGTTGTTGATTTTTCTTCCATTTCACCTATTGGATGCTCCTGGACTGAGTGCTCGCACAGATTGCTACCCATGTCTTGTGCTGTCCTTGATGGAGGTTTGGGATACTCCTTCCCTCAAAGAACGAGGAGACTTGTATAAGTTAGGCCCATCCATGTGCGGGGGATGAAGAGAGGGCTCTTCTCTAGATGTAGCTAGCAATATTTGATGGACTGATGAGGACTGAGGGCTGTGCTGGCATATTTTGATGAAAGTTTTTTGCACTAATTTCTGTAGTTTTCTTATGCTTTATATTAGGGATGCCCTGTGGAGCCTCATAGTTTCCGATGGACATAGTTACAGGAGGTCCACTTGACTCTTTGTTTTTAAAGTTGATTTGTCTCCTACTTCCTATTTTGCGTCCTTGTAATTGCTGTTGGATATTAGATGAGGAAAGTGTCCCTTTAATATCATGCTGTTCTGAAGTTGTTAGATCACAGCTTTCAATGTGATTAATATATGAAGGGGGTTGTGGCTCAGTTTCTATTTTTTTATTTCCTATGGAAGGGAGATAATAACATTTCCTATTTGGCTAAAAGCTGAGTGCGCTTTGATTTCATATCAACATTGCATCTCTTTGCTTTTGAGTCACTTGTCTCTTTTCAATTCTTTTTTAAATGCAGGGCTTAAAGTCTTCTTTTAATGTATCATTGTGCGATTGGTTTCCTTGATTTACTGCTGATGCAAAATCTTGATCTTCTTTTGTCTGTTTATAGCTGCTTGTTGTCGTCTTATTTGTAGACTCATTTGCCAAAGACAATAAGTCCATTGTTGTGATGAGTGATGGATCTTCCTCTTAAAGTCCAGACATTTTCATTGGGTTTCGATTGTTTTTTTTTTGTGTTGCACTGTAGACATATTGTTGGAAAACGATCAGGTTCCAGGTGCAAAATTAGTATGACCCACTTGGCAAAAGTTGAGTTTTGTATCATAATGCAGTCAACCTCATCTTTATATTTTAATACCATAGCTTTGGTTTTTCTACTTTCTCCTTTCTGTGCAAAAAAATAATGTTTTTATTGATTGCCCAGAAACTTTTGGGACATTCTAGAGATACCTCAGGAGTTTGAGAATGTTGCCTTGGTTCAAGTAATCATGTGACCTCTAAAGTTGTATTGTCATTCTAATAGAATAACAAAACTCCCAAGCTCTGGGTTACAAGTGGTGGACTTGCTGAAAGGGTGTTGATTTTTCTTCCATTTTACCTATTGGGTGCTGCTGGGCCTGAGTGCTCGCACAGATTGCTTCCGTGTCTTGTGCTGTCAGTGTGCTAATCTTGCCGGTGGTTTGGGATACTCCTTCCCTCAAAGAGCTTGGAGACTTGTACAAGTTAGGGCTATCCATGTGCGGGAGATGAAGAGAGGGCTCTACTCCAGATTTATCTAGCGTTATTTGATGGACTGGTGAGGACTGAGAACAGTGCTGGCATAGTTTGAAGGTTTTTTGCACAATTTTTTTTAATTTTCTTGTACTTTATAATAGGGATTCCCAGCAGAGCCTCATAGTTTGCGATGGACATTGTTACAGGAGGTCCACTTGCCTCTTTTTTTTTAAGGTTGAGTTGTCTCTTCCTTCCAATTTCAGGGTCTTGTTTATTCTGTTTTTGTGGAAAGTCTTGTTCAAATGTCAGTACTTTTTAATTTTTTCGAAATCAACCTCTAGATGCTGTTGGAGTTTGGATGAGGAATGTGTCCATTCAATATCATGCTCTTCTGAAGTTGTTAGAGCACAGCTTTCAGTATGATTAGTATATATATAGGGGGTTGTGGCTCAGATTTAAATTTTTTATTTCCTATGAAAAGGAGTGTGGATCTTTTGGTTTTTGGCTTAAAACTGGGTGCGGTTTGATTTCATATCAAGATTCCATTTCTTTGCTTTTTAGTCAATTGTCTCTTATGCAATTCTTTTTTTAAATGCAGGGCTTAAAGTCTTCTTTTAATGTATCATTGTGCGACTGGTTTCCTTGATTTACTGCTGCAGCAAAATCTTGATCTTCTTTTGTCTGTTTATAGCTGCTTGTTGTCGTATTTGCAGACTCATTTGCCAAAGGCAATAAGTCCACTGTTGTGATGGGTGTTGGATCTTCCTCTTAAAGTCCAGACCTTTTCATTAGGTTTCGATTGTTTTTGTTTTTTTTGTGTTGCACTATAGACATATTGTTGGAGAACGATCAGGTTCCCGGTACGAAATTAGTATGACCCACTTGGCAAAAGTTGAGTTTTGTATCATAATGCAGTCAACCTCATCTTTGTATTTTAATACCATAGCTTTGGTTTTTCTACTTTCCCCTTTCTGTGCAAAAAAAGTAATGTTTTTATTGATTGTCCAGAAACCTTTTGGGACATTCTAGAGATACTTCAGGAGTTTGAGAATGTTGCCTTGGTTAAAGTAATCATGTGACCTCTAAAGTTGTATTGTCATTCTAATAGAATAACAAAACTCCCAAGCTCTGGGTCACAACTGGTGGACATGCTGAAAGGGTGTTGATTTTTCTTCCATTTTACCTAATGGGTGCTCCTGGGCCTGAGTGCTCGCACAGATTGCTTCCCTGTCTTTTGCTGTCAGTGTGCTAATCTTGCCGGTGGTTTGGGATACTCCTTCCCTCAAAGAGCTTGGAGACTTGTACAAGTTAGGGCTATCCATGTGCGGGGGATGAAGAGAGGGCTCTACTCCAGATTTAGCTAACGTTATTTGATGGACTAGTGAGAACTGAGGACAGTGCTGGCATAGTTTGATGAAGGTTTTTTGCCCTAATTTCTTTTATTTTCTTGTACTTTATAATAGGTATTCCCTGCAGAGCCTCATAGTTTGCGATGGACATAGTTACAGGAGGTCCCCGTGCCTCTTTTTTTTTTAAGGTTGAGTTGTCTCTTCCTTCCAATTTTAAGGTCTTGTTTCTTCTGTTCTTGTGGAAAGTCTTGTTCAAATGTCAGTACTTTATTATTTTTTCGAAATCAACCTGTAGATGCTGTTGGAATTTGGATGAGGAATGTGTCCGTCCATATCATGCTCTTCTGAAGTTGTTAGATCACAGCTTTCAATATGATTAGTATATATAGGGGGTTGTGGCTCAGATTTTAATTTTTTACTTTCTATGAAAAGGAGGGTGTAACATTTGGTTTTTGGCTTAAAACTGGGTGCGGTTTGATTTCATATCAAGATTTCATTTATTTGCTTTTTAGTCATTTGTCTGTTATGTAATTCTTTTTTTAAATGCAGGGCTTAAAGTCTTCTTTTAATGTATCATTGTGCGACTGGTTTCCTTGATTTACTGCTGCAGCAAAATCCTGATCTTCTTTTGTCTGTTTATAGCTGCTTGTTGTCGTTGTATTTGCAGACTCATTTGCAGACTCATTTGTACTTTACAATAGGGATTCTCTGCAGAGCCTCATAGCTTGCGATGGATATAGTTACAAGAGGTCCCCATGCCTCTTTTTTTCTTTAAGGTTGAGTTGTCTCTTCCTTCCAATTTTAAGGTCTTGTTTCTTCTGTTCTTGTGGAAAGTCTTGTTCAAATGTCAGTACTTTTTTATTTTTTCGAAATCAACCTGTAGATGCTGTTGGAGTTTGGATGAGGAATGTGTCTGTCCATATCATGCTCTTCTGAATTTGTTAGATCACAGCTTTGAATGTGATTAGTATATGAAGGGGGTTGTGGCTCAGATTCTAATTTTTTATTTTCTATGAAAAGGAGGGTGTAACATTTGGTTTTTGGCTTAAAACTGGGTGCGGTTTGATTTCATATCAAGATTCCATTTCTTTGCTTTTTAGTCATTTGTCTCTTATGCTGTTCTTTTTTAAATGCAAGGCTTAAATTCTTTTAATATATCATTGTGCAGCAGGTGTCCTTGATTTTCCGCTGCAGCAAAATCTTCATCTTCTTTTGTCTGCGTATAGTTGCTTTTTTGTCGTTGATTCATTTGCCAAAGGCAATAAGTCCATTGTTGAGGTGGGTGATGGATCTTCCCCTAAAAGCCAGACATTTTCATAGAGTTTCGATCATTTTTTTTTTTTTTTTTGCGATGTACTGTAGGTATATTGTTGGAGAGCGATCAGGCTCCAGGTGCGAAATTAGAATGCCCCACTTGGCAAATGTTGGTTTTTGTATCATAATGCAGTCAAACTCATTCTTGTATTTTATTACCATTGTTTTGGTTTTTCTACTTTTTCCTTTCCGTGCAGAAAGGAATGCAATTTTTTTATTGACTCTTCAGAAAAAAATGTGGGGACATTCTGGAGATATGTCAGGAGTTTGAAAATGTTGCCTTGTTCAAGTAATCATGTGACATCTAAACTTGTATTGCGTTTCTAATAGAATAAAAAAAAGTCTCAAGCTCTGGGTTACAGCTGGTGGACTTGCTGAAAGGGTGTTCTCCCATTTCACCTATTGGGTGTTCCTGATCTGGGTGCTCGCACAGATACCTTCCCTGTCATGTGCTGTCTGTGTGCTAATCTTGCTGGTGGTTTTGGGATACTCCCTTTCTCAAAGAGCTCGGAGACATGTACAAGTCAGGCGCATCCATGTGTGAGGGATGAAGAGAGGGCTCTTCTCCAGATTTAGCTAGCATTATTTGATGGACTGGTGAGGACTGAGGACAGTGTTGGCATAGTTTGTTGAGGTTTATCATTATGTTAAATGCACCTGAACACGATGAGGACTATCAGTTAGATACCTGCATCTGCTCCGCTGGGCGAAATGATGGAGGGACAAATGGTGACTGCAGGGAATGGGGGGAGGGAAGAAAAAAGCTGAGAAGGTTCCCAGTACAGCTTCTGTGGTCAGAGAGGACACAACAGGCGAGTTCGGGAGGCCAAGTAGTTTTAAGCCCAGACAGTAAGGTAGGAGGGAGGGACAAGGAGATGGGGTGGTTCAGAGGAGAGTTATTCACATAGCTGCTGTCATTGGTCTCAACTGATAGCGTCCACTCCAGTGTCTCAGAGACTCCAGAAGACATGGGAAGCCAGACAATTGGGCACATCAAGAGCAAAGCAAAGCTTCTCACTACGTATCTACACAAAGCATGCAGCGGAGGGGGCAAATTAACAGCTTTGACCTGGAATGTAAATGGACTTGGGAACAAAACAAAGAGATGCATAGGTGTTCAGTATCTAAAACACTAGGGACCTGAAGTGGCAATGTTACATGAAACACACCTGAAGGGAAACAATTGTGAGGCACTGAAAAGGGGGATATAAGGTGCTGGGGCATTTGGGTCACACATCTGACTCAAAGAGAGTAGGACTGCTAATTAAGAAGTCAAAACTCATCATACATGGGTCGATGTCCAAGGGTGATAAGTTGAAGAGTCGGGCTGCTAGGACGAAATGCAAATCAACCTTTGCTCCCTATAAGTCCCACCTAAACTCCTTGCATAGACCTTGGAGACACTGGGTACCCTCCTATTGCGCCTACCTGATGGGGTACTAATTTTAGGCAACTTCAATCTAGTGGTGAGTGATGGGGAGGATAGATACCCACAATGACAGGGAAGGGCAGGGGAGATTTCTTTGGTGGGATTCCTTTGGGCCAAAGGTCTATCTGACATCTAGACAACCAGCACCCCAGGGCATGACAAAAGACTTTCCACTCCAGAGCATGGAACAGTTTATCAAATATCGTTTATTATATTGGGAGATTCACTACACTAGACTGATTGCGAACGGGATCTCAAATCACTCACAGATGTGGGCCAAGCTGCAGGACCCATTTGTGGATAGAGACAGGGCCTGGACTCAAGACCTATGGTTACCTCAAAGATAGAAGCATCACTCAGGAGTTGAGAAAAGGCACTGTCCACTACTTTGAAGAAACCTCAGAGCTCATAACATGGGAAGTCTACATGGTGGTCCTGAGGGGGAGGCTATCTGCCTATTAAGCGGGTTGAGGAAATGGAAGAGGAAACAAGCCGTTAAACTAGGGTGTGGGATTCTACTCCTCAAATAGGGGTTTCAAAAGTATGTAAATAAGAAAGTAGGCCATTACTGAGGCTACGACAGCAAGAGTAAGGGGACCTCGCTGATAATAAAGAGAGAACCACCGCCTTGGCCTCACAGTACTGGCTAAACGAGGTAGGCAATAAACCAGGGAGGTTCCTGTATGGCTGAGCAAGAGAGGGATAGAAATTTGGTATAGGAAATACGGAGGGAGAAGGAGCCGCCCGTCAAGGGGCGTACAGAAATAGTGGCAGAAATGGCAAGTTACTATCAAGGCCTATATTGGTCAATCACAAGCAAGTTATCAAGTGACACAGGAGGCTTCCTCAAACATATACGCCTCCTGGTCCTCATGCCAGAGGAAACAAATTAACTAGATGAAGACATAGTATAAAGTAAGATAGTTAGGACCATCAAAGACATTAATCTGGGAAAGCTCCAGGGCTGAACAAATTTCCAATAGAACTATATAAAAGCATGGCTTAGCGCCGCACAAGAGACAGATGTTCCTTGAAGCCAATGAAATAAGCCAGTTACCCTAGGACCAGCAGTTATCCATGATAGTGGCAGTCCTGAAAGACAGGAAACCAGCAGATAGTTGTGCCCTTCTATAGGCCTATGTCACTGCTTAATCCTAGCGAAAGTACTGGTCACTTGGCTAAGGCAGGTCATCTTTAAACTGGTGCATCTGGACCAGTTGGGCTTCATGCTTCATAGGGGCACTAGGCTGAACCTCAAACACCTATATAGCAACCTTACCAGATTGAGGGATCACCGAGAAGACTCAGCTGTGCTATACCTTTACACCCCGAAAGTCTTCAACAGTCTGGAGAACTCATACCTACCTGAAGTGTTGGAAAGAGTGGGTAAAAGGCCAGTCGTTCGGCAGTGGATAAAGCTCCTCTATTGTCAAGCAATGGCAAGGGTAAAAGTAAATGTTACTATATTGTACCCCTTTTGGACTGGAGAGGGGTACGAGGCACAGATGTCTGCTATCCCCATTGCTATTTGGGCTTTCCTGGAACCCCTGGCCTGCTCGATCTGGGAAGACCTGCTGGTTTGGGGACTGTAAGGAGAGAATCTCACTCTACGCTGATGATATCCTCTTGTACATGTCGCACCCTAATGACATCATCCCCAGGCTCCTACACATTTTCCGCTCATACTTGGAATATACCATCAACTGGGAGAAATCCCAATTCTATCCATTAACAGGTTGTCCCTGGGAGGTGAGGTACAGAGAAAGCATACCAATAGTTCTGGAGGGATTTAAATATTTAAGGATATGTGTAACATTTATACTAGGCCGGGCCACAATGTTCAAAATGGTCATCCTGTCCAAACTCCGTAATGCGATCTACAATCCCCTCCACAGGATCCTGCCAGAATTCTTTAGAAAGCTGCAGACAAGAAGCCTGCACTCAGATGGGAAGTATGTCTTATCAATGAGCCCCAGGCTCCCCATGCGGCCTGGCAGAGGTGAATTGAAACCATCCCTGAGGCAGCACCCAGCCACAAACAGCACCCGATGTGTAGTTGAACCCACAGGGGAGGCCTCCCGACTGCCTTTTCCTCCTCAGCGCTCATTCCCTGAACACATGATGACGACGGCCATCTTACAGCCTACTGAGTGATTGCTTAACTGAAAGAGAGGACCTCGAGTAGACATTTTGTCCAAAGACGCGACAAAGGTGAATACAGCTAAATTAGCCTTGCAATCCCTAACCACTGAAAACAAGAAGATCTGTGGGGACTTGTTTCTTTATATTCTTACCTCCCACATTTGAACTATAGGACTTACCAAATTAGATGCGAGCAGTTGCTCAGGTGCATTTTCCCCAGATTGGGCCTGTATGGCACGGATGCCTCCTTGTGCTTCCCTATGACGTCCTGTGGGCTTCATACCTTTGACTGCTACTGCCCCTGAGATTTGGCTAGATCATTTTGGGGGTCGACCTGGATGATCCCTTCAAGGCAAGTCTACTGATCTGTTGAATACCAAGTAAGTCCGGGAGACAGAAGTGGCTTGGTGAGTACTGAGGAGCCTCTGGTCCCAAGGCAGACCATCCCCCCAAAATGGGAATTCAGCTGCATTAAACCAAGGCCCCATGATGGCTAGCAACAAAGGAGAGTTGGGAACCCCATAACAAAGAAGAATCTAAACATTTGCCTAGGAGACCTGCATGATAAACTTTCCAATACGATGACACAAATGCATAAGTCCTAAAGGATGGCTTCGATCTCTGGTAAGCGACTAACGAAATAGAGGCATGGGTGACCTGGTGGCAAACAACGAAGATCACATAATTGCCATGAGCAAAGAGGTCA
Source organism: Calotriton arnoldi (assembly GCA_963921515.1). Taxonomy (NCBI): domain Eukaryota; kingdom Metazoa; phylum Chordata; class Amphibia; order Caudata; family Salamandridae; genus Calotriton; species Calotriton arnoldi. Next base: position 3,397,681 of record CAWUFW010000692.1, read on the forward strand.
AGAACATACTGGATTCCCAATCTAATAAGGCTGAAGAAATCAAGGCGCTCTGAGAAAATTGTACAGATTTGGAAGACTGATCACGGTAAGATAATGTGCTGATCCAGAACATTTCAGAACAGAGGTTTTTGATGACATCATCCTGTACTATAAGTCTCTTTTCCAAATTGTACTAAAAGAGGGTCAACCACATGAGATTCTCATAATCCAGGCACATTGACTAAGAGCACCACGGGAAGCACCTGGTGTCTGCCCCTGCAACATTATAGTTAAGCGGGGGTCCTCCCACCTAAAGGACATTGTTAATGTGAGAAGTCAAAAAATTAGATCTGCTAATTTTTCGAGAATATACTCTTGACCTTTTCTAGGATGTTTCACATTAGACCATGAGCAAATGACGCATGCTGTCCTTAGTGACTCCTGAGCTTCATAGAAGAGAAATATTCGATAGGCATATGTTTCCCTTTGCATTGTGGTTTCAGCTACACTCTAAATCCCATATGATCTACACAGTAGAGGAGGTACAGAAATTGCTGGGTCTATCGAGAAGCAGCCCAAGTACAGTTGAAAGGCCCAATGATAGCCCACCAAGGGAGCAAAGAGAGAGCCCACAATCCCGTATGAAGGGGGGAGTGAATCGCCCCTGGAAATTGTAAGACAGGTTGGAGAATATTTATGCTACCCACCAGACAGCTCGAAAATTGGACACACAAGGAAAGGGACTTTGAGGACAGCCACAGGTGTGCTACGGGTGTATAGAGAGCAGAACTGTCTCTCACTGGGCATGTACTATTCTTCCTCCAACCTCTGGACCAAGAAAGGCTCACCAGACTAACGATCTATGTCAGGATCCAATTGCAAAGGCACAAGGCCCAAGCCCTCAACTCTACGTGCTTCTATCAGAGGGACAGTCCGAGTGCGGTGGACCAAACTGTTGAGCTGCTGCACCCATCCAGCCCGGTGTGCTACTGTATGAATATGAGAGATGTAGGTTTGCGCTCTGGCTGGAGGCAGCCGGGGTGGCATCCTGGGATGGGAGATGGCAGGCTACATTGCGCAAGAGGGATGTGCTGGTTCCTCTTCCTATCGAGCTAGGGGTTTTTGAGGGAGGGAAAGGTGTTGGGGAGTTGGGGGGAGTGAAGGGAGTCCAAGTTTTGAAATATGGTATTGTATCACAGGTGACACCAGGTCTGACCCAGTGCCCCATTGAATTAGATTTGAATATCACAACAGGCACACAGTATTTATTCTATTCTATTCATAAGGTATTGTAAAGCACATAGCTACCCAGAAAGGCGCTGAGACTAGCAACAGATGATAAGGTTGAATGAATAGAGTTAGTTGAAAAGATGGGTTTGCGGCAATTTTCTGAATTCGAGTTCAGACTCCATTTTCCTAATGTGTTGGGGGGTGCGTTCCAAGGCTTTGGGCTATGAATGCAAAAGAGCTTCCTCTACTTCTGGTTCTTTTGACTCTGGGCGAGGCAAATAGCTGCTGGTTGGTGGAGCGCAGTCTTCTTGCGATGTTGTAAGGAGTTAGGAGCCTCTGGATTAACATTGGGCCCTTTTTATACATGGCTCAGTGAGCATAGAGCCTTGAACTGTATTCTTTTAGTCACAGGTAACCAGTGTATGCTTGCCAGGGCCGCAGTGGCAGAGTGAAATTTGAGGATTTTAAAAAGTATGCTGGCGGCGGCATTTTGGATCACCTGTAATCTTTTGGTGACAGTCTTGAAACTTCCTAAATAAAGGAAGTTTCCGTAGTCCAGGCGCAAAATGACTAGAACTTGCGAAGAGCACTGAGGGTCCCAGAAGTTTAAGGGATCTTGACCTTTCTATTATTTAATGGTTAAAGTAGTTACATAGAATGTAAAGGGATTAAATTCCCCGGTTAAGCAACAGAAAATTTGGAGGGAAATACAGGAGGTTCTCCTAGAGGTGGTATGTCTTAAAGGGTCCCATTTGATAATGTCTACCCCTGAATTTGGGGGTGAGTCATACTTTTTCCTGAACCTCTAGGGAAGTTTCCCGAAAGTCTATTGATTTGTTGACCATTTGAGACTTAGTTTATGTCCTGATTTTGCTTATTTTCCGTGGCCGGACGAGGTTGAGCTGGGCCTGCCCTCTAGGCTTCACCACTCAGACATATTTGCAGCCAGTTGAGAGCTGAAGTAGCTGACAGAGGTATTATTTTAAACACACAAGCCACAAAAAAACGTTAAGGGCAAAACAGGCACTTGCGTGGCGAGGGAAGTGGCTCATTGATATTACTATTGAAGCCATAGGTAGGCGAAAAAACACTCCGGCCCCTATAGCCTCGAGCTCAACCTTAGATGGTTTTCTACAAAAAGCTGTGGGTGCAATTAGTAAGGAAATCGAATTGACTGAAAGAAGATTATCACTAGTCTCTTCTCCTCCACCATCTCTCCTGGATCTTACCAGGGACCAGGAGGCTATTTACATTGAAACTGAACTTCAGCCTCCAGAATCACTTTTTCCAACAGTGAATATCATTGACACTACAAACGCATCCGTAACTGTCAGTGTAAATAGCCCAAAAATCCCTGTTTTGACTGAGGGAGAGATCACACGACCACAAGCTGTTGGGGAGAAAAGAAAAAGGACAGAGGTGGGCACAAAATCTAAGGGGCAGTGCCCAGTGTTGAAAAAGACTTGGTAAGCTTTATCAAAGGAGGGTGGTATTAGGTCTAGGGGTGGGGAGGGGGACACCTCCTGAGCCAGAGGATTCTTCTTTTTTCATACGGGTTAGCCAATTAATATCTGATGCCCTGAAGCCTATTTTAGTTAGTTTAGGATGCATTGAAGAGCAGTTCCGTTTTGTGGTGAATGATGTAAAAGAGAAATCCGAACGTAGTATAAGTTGTAAACTAAGGAGGGATGAGATTATTCACACTAGTGAACAGCAAGTTGCCCACCAAAAAAGGGTATCCCCTCAATACCATCGCCTACGCCAAAGTTATCTGGGCCTAGCCAACAAAAGTCGTTTACCCAAGATGAATGGGACACCTGGGAGACAGTGACCATAAGGAAAGATCGTAGAGCAGGGGTGGGGGTTAGCATAGATAAGGTTTATCGACTTGGTCATGACCCGCAAAATGACAGACATTGTGCTACCAAAGTATGCACCCCATCAAGGGAAGGGGGCGCAAGATCTGCTTAACCTACCCCAAAATAGTACTCCATATATCTTGATACTAACAGGAGTCCTGCCACTGCTGTTAGATCAACATGAAAATTGTCAAAGCCTTATAAACTTATGCACTTTTTGTTGACATGCCTTACTGAAGCGACTGGCGACCATGGCTCCATAAGGGCATGTCCGTTAGGTTTCTTCTATCCTCCCCATACAGGTCCCAGTTTTTACCAGTGGCAAGCCCAAATTCAGCCTAAACAGTCCAACTTTCCTCATCCAGAGCCTATTGACCAGACCAACTGTTTTGAAGTCCTTTCTGGCCTAATAGACATAGATTGACAGCAGGACTCGGCTTGCCTGGAAGGTGAGCAGGTTGAAGTCGAGGCTTAGACCTTATAAGTAACGTCCCATCGGAAATGTATCATGAGGGGGTGGTCGAAGTAGCGGCATTATTCACTGATATCGCCTGATGTATCTCCTAACGTAATATTGGGGCAAGCACTGCAAGGAGTCATAACCACTTATTCTAAAATCTTGTCATGGAAAATAGCAGGAGTTCGCATAAAAAAAACTAGGGAACCGGGACTGGTTAGGTTTCGTTGGAGGTATTAATTTAATATGCCTACAAGACACTTGGTCCCCAGAGGATTTTTTTATAAATGGGTATCGCTCCTTTTGTGTCCCAGCGATTCCATCCACATCAGGAAGGGCCAAGGGTGGTATTGCGGTGCTTATTGCAGTAAAATATGCTGCTGTTAAAGTTAAATGCATCTGTTCATCACCGTGGTATCAACTACTAGTGATTTCTGGCCAGGCACAGGTTGACCTATTATTGGTGAACCTGTACTATAACATTTTTGACAAGGGCAACTGCCAAGTAATAGAGGCTTTGCAAGCGGAAAACGCCAAGTCTCCGCCAATAGTCAGCCCTTATGTATTTTATGGTTCGGAGACTTTAATTGTATCATTTGTAAATATAGTACTCATCGTGTTTGTGGGCTAGAAGGTAACAAGGGCCAGCCCATGGCTCATTTTAACCACTCATGCCTGGGGGAAGCCTTAAACACCATTCTGGTCGTAAATGACAATCTTTTAAATGATTGTGTCCATAACCCCTTTATGCAGTGTCAAACTTATTTATGCATCACGATTCTGCACAATGGTCCAGGTAGCCATCTTAGGAGCTTTCTCAGTGTTCTAAGTGGCACAAAGCAAGTTGCCGCTAATTTGTTTGCTTGGATTGCCAAGGAAAGCTCTTGACTTCTGGTTTTGACATAGGTTGAGCGCCAAGGCATTCTGGCCAGTACGTTTCCATCCATCAGTTTGGGTTACTCCATACTACAATCACCTTAGTTTTGTCACCATCCAGGCTGCTTGCTGCCATCCAATCTACCACGTTTATTTATTTATTTAAGGGTTTTGTATAGTGCCTGAATCACCCCCAAAGGGGTATCTCTGCGCTGCGGAAATGCGGGAGTAAGCTGATACGATAAGCGTCTAGAACAAAACAGTTTTAAGAAGCCTTCTGAATTGGAGATGATCCGGACATTGCCTCAGCGGAGTGGGAAGCTGATTCCAATACAGAGGAGCGAGGTGCGAAAAAGCTTTCCCACCTATCCTTGACTTCTTGACCCGGGGAACCACAAGGAGGGATTTTGTTCCCGAGCGTAGATCCCTAGTGGGGGTGTAATGATTGAGTTTCTCGGCGAGGTAGGCAGGGCCCATGCCATACACCGCCATATGGACGGTGCAGCAGATTTTAAACTTAATGCGTTTGCGCACCGGGAGCCAGTGGAGCTGTTGGAGAAGAGGAAGAGAGGCGGTTCTTGAAGGGACATTTAAGACCAGATATGCCGCGGTATTCTGGACTACCTGCAGACGGCCCAACGAAGACTCATTAGCTGATACCAGCAGAGCGTTGCAGTAATCCAGTCTGCTTAGTACCAATGTCTGGATAAGGGTTTACCATGTGGAATCTGGGATAAAAGGGAAGACTCGCCTCAACAAACTGAGCACATCGAAACAGGTATCGACAATATGGGTCACATGTTCCTTCATAGTCAGTGCCTGATATAGGCGTACACCTAGATTTTTGACAACCGTCTTAGGTGCAGGGGGGACTCCGAGATCCACTGGCCACCAGTCCGGTGACCACATCAGCGGAGCCTCTCCAAAGAGCATGATCTCGGTCTTCCCTACGTTGAGTAGGAGGAAGTTACTCCTCATCCAATTGGATATTGCTATCAAGCCTAAGGAGAAAGTGGACTGAGCAGAGAGAGTAGATTTATTGAATGAAAAGATAAGCTGCGTATCATCAGCATATGAGATTGGAGTAAACCCGGAACACCTCAGAAGGTTGGCCAGGAGAGCGACATAGATATTAAACAGAGTGGGGCTTAAGCATGAGCCCTGAGGTACTCCCATGGTCAGTTTCATAGTTTTGGACCGATAAGGCCCAAGGTTAACAGTCTGAGAGCGGTTGGAAAGAAAGCTTGTCATCCACCGCAGGGCTAATCCTCCAATTCTGGTTTCCTCCAGTCTCCTGAGCAAAATCTGGTGGTCGACCGTGTCGAATGCGGCCGAGAGATCTAACAGCACGAGAAGTGTGGGTAGGCCACTATCTAAGGCCAACCTGATGTTATCTGTGACAGCCAACAGGGCTGTCTCCGTGCTGTATTTAGGCCTAAAGCCTGATTGCGAAGAGTCGAGGCTCCCGGAGGATTCGACATAGTCTGACAGATGTTTATTGATGTGCTTTTCCAGAAGTTTGCTCAGGAGAGGCAGTAAGGAAATAGGCCGTAGGTTGGAGAGAACTTCCATAGAAACCTTAGTGCTCTTACGAATAGGGATGACCTGTGCAGCCTTGCATTCCAAAGGGAGATGTCCCTCCCTCAAGGAGAGATTGAGAAGAGAAAAGATGGGTGCAGAGAGTTGTTTAGAAAGTAAAGAGGAGATTTTCGCTGGGATGATGTCAAGAGGGGAACTTGACTTCACAGTGCATAGTAAAACTTCCACCTCCTCACAAGTCAGAAGGGGGAAGCTCACCAGCGACTGCCTCTTTGTACAAATAAGAGGGTTAAAGGTCGAAGCGGCCTGCTGCAGGCTTCCCGCTGCAATAATCTTGTCATAGATGAGTTTAATTTTCTGTGTGAAGTGCCGTGCTATTGCATCACAAAGAACTTGAGACGGGGCCTCTACAAGATCACAAGCTTTAGGGTTGGTAAAGGATTTTAAAATCTGAAATAAAGCTTTGGGGGCATTCCCAGCCTGATTTAACTGTTGGGCAATAAAGGCTTTCCGTCCTGTTTTTATATTTTTATGGTACTGGGAGAGAGAGATCTTATAGCTCTCTTTATCATTCCCGTTGTGGGTTCGACGCCAGCGCCTCTCCAAATTTTTACATTGTCGTTTTTCATTTCGAAGCTCAGGTGTAAACAAAGCTGTCTGAGGGTGCCTGGCCTTGCTGGGTAAAGCTTTCAAAGGGGCAAGCTGATCAAGAGCTGATTGAGCCGAGGCATTGAAACGGGCAAGACCATCCTCGACTGTCTTGGGTTCTACATCCCAAGGTGATAGGAAAGCAGCTGGAAAGGAAACAGGAGTGATTTTATGCCATTGTCTGTGGAGACGCTTAGGACCTGGGCAAGATATTGCATGCATTCTGGGGCCCTGAATGTGGAAATCAATAAGTGCATGATCAGACCAGCTAAGTGGCCAGGGGGGTTCACATAGAATATAGGACGAATTGGTAAAAATAATGTCCAATGTGTGACCTGCTTCATGTGTCGGGCCTTCATTGATTTTAGCTAAGTCTAGAGCGGCGAGATCAGCCAGGAGGGACGCCGCCTCTGAGTTGTCCAAACAGTCGCTATGTACATTAAAGTCTCCCAGCAATAGAAAGTTTTTAGTAGAAATAACATGAGGTGCTATCAGTTCCGTAAGCTGAAGTGAGAAGTCAGCAAGGGGACCGGGAGGCCGGTAGACTAAGGCACCCTTCCAACTATATTGTGGAAGTAGGTCTATCCGGAAGACTAAGATTTCAATCTTGTCATTGCACCTTTGCTCAAGTATGGTGACTTTAATACTATCTTTGTATACTATGGCTATCCCGCCCCCCACTTTGGACTGTCTATCTAATCTTTGAATCCAATAGCCATCCGGGATAGCTATTGGGATACAAGGGGTGGAGCTAGGTTTGAGCCATGTTTCAGTCAAGAATCCTAGATCAGGGTTCTCAGAGGTAAGCAGGTCCTATACCTCAATCGCATGTCTTGGCAGGGATCTAACATTACCTAGAAAACCTTTCCAGTCATAGCTGGAATTGGTTAGTGGCTGCCCTGTATCCTTGGGGGAGGGAGTAGTGTCAGTGAGAGCCCCGAGGCGACTGTTTAAAGGAGAGCCACCAGAATGGTTGTACTCTTGGCCAGCTTCTATCTTAATGCTCTGATACCGGCAAGACTTACAGGAAAAAGGGCCCTCCAAAGGAAATATAGTCTCACAATGATTAAGACAATGATTACGTTGAGAAGAGGTCTTGTCTGTTTGTGTAGAAAGCGAGATAATAATTTGTGTATCCACGTAAGATATGGAGGAAAAATCATAGTCCTTTATGATTTCCGTTAGTGATAGGGTCGGGCTTAGCAAAGAGCCCTGAGGGACCCTGCAGTTTAAGGGATGCATAGAATGCAAAGGGATTAAATTCCCCGGTTAAGCAACAGACAATTTGGAGGGAAATACAGGAGATTCTCCTAAAGGTGGTCCGTCTTCAAGAGTCCCATTTGAGAACGTCTGATACTCACCTTATGAAATGCCACTTATGCCCCACACATTAATATGCGGCTATGGCTTGTAAGAAAGTAGGGGGTAATGATTTGGATACAGTAACACTTTCATTAAGAAGCACTACAGGTCCAACATGACTCAACAGAAGGTAGCTATATTTAGACATCAAGGGCCTGCACTGGATATACTCAATGTCTATATTCCAAATAAAGGTCAAGAACAATATATTCTTAGCCATGTAACTAAGATCAAACCCTGGCACCAGAAAACCTTTTATGAGTGGGGAACTTCAACATTGCGCCAGATGCTTTGCTGAATAGACACCCCCATGTCAGGTATACTCAGGGAGTGCTCTTTCAGGAGACAAAGCAGATACTGACAGACATTGGCCTCGTTCATCTTTGGAGAGCTAAACTTGCGGATGTGCAGAAATACACTTTCTTCTCATATGTCAATAGGTCCTATTCACAAATAGACTTAGGGCCTAATTTAGATATTGGCAGACTGGTTGCTCTGTCACAACTGGACGGATATTCCGCCTGCCAAAATATAAATCCCATATGATCTAAATCAGGCCCTTAGTGTGGGGCACTCAGGATTGGTCGGCATTACAACCTCCATGAGCATGGTAGCAAAGTGGTCTAGGAGCACAGAATGATAGTTTGGGAGTTGGGATAGTCAGCAAGAGAAATGTAGAACGAATAGTTGAAAATTTGATAAAACCCCTCCTTAAGGATCGACTGATCCAGCAGGCTTTGAGTGAAGCAATTAGGAGGTAGTTTGAGGAAAATGACCTGGACAATGCCTCCCCTAACATGCTATGGCAGTCTTTAGGGCAACTGCTTAGTGGATAGGGCAACAGCAGCATGAGATAGGAAACTCTTACAAAAGCTCATTGGGGTCGGAGCTTAAAGCTGCAACTAAACAACAAGACAGACAGGTTCCCCAAAAGCTCAACGGAAGATGATCTCGCAGACAAGTCAGATTGACCTATTGGCTATGGAGAAAGCAGGAAAATGTCTATTATATCTACAAAAAGGATTTGATGAACATACCAATAAAACTGGCTGCTTATTAGCAACGAGGCTTAAACAACGGAAGGAGACTGGCACAATTCTGTCTCTAGTGTGCAAATGCTGATAAAACTGAAGTATTTATGAACAAAGGGCCCGATTTAGATCTCGAGGATGGATTACTCTGTCACAATGGTAACGGATATCCATCAGTCGAAATATAAATCCCATTATATCCTATTGGATTTATATTTTGGCGAACGGGATATCTGTCACTCAGTGATGGAGTAACCCGTCTCACCAATCGCTTTAGCAAACATTTTGCACCCAAACTGATCCCTACTCAGTAATACTATTCAATCCTTTCTGTGATCACGAATGGTTACACCCTCAATGTCGATAGCAATTATCACTCTCATTCCTAAGCCTGGCAAACCAGGTGATAAATACAAGCCAATAGCTCTTTTGAATTTGTATATCAAGATTTTCGCAAACATGCTGTCTGGTACCTTAATGCTTCATTGGCCCTACCTTATGGACTTTGATCAGTCAGGTCTTGTCCCATGGAGACAAGCTGCTGATAATATTTGCTGAGTTCTTCATCTGATTGAAAAGGCTAAGTTCAGGAAGATCCCCCTAGCGATCCTCTCTTTAGACAATGAAAAAGCGTTTGATAGGGTCAGCTAGATATTATTTTTGTAGGTGCTAGACGTTATCTGGTTTGGCCCCAACATGGCCACCTGGATATGGGGTAGCTATAATCAATCTACAGCAAATGTCCTGTTTAATGGGACATGCTGGACTATTCACCTATCAAGTCGGGCAAGACAGGGATGCCCTCTCATCTCATTTATTTGTATTGGCAATGGAGATCTTAGCTGCCATTGTTCGGCAGCATCAGGACATCTTGGGGATGCCCATTAGAGATGACAAATATAAAAGACACTTGTTCACGGATGATGTCTTACTAACACTGCTAGAGCCTGAATGCTCAATCCATGAAGTTATGAAAGTTTTGGAATCCAAGGCGAAACTACGAGGATTCAAGGTTAATCTAGGCAAATCTAAAATGCTCATTGTAAGTATTTCAGCAGAGGTCAAAACTAGACTTCTAGAACTCACGCCCTTGAAGTCGGCTGCAAAATAATTAAATATCTAGGGGTCTATATTACTCCAACACACCACCTATTGTATGTGGCGCACTACACTCACCTGCTTAATGCTATCACTAATAATTTACACAAGTAGAGCAATGTTTTTATCTTGTGGATGGGCAGGGTGGCAGTGACAAAACAAAATATTTTTGGGAGATTGCTTTACCACTTTCGAGCACTCCCACTGACTCTCCCCGAATCTGATACAGGGAATAGACGAAGAGCAATCAATGGCGTTATATGGGCATGTAAAATAGCAAGCACTTCGAGTAAAAATGTAAAGGGCACAAACATTCAGATGGATTGGGCCTACGAGAAATACTATGATTCCCCTCAGCTTTCAATTTTTTTTGAGTGGTCTCTTTACGAAATTGAACACCACTGAATTCATGTGGATGCCACAGTGATGAATCGTGCCCAATGAGCCATTCCATGGTTGCCCATGTAAGCGAGACCACCAGTCTGCTATTACTCCGAACTTCAGTCATGATAATATGATAGTATATCTCTGAATTCCTTTCCATCTCCCTATGCGCCATTGGTGGTAAACGCAGATTTTACTCCAGGTCTTGTTGAGGGAGACTTTGAATGCTGGATAGAAGGGTGTGCCTGGGAAAAGCTTTTCACTACGTGAGATGGTCCTATGGGGCTCATTTCTCATATATATGCTATTTTGGTAGACGTGGGAGAAGCACCAAAGTGGTTGTATATGAAGCCCTGACACAAGACCTTGGGAATGCAAAACTCCTCATCTGAATGGCAAAAACTGTGGGTGGATATCCCGTCATTATGCAAGAGTGTGTAAAATAGAGAAATATTATAAAGGATTATAATGGGATGCGATCTCACACCGGTGAAATTGAAACATAAGTATGATAATGTTGATGGGCTCTGCTAGCAGGGATGTCGGGATGTGGGGGATACGCTTAATGTGTGGTGGGTTTACACTAGGCTTACACTCTTTTGGAAGGAAGTCCTTAGTCATATTACAGGAGTGACTGGATATCCCTCGCAACCTAACCCGACGATAATAGTACTAAATTTAAGACCACCGGAGATTAAAAGCATATCGATATAGGACCGGTGACTGATTTTGACCATTACTCTGGCAGCAAAGTAACTCAGAGAACTTAAATGAAAATCTCATCTTATTCCGATAATGTAAGCACAGGTGGGAAAACTCTAGATGTTGTTGGCAATGGAGAAATTGACCTGGGGCCTTCTTGTAATTGGGCACAAATATAAATAGATGTGGGCTTCCCCGGTATACTACTTACAAGAAAGACTTTGTGTATGGTTGTCTCAAGTTGCTGAGATCCCTACGCATTAGGGTGGGAGAGTGGGGGATGGTGGCGGTAGTGCGGCCGGAAACTGATATTGGAAGTATTTTGTATATGCTTTAGCAGATGGTCCACGATGTTTTTTCCTATTCTGTGAAAGCCAATAAAACTACATTGGAATAAATTAAAGCTGGAGGCAGAAATCAAACTGATGCTGTAGGATGGAGGTGTGGTGCGCATAGCAATTCCTAAATTCAAGGAGGGAGTCTATAATGGTAGAATCACACTACCGGATAGCCGGAAATACTACTGTGCATCACAGTTATTGGCTGTTAATGACTGGGCTTTTGCTCCACAAATTGAGCTATCCCCAAATGCAGATAGAGTGGTAATGGGAGAGAGGGGCTACACAAAAGCTCTGTATGAACTCAAGACAAGGGCATACCAAGTCTGTGATAAGAGCAAGGAAGGAGGCCACTAGATAACTGGGATGAGAGAAGGCATTAACCAATCAAACTCCGCTATGGGTACAGTGTCGTACTGGCCGAAGTGGGGAGAATGCAGAGATAGGGGAAATGGGACAGGATAAGAATCAGCATATTGGGATACTTGTGATGCGATGGGAGGCTGACTCCATGGTGTGTCCCAGCGGACATCACCGCAAAACAATATTAGAGTAGTGGGGTGCCGAATGAGCCGAGGGACCTGGCGTGGAGCTGTTCTAGGAACACCTCAGCCTCAAAACATTACAACCAATGAGCTTATCCAAATATTTTTCAATTGAAAGAGCCCATAGAGTCCAGGACCTGCCTCCCCAGCCAGGCAACAGGCGCTCCACTGCAGACAAACATTGCAAGGATCTTCAACCACCGAGACAGGGATTCTATATTACAGGCTTCCAGGTATAGGGAGAAACATATCTATGAGAATGTAGATGTCACCTTCTTCCTGGAAGTCACTATGCAGGTGCAGAAACTCTGGTGAAATTTCAACAAGGTTAAGCAAGTCTTCAGGGAAAAAAATCATAAACTACATGATGATGTATCTAGCTAAGTTGAGCATCATGGCAGAAGGGAAGTCCTGGCGTTTTGCTACACCAGAGGAGGTCTGGGACTGGATCAAAGGATGGCGATCGCCCAAGGGCTGGAAATTGGCAGAAAAGCACTAGTCCAAGACCACACCATGAACTAGGAATGCCGACAGATGGAGGAGCCCCTAATGTGGTAGGATTCCTCGCTCAGGTGGGCAGTAAGAACGACTGCCACATGAGACAAACACGTTAGAGGCCTCGGCACCTGGAGCTGCAGCAGACACTGCTGGAATCCAGAGAACTCCTGGAGGGTGGATAGAGAAGGTCAGGTGTTTTGACTACAGAAAGTACATGGTCTGGGCACACGCAGAATGAGATAAATCTGGTTCACTACTAGCTTGGCTGCCAACCCTGCTAATAGAGGCTCCGTGATTATTGAGTTGGAAACAGACCAAGGGGAAAGGCTCCATAAGCAGGATGATATCAATGATAACTATTTGGAGTACTACAATTCTTATACCCATCTTTATACAAGAACCCCACCTACTCCCCACACGAAATGGACGCCTTTCTGGATCCACTTTCTATGCCAGAGCTCATGTGAGAAGATGCTGAGGGATGGCGCTGAAGAAATTGGTTGGCAGTGTTGGGCTGCCCGTTGAATTGTACATAATATACGCGCAGACACTGGCACCCAAGTTGATAGAGGTATATAAAGCAGTGTAGACTTTGGAACAGCTACTGACCTACACTAATGTGGCATTAGCAATCCCGCTGCTGAAACCGGGCAGAACCCTCACGATAGGAAGGCCTGTAGGCTATTATCAATGCTTAATATTGATTATAAAATACTGAGTCGCGTCTTGGCAACAATAATTTTACCCTACATGACTATATTACCACAATGCGGACCAAGCGGGTTTTTATGCAAGGCCGCAACACAGCACAGCGTCTGTTGGCACAGTTGATGATACAAACGATCGACCAGCAGTGGTGATATTCAGAGTGGATATAGAGAAGGGCTTTGATAGTTTGGAGTGAGGGGTTCCTCTTTAGAGTGCTGAAGAAATGTTAACTGGGGTGCGGATTTATAAACTGGACCAGACTATTATACACTGGCCCAACGGCCCAGGTGAAGACCGGTAGAGTGATATCGGAGGAGTATGCAGTGGGGTGAGGATACTCGTTATCGCTGAAGCTCTTCGCGCTTGCGATGGAGACTCTGGCCTGCAGCGCGAGGACTGAGCTCACCTAACGGGGATTGGAAATCAGAGGCTTAAACATCACATAGCTCTGTATGCTGACGACTTGCTATGAAATGAAATGAAAAATAAATTTATAAAGGGTGCTAAACCTGAAGGTATCAAGGCACTGCAGCAGAGACACTAGAAAAAAAACTCAAACAAGCTGAGAGAATCAAGGAAAACACTAACATCTGCTGACAGCAAAGTACTGACAAACTGGGCTAGTAGGAGAATAACCAAGTTTTTTAAAGTTTTCTAAAAGATGTAAAAGACTTGCTCTCTGCAACATGAATGGGAAAAGTGTTCCATAGCTTAGCCACGGCGATGGAAAGGGAGCGGCCGCCCCATTTTTTGACACCTTTTGAAACTTAGGAACAATTACTTTTTTGGGAAGCTGATATCAAAAAAACCTGCCTGATGTGTACCACTAAAAGAATGATCTGATGGCCCGCGGGCCATTATGGGGTATAGCAAGATATACTGTCCTGTACTGAGTGCCTTAATGACCACCCTTTATCCCAACTATTATATAGCAATTATTCGTACATGACGCCGATACGGAGTTAGCAGGGGGATGGGCTACAAGATAGATTCGGAGAACTATCTTTATTAGGGGTCAACTGGTGCAAGTCGCGGTTGTTCCCAGTGAGACCAGGTCCACGGCCTCCTGTGACCCAGAGGGCATTGATATGGGAGCCCACCTGCCTGCAATATTTGGGAGTACAGATATTCCATGACACTGGAGACCTGATAGATGGGAATGTAGGGCCAGCTTGCAGATCCTTGCGGGCTAGTGTTAATTTTGGAAAATGCTCCCAGTGTTGGTTTCCAGGCAAGTGGCCATCATTAAGATGGTGGCACTTCCTAGACTCCTATACTTCTAAGCGGTTTTGTCTACATCGATATCCTGCACTATTTTTCGGAAACTAGACTCGCTCCTCATCGCCTTCATATGGGAACGAGGCGCCAGAAAGTGGCACTGGCTAAGTTGCAATGCCCTGTTTTAGAAGGTGGGCTGGCAGTCCCAGACTTTGAGACTTACTACCTGCCATGCAGATGCAGTGGTTGACACAATGGCTGTACAACAGAATGACTCCTGGGCGAGAAATGTGCCCTTTCTTTCCCGGGCTCCAGCAGCTATTCTGGCTGCTTCTTGCCGTCCGACGACCACTCAAGGGGGGCTCTGCCGAGCTCCAGGTAATGAAACATTGGCTAAAATGCTTACAAAAAGCATGCACACAGTTCCAGTACTCACCTGATATACACTTACACATACTAGAGGAACTACCCCATAGGGTATACTGGCGGTAATTGTCACAGTGGACAGCTGCTGCCATAGCTTGAATATGTAATTTATTTTGTGCAGATGAGTTACTCCCATTCGAAGACTTGAGACTAGAATTTGACCTCCCGAAGGGGCACTTTTTGCTCCATAGAGCAATGTCAGCAGCAATTAAGGAAAATTGGGGGGGTGGGAATTGCGGAGCCTACAACAAATCGGAGTTGCCAAATAATATGCATGCCCTCTGGCACCTTCAAAGCCGTCTTCTGCTTTTATAGTACGATCAGGGCAGACATGTTGAAATCCCTGCCTCTAGGAACGACGGGAGGTCGACCTGGGGGGGTATCAAACACTTATTGTTTGGGGGGTGGGGAGTTTTATATAGCACGAACTAGACCCGAATGTATCAGAATGCTTTACATGAGCACCAGTTGCGTTACAGACGGACACATTCACTTTTTGTTAGGCATGGGAGATTAAGTGATTTGCCGAGAATCACAGAATGTTGAGCATCCCTGCCGAGACAGGAACCCGATTCCCCAGCTTCGAGATGGACCGGCCTAGCCGTTAGGCCACATCCTCTCCCTTGAGGGCGGCTGGGCAAAAAATACTAGAGCTAATCCTGAAAGTGTACAGAAATGCCTGATTTAAACTTCTATGTCCTACACAGGACATACTTACCCCCGGCAAGATGAACAGATGCTTTCAGGCAGTAGGAGCCACATGCCCCAGATGTGGAACAGTGGGAGCAAAGATATATCATATGGTGTGGCCCTATCTAGCCCTAAAGGAATACTGGGTAGAGGTTATGACTACTATGGCAGATATTACACTGATGGAGGTCCCTTGTTCACCAGGTGTCTGCTTTCTAAGCTGGTTTATTCACACAGCTAAAACTAAGGTTACGAGTAGGTTTCTAGACCTTGCTCTAATACTAACTGTACGCAAATAGGATCTGCTTTTATGGTTACCCCCACTTTTTGCCTGGTGTTATGCTGTTTCTGACTACTCTGACTGGGATCCTGCTAATCAAGATCCCAGTCTCAGTGCTTTCTCCCCTAAATTGGATGGTGAGTACTAAGGTACATCCCAGATAGGCTACTAGTGTTCCCTTGTAAGTCCCTAGTATGTGGTACTGAGGTACCCAGGGCATAGGTGCACCAGAGGTCCTCCATGGGCTGAAGCATGTATTATGCCACCCATGGGAGACCATTCAAACTGTGACAACAGGTCTGCCATTGCAGCATGTGTAAGCTGGTGCTAGCACCACTTACAACAGATATAAGTTTACTTATATCTGAGGTCACTGCACTTAAAACCTATAAGTGACCCCTCAGGCAGGCCTTTCAATCCTGAAGGCAGGTTGCTCGGTTCTAAGTGTGAGTGTGTCCCTGCTTGAGCGGGACACCCCTTCAATCTTCGGAGGTCATTCTCCCACGTTGTAAGTGCATACGCCATTACGATATATAGAGTGGCCATGCGTCATTACGCGATGATCATCTCTAAACTGGCTGTAACGAACCCTGTAATGTTTGGTATCAAACATTTTGGATTCATACCCCCACACCATAAACAGTGTGAGAGGTATGATTCCATGCACTGTAAAGCTCCTCCGGGAGGCCCTCAGAGCTCCCGGTACCAGTCTTCCAGATCCAGACAGCAAGCTAGGGCTGCTGCCGACCAGAGACATGTTTCTGCCCTCCTGCTGAGCCAAGCTCGAGCAGGGGAAGGCAGAAGAATAGATATCCCAGACAGAGTTTAATGTATTGGGGCAGGATGGTGGCGCTTGCCAGCGCCACTTAAACTGCATGAAGGGAACACCTGGTGCCCTCCTTGCATACTCCAGTTCAAACCAGTCCAGGGAGCCGTTGGCTCCCGTTCAGGCTCAAAATTGGACAAAGGACATGGGAGTAACCTCCCCACCGTCCAGCCCCTCCTCTGGGAGGGACCCCTGAATCGTCCCAACCCTTTCCTTAGGGTACTTAAGGGCTTACCTGTGGGTGGGTCCCTAGATTCGTCGTGAAAACAAGATTCAGATCCAGACACCACCTTATCTTCAACCATCTGGGCACTCTGGACTTCGCTGGACTTTGCTCTGGGCACCCAGACTACAACTGGGAAGCCTCCTGCTGCTCCTGGTCTCGTCGTCCTGCAAGTCTGCTGCAACGTCTGTGCCTCTCCTCCATACAGGATCCTCACAAGGCCTGTGGACATCCAAGACACCTGAAGAAATCTACCTTGAAGTAAAGGAGTCACTTCCCTGCATCTGCATGCACCCCAATGCAGACGACCGGTCTGCTGATCCTGGGCTTCCACAAACTCCGAAAGGCTCAGCAACACAGGTGGTGGTTCCGCATCTCCCTCAAGGCCTGCACTGTCTTCTCACCGAGTTTGAGGCCAGTATCCCTCGTCGTAACTGGTAGAACAGAACCCCTGTGCACCACATCGAATTATTGTTGCAAAGGCTTGTTGTTGGCTCTCTTCGTCAGAGATCTTCGGGCTCCAAGAAGCTCCAACCTCAAGTATTTCTGCAGCCAAGATCTTTGTCCTCACAGCAACCTTTGCAACGTGGGCCCGCATCTTTTGTGAGCTGCTCGAGGTTCTTTTGTGACTCCTGTGCCTCTGGCCTGTGGGTCCTCTAGAGGGTCTTCTTTGACTCCAGTGGGCTCCCCTGATTGCTTGGGGCCTACTTTGACTCCGCTGCTTGTGGTGAGTCACTTGGACCTTGCTGGTCCCGACACTGCACCTTTTTTGCTTTCCACATTGTTTGCAGTTGCCAAGGGTTGTTGGTGCTCCCGGCGGACACCGACCCCTCAACTCTTGACATCCGATGTGGGACAGCACGTCAACGGCTCCTGGTCTTCCACAGCATCGCCTGGTCCACACAGCTGCAGCTCCAAGGTCACGTCAATTCTCCTCCAACACACGACATCAGTGGGAATTCATCTTCCGTGCCTCCTGGTCACTCCTGAGTGGCATAGACTCTGTCCCCTCTTCTTGAAGGTACTTCTCATCTTGAATCCACCTTTGGGTTCCACCGGACAATTTCACCTTCTTCACCAGCGGCATCTTTCTGAAGTCCTCCATTGAGTCCGACGGCGGTTTCCGACGCCACTTCGGATCTATGCACCCGGCTTCCCTGGTGTAGGTATCCTGGTTCCTAGGGTATCCACGGGTGGGGTGGGGTGGCTCTCCAACCTTCTGTCTTCCATGGGATTTCTTCAGGGTCCACTGGGAAGAGTTTTCCTTCCTTAAAATTGCAACTGCGACTTACCCATTGACTTGAATTGAGCACGCGGTCGTGTTCCCACTCTGCAAACGGCATCCGTGGGGTTCCTGGGTACTTACCTCGGGTGGTTCCTTCGGTCCTCATGCACTTGTACGTCTTCTGGGTATAGTCTTGACTTGAGTTGTGGTTCGCATCCCAGTATTTTAGTAAATGGTTTGGTCTCCCCCTGGCGACCACTGTGTATTTGTGCAACTTACCTGTTTTATTTGCAAAGTATTGTGTGCATTGTGTTTTATCTCCGGATAGGAGCTATATATATGTGTTAGTGAGTGTCTTATAATAAATACATATTTTTATAAATACACTGTGTGGTTCTTTTCCACTTAATCTATAACAATAAGAATCCGTTCTGATAAAACAAGCTGATTTACACTCCTTCTGGGCTAAGCCTGAAGGCTGCTCTCCACAGCTACCACTTAGAGAGCTTTCTAAGGTTGTCTAAGACCACTAAAATCACCTTAAGGGTTGTCTGGATCAGTGCAGGGTGCTACACTTACATAAGTGAGCACCATATACTAAGACAGCCTCCTACGCTAACAAAGCGGGAAATTACCCAGAATTCTCTGGTGTAGGTATCCTGGTTCCTAGGGTATCCATAGGTGGGGTGGCTCTCCAACCTTCTGTCTTCCATGGGATTTCTTCAGGGTCCACTGGGAAGGGTCTTTCTTCTTTAAAATTGTAACTACGACTTACCCATTGACTTGAATTGAGCACGCGGTCGTGTTCCCACTCTGCAAACGGCCTCCTTGGGGTTCCTGGGTACTTACCTAGGGCGGTTCCTTGGGTCCCCAAGCACTTCTATGTTTTCTGGGTATAGTCTTGATTTGCGTTGTGGTTCGCATCCCACTATTTTTGTAAATGGTTTGGTTTCCCACTGGCGACCACAGTGTATTTGTGCTACTTACCTGTTTTATTTACAAAGTATTGGGTGCATTGTGTTATACCTCTGGATAGGAGATATATATATATATGCTAGTGAGTGTCTTATAATAAATACATATTTTTATAAATACATTGGGTGGCTCTTTTTCACTTAATCTATACCAATAAGATCACGTTCTGGCAAAACAAGCTTGTTTACACTCCTTCAGGACTAAGTCTGAGGGCTGCTGTCCACAGCTACCACTAAGAGAGCTTTCTAAGGTTGTCTAAGACCACAACAATCACATTAACGGTTGTCTGGAATACTGCAGGGTGCTACACTTACATAAGTGAGCAGCATATACTAAGCCAGCCTCCTACACTAACAAAGCAGGAAATTACCTGGGATTCCCTGGTGTAGGTGTCCTGGTTTCTAGGGCATACATAGGTGGGGTGGCTCTCCAACCTTTTGTCTTCCACGGGATTTCTTCTGGGTCCATTGGGAAGGGTCTTTCTTCCTTAAAATTGCAACTGCGATTGACCCATTGACTTGAATTGAGCACGCGGTCATGTTCCCACTCTGCAAACGGCATCCGTGGGGTTCCTGGGTACTTACCTCAGGTCGTTCCTTCGGTCCCCATGCTCTTCTACGTCTTCTAGGTATAGTCTTGACTTGAGTTGTAGCGCGCATCCCATTATTTCAGTAAATGGTTTGGTCTCCGCCCGGCGACCACTGTGTATTTGTGCTACTTACCTGTTTTATTTGCAAAGTATTGTGTGCATTGTGTTATATCTCCGGATAGGAGATATATATATATATATGTTTGTGAGTGTCTAATAATAAATACATATTTTTATAAATACACTCTGTGGTTCTTTTTCACTTAATCTATACCAATAAGATTCCGTTCTGGTAAAACACGCTGATTTACACTCCTTCTGGACTAAGCCTGAAGGCTGCTCTCCACAGCTACCACTTAGAGAGCTTTCTAAGCTTGTCTAAGACAACTACAATCACCTTGAGGGTTGTCTGGATCAGTGCAGGGTGCTACACTTACATAAGTGAGCACCATATACTAAGACAGCCTCCTACACTAACAAAGCGGGAAATTATCCGGAATTCTCTGGTGTAGGTATCCTGTTTCCTAGGGTATCCATAGGTGGGGTGGCTCTCCAACCTTCTGTCTTCCATGGGATTTCTTCAGGGTCCACTGGGAAGGGTCTTTCTTCTTTAAAATTGTAACTACGACTTACCCATTGACTTGAATTGAGCACGCGGTCGTGTTCCCACTCTGCAAACGGCCTCCTTGGGGTTCCTGGGTACTTACCTAGGGCGGTTCCTTGGGTCCCCAAGCACTTCTATGTTTTCTGGGTATAGTCTTGATTTGCGTTGTGGTTCGCATCCCACTATTTTTGTAAATGGTTTGGTTTCCCACTGGCGACCACAGTGTATTTGTGCTACTTACCTGTTTTATTTACAAAGTATTGGGTGCATTGTGTTATACCTCTGGATAGGAGATATATATATATATGCTAGTGAGTGTCTTATAATAAATACATATTTTTATAAATACATTGGGTGGCTCTTTTTCACTTAATCTATACCAATAAGATCACGTTCTGGCAAAACAAGCTTGTTTACACTCCTTCAGGACTAAGTCTGAGGGCTGCTGTCCACAGCTACCACTAAGAGAGCTTTCTAAGGTTGTCTAAGACCACAACAATCACATTAACGGTTGTCTGGAATACTGCAGGGTGCTACACTTACATAAGTGAGCAGCATATACTAAGCCAGCCTCCTACACTAACAAAGCAGGAAATTACCTGGGATTCCCTGGTGTAGGTGTCCTGGTTTCTAGGGCATACATAGGTGGGGTGGCTCTCCAACCTTTTGTCTTCCACGGGATTTCTTCTGGGTCCATTGGGAAGGGTCTTTCTTCCTTAAAATTGCAACTGCGATTGACCCATTGACTTGAATTGAGCACGCGGTCATGTTCCCACTCTGCAAACGGCATCCGTGGGGTTCCTGGGTACTTACTCTCAGGTCGTTCCTTCGGTCCCCATGCTCTTCTACGTCTTCTAGGTATAGTCTTGACTTGAGTTGTAGCGCGCATCCCATTATTTCAGTAAATGGTTTGGTCTCCGCCCGGCGACCACTGTGTATTTGTGCTACTTACCTGTTTTATTTGCAAAGTATTGTGTGCATTGTGTTATATCTCCGGATAGGAGATATATATATATATATGTTTGTGAGTGTCTAATAATAAATACATATTTTTATAAATACACTCTGTGGTTCTTTTTCACTTAATCTATACCAATAAGATTCCGTTCTGGTAAAACACGCTGATTTACACTCCTTCTGGACTAAGCCTGAAGGCTGCTCTCCACAGCTACCACTTAGAGAGCTTTCTAAGCTTGTCTAAGACAACTACAATCACCTTGAGGGTTGTCTGGATCAGTGCAGGGTGCTACACTTACATAAGTGAGCACCATATACTAAGACAGCCTCCTACACTAACAAAGCGGGAAATTATCCGGAATTCTCTGGTGTAGGTATCCTGTTTCCTAGGGTATCCATAGGTGGGGTGGCTCTCCAACCTTCTGTCTTCCATGGGATTTCTTCAGGGTCCACTGGGAAGGGTCTTTCTTCTTTAAAATTGTAACTACGACTTACCCATTGACTTGAATTGAGCACGCGGTCGTGTTCCCGCTCTGCAAACGGCATCCTTGGGGTTCCTGGGTACTTACCCCGGGTGGTTCCTTCGGTCCCCATGCACTTGTACGTCTTCTGGGTATAGTCTTGACTTGAGTTGTGGTTCGCATCCCAGTATTTTAGTAAATGGTTTGATCTCCCCCTGGCGACCACTGTGTATTTGTGCTACTTATCTGTTTTATTTGCAAAGTATTGTGTGCATTTTGTTATATCTCCGGATGTTAGTGAGTGACTTATAATAAATACATATTTTTATAAATACATTGTGTGGTTCTTTTTCACTTAATCTATACCAATAAGATTCCATTCTGGTAAAACAGGCTGATTTACACTCCTTCTGGACTAAGCCTGAAGGCTGCTCTCCACAGCTACCACTTAGAGAGCTTTCTATGCTTGTCTAAGACCACTACAATCACCTTGAGGCGTCTTTGGATCAGTGCAGGGTGCTACACTTACATAAGTGAGCACCATATACTAAGCCAGCCTCCTACACTAACAAAGGGTATAATTACCCGTAATTCTCTGGTGTAGGTATCCTGGTTCCTAGGGTATCCATAGTTGGGGTGGCTCTCCAACCTCCTGTCTTCCACGGTATTTCTTCAGGGTCCACTGGGAAGGGTCTTTCTTCTTTAAAAATCTAATAGCAACTTACCCATTGACTTGAATTGAGCACGCGGTCGTGTTCCCACTCTGCAAACGGCATCCGTGGGGTTCCTGGGTACTTACCTCGGGTGGTTCCTTTGGTCCCCATGCACTTGTACGTCTTCTGGGTATAGTCTTGACTTGAGTTGTGGCTCACATCTTACTATTTTAGTAAATGGTTAGGTCTCCCCCTGGCGACCACTGTGTATTTGTGCAACTTACCTGTTTTATTTGCAAAGTATTGTGTGCATTGTGTGCTATCTCCGGATATGAGCTATCTATATGTGTTAGTGAGTGTCTTATAATAAATACATATTTTTATAAATACACTGTGTGGTTCTTTTCCACTTAATCTATAACAATCAGATTCTGTTCTGATAAAACAAGCTGATTTACACTCCTTCTGGGCTAAGCCTGAAGGCTGATCTCCACAGCTACCACTTAGAGAGCTTTCTAAGGTTGTCTAAGACCATTAAAATCACCTTAAGGGTTGTCTGGATCAGTGCAGGGTGCTACACTTACATAAGTGAGCACCATATACTAAGACAGCCTCCTACACTAACAAAGCGGGAAATTACCCAGAATTCTCTGGTGCAGGTATCCTGGTTCCTAGGGTATCCATAGGTGGGGTGGCTCTCCAACCTTCTGTCTTCCATGGGATTTCTTCAGGGTCCACTGGGAAGGGTCTTTCATCTTAAAAATTGTAACTACGACTTACCCATTGACTTGAATTGAGCATGCGGTCGTGTTCCCACTCTGCAAACGGCATCCGTGGGGTTCCTGGGTACTTACCTCAGGTCGTTCCTTCGGTCCCCATGCTCTTCTACGTCTTCTAGGTATAGTCTTGACTTGAGTTGTAGCTCGCATCCCATTATTTCAGTAAATGGTTTGGTCTCCCCCTGGCGACCACTGTGTATTTGTGCTACTTACCTGTTTTATTTGCAAAGTATTGTGTGCATTGTGTTATATCTCCGGATAGGAGATATATATATATATATGTTAGTGAGTGACTTATAATAAATACATATCTTTATAAATACATTGTGTGGTTCTTTTTCACTTAATCTATACCAATAAGATTCCGTTCTGGTAAAACACGCTGATTTACACTCCTTCTGGACTAAGCCTGAAGGCTGCTCTCCACAGCTACCTCTTAGAGAGCTTTCTAAGCTTGTCTAAGACCACTACAATCACCTTGAGGGGTCTTTGGATCAGTGCAGGGTGCTACACTTACATAAGTGAGCACCATTTACTAAGCCAGCCTCCTACACTAACAAAGGGGGTAATTACCTGGAATTCTCTAGTGTAGGTATCCTGGTTCCCAGGGTATCCATAGGTGGGGTCGCTCTCCAACCTCCTGTCTTCCACGGGATTTCTT
Source organism: Calotriton arnoldi (assembly GCA_963921515.1). Classification (NCBI taxonomy): domain Eukaryota; kingdom Metazoa; phylum Chordata; class Amphibia; order Caudata; family Salamandridae; genus Calotriton; species Calotriton arnoldi. The sequence continues at coordinate 3,421,502 of CAWUFW010000692.1, forward strand.
CAGGGTCCACTGGGAAGGGTCTTTCTTCTTTAAAATCTAATAGCGACTTACCCATTGACTGGAATTGAGCACGCGGACGGTCGTGTTCCCACTCTGCAAACGGCATCCTTGGGGTTCCTGGGTACTTACCTCGGGTGGTTCCTTGGTCCCCATGCACTTCTACGTCTTCTGGGTATTGTCTTGACTTGAGTTGTGGTTTGCATCCCACTATTTTAGTGAATGGTTTGGTCTTCCCCTGGCAACCACTGTGTATTTGTGCTTCTTAACGGTTTTATTTGCAAAGTATTTTGTGCATTGTGTTATATCAATCAATCAATCAATCAATCATGTCACTTATAAAGCGCACTACATACCCGTGAGGGTCTCAAGGCGCTGGGGGAAGTGGGGGGTGGTGCTGCTACTGATCGAAGAGCCAGGTCTTGAGGAGTCTTCTGAAGGCCAGTAGGTCTTGGGTCTGTCGGAGGTTGGTGGGGAGGGTGTTCCAGGTCTTGGCGGCGAGGTGGGAGAAAGATCTGCCGCCAGCGGTCGTTTTCCGGATGCGGGGGACTGTGGCGAGGGCGAGGCTGGTCGAGCGGAGCTGGCGGGTGGAGGTGTAGAAGCTGAGTCGTCTGTTGAGGTAGGCTGGTCCGGAGTTGTGGAGTGCTTTGTGTGCGTGGGTGAGGAGCCTGAAGGTTATCCTCTTGTTGACAGGGAGCCAGTGCAGGTCTCTCAGGTGGGGTGTGATGTGGCTGCATCGGGGGATGTCGAGGATAAGACGTGCAGAGGCGTTCTGGATGTGTTGCAGCCGTCTCAGGAGCTTAGCCGTCGTTCCTGCGTAGAGGGCGTTTCCGTAGTCCAGCCTGCTGGTGACGAGGGCCTGGGTGACTGTTTTTCTTGTTTCGGTGGGGATCCACTTGAAGATCCTGCGGAGCATTCGGAGGATGTTGAAGCAGGATGAGGAAACGGCGTTGACCTGCTTAGTCATGGAGAGGGTGGGGTCGAGGATGACCCCTAGGTTGCGTACGTGGTCGGTGTGTGGCGGGGCTGTTCCCAGTGATGTTGGCCACCAGGAGTCGTCCCAGGCTGAAGGGTTGGAACCAAGGATGAGGACCTCCGTCTTGTCCGAGTTCAGCTTCAGGCGGCTGGTCCTCATCCATTCGGCGACGGCCTTCATACCTTCGTGGAGGTGGGCTTTGGCGGTGTGAGGGTCTTTGGTGAGGGAGAGGATCAGCTGGGTGTCGTCGGCGTAGGAGATGATGTTGAGGTTGTGCTGTCGGGCGACGTGGGCGAGGGGTGCCATGTAGATGTTGAACAGCGTTGGGCTGAGGGAGGAGCCTTGGGGTACGCCGCAGATGATCTTGGTGGCCTTGGATCGGAAGGGGGCGAGGCGGACGCTTTGTGTTCTGCCGGAAAGGAAGGATGTGGTCCAGTCCAGGGCCTTCTCTTGGATCCCGGCGTCGTGAAGGCGTGTTCGTAGTGTGTGGTGGCAGACCGTGTCGAAGGCGGCTGATAGGTCCAGGAGGATGAGGGCTGCTGTTTCTCCGTTGTCTAGCAGGGTCCTGATGTCATCGGTGGCGGCGATGAGGGCGGTTTCGGTGCTGTGGTTGCTGCGGAAGCCGGACTGGGAAGGGTCCAGGATGTTGTTCTCCTCGAGGTAGCGGGTCAGTTGTTTGTTGACGATTTTCTCGGTGACCTTCGCGGGGAACGGGAGCAGAGAGATGGGTCGGAAGTTCTTGAGGTCCTTGGGGTCTGCCTTGGGTTTCTTGAGTAAGGCGGTGAGCTCGGCGTGCTTCCAGCTTTCCGGGAAGGTTGCTGTCTCGAAGGAGATGTTGATTATTTTCCGGAGATGGGGCGCGATGGCTGTACTGGCTTTGTTGAAGATGTGGTGAGGGCACGGGTCTAGCGGTGAACCGGAGTGGATGGTGTTCATGATCTCGCTGGTGTCCTCGTCGTTGATGTTGGTCCAGGAGAGCAGGCGGTTGGTGGTTGTGGGGGCAGTGGTCTCGGTGGTTGCCGGGGCGGTCGTATATATATATATCTCCGGATAGGAGATATATATATATGTTAGTGATTGTCTTATAATAAATACATATTTTTATAAACACATTGTGTGGTTCTTTTTCACTTAATCTATACCAATAAGATCAAGTTCTGGTAAAACCAGCTGCTTTACACTCCATCAGGACTAAGCCTGAAGGCTGCTCTCCACAGCTACCACTAAGAGAGCTTTCTAAGGTTGTCTAAGACCACAACAATCACATTAACGGTTGTCTGGAATACTGCAGGGTGCTACACTTACATAAGTGAGCAGCATATACTAAGCCAGCCTCCTACACTAACAAAGCGGGAAATTACCTGGGATTCCCTGGTGTAGGTGTCCTGGTTTCTAGGGCATACATAGGTGGGGTGGCTCTCCAACCTTTGTCTTCCACGGGATTTCTTCTGGGTCCATTGGGAAGGGTCTTTCTTCCTTAAAATTGCAACTGCGATTGACCCATTGACTTGAATTGAGCACGCGGTCATGTTCCCACTCTGCAAACGGCATCCGTGGGGTTCCTGGGTACTTACCTCAGGTCGTTCCTTCGGTCCCCATGCTCTTCTACGTCTTCTAGGTATAGTCTTGACTTGAGTTGTAGCGCGCATCCCATTATTTCAGTAAATGGTTTGGTCTCCGCCCGGCGACCACTGTGTATTTGTGCTACTTACCTGTTTTATTTGCAAAGTATTGTGTGCATTGTGTTATATCTCCGATAGGAGATATATATATATATGTTAGTGAGTGTCTAATAATAAATACATATTTTTATAAATACACTCTGTGGTTCTTTTTTACTTAATCTATAACAATAAGATTACGTTCTGGTAAAACAAGCAGATTTACACTCCTTCTGGACTAAGCCTGAAGGCTGCTCTCCACAGCTACCACTTATAGAGCTTTCTAAGGTTGTCTAAGACCACTAAAATCACCTTAAGGGTTGTCTGGATCAGTGCAGGGTGCTACACTTACATAAGTGAGCACCATATACTAAGACAGCCTCCTACACTAACAAAGCGGGAAATTACCCGGAATTCTCTGGTGTAGGTATCCTGTTTCCTAGGGTATCCATAGGTGGGGTGGCTCTCCAACCTTCTGTCTTCCATGGGATTTCTTCAGGGTCCACTGGCAAGGGTCTTTCTTCTTTAAAATTGTAACTACGACTTACCCACTGACTTGAATTGAGTACGCAGTCGTGTTCCCGCTCTGCAAACCGCATCCGTGGGGTTCCTGGGTACTTACCTCAGGTCGTTCCTTCGTCCCCATGCACTTCTACGTCTTCTGGGTATTGTCTTGACTTGAGTTGTGGTTTGCATCCCTCTATTTTAGTGAATGGTTTGGTCTCCTCCTGGCAACCACTGTGTATTTGTGCTACTTAACGGTTTTATTTGCAAAGTATTTTGTGCATTCTGTTATATCTCCGGATAGGAGATATATATATATATATATGTTAGTGATGTCTTATAATAAATACATATTTTTATAAACACAGTGTGTGGTTCTTTTTCACTTAATCTATACCAATAAGATCACGTTCTGGTAAAACCAGCTGCTTTACACTCCTTCAGGACTAAGTCTGAAGGCTGCTTTCCACAGCTACCACTTAGAGAGCTTTCTAAGGCTGTCTAGGACCACTAAAATCACATTAATGGTTGTCTGGATTAGTGCAGGGTGCTACACTTACATAAGTGAGCAGCATATACTAAGCCAGCCTCCTACACTAATAAAGCGGGAAATTACCCGGAATTCCCTGGTGTAGGTATCCTGGTTCCTAGAGTATACACAGGTGGGGTGGCTCTCCAACCTTTTGTCTTCCACTGGATTTCTTCAGGGTCCACTGGGAAGGGTCTTTCTTCTTTAAAATTGTAACTACGACTTACCCATTGACTTGAATTGAGCAGGAGATCGTGTTCCCACTCAGCAAACGGCCTCCGTAGGGTTCCTGGGTACTTACCTAGGGTGGTTCCTTGTGTCCCCAAGCACTTCTACGTCTTCTTGGTATAGTTTTGACTTGAGTTGTGGTTCGCATCCCACTAATTTAGTATATGGTTTGGTCTCCCCCTGGCGACCTCTGTGTATTTGTGCTACTTACTTGTTTTATTTGCAAAGTATTCTGTGCATTGTGTTATATCTCTGGATAGGAGCTATATATATGTGTTAGTGAGTGTCTAATAATAAATACATATTTTTATAAATACACTCTGTGGTTGTTTTTCACTTAATCTATAACAATAAGATTACGTTCTGGTAAAACAAGCAGATTTACACTCCTTCTGGACTAAGCCTGAAGGCTGCTCTCCACAGCTACCACTTATAGAGCTTTCTAAGGTTGTCTAATACCACTAAAATCACCTTAAGGGTTGTGTGGATCAGTGCAGGGTGCTACACTTACATAAGTGAGCACCATATACTAAGACAGCCTCCTACACTAACAAAGCGGGAAATTACCCGGAATTCTCTGGTGTAGGTATCCTGGTTCCTAGGGTATCCATAGGTGTGGTGGCTCTCCAACCTTCTGTCTTCCATGGGATTTCTTCAGGGTCCACTGGGAAGGGTCTTTCTTCTTTAAAATTGTAACTACGACTTACCCATTGACTTGAATTGAGCACGCGGTCGTGTTCCCACTCTGCAAACGGCATCCGTGGGGTTCCTGGGTACTTACCTCAGGTTGTTCCTTCGATCCCCATGCTCTTCTACGTCTTCTAGGTATAGTCTTGACTTGAGTTGTAGCTCGCATCCCGTTATTTCAGTAAATGGTTTGATCTCCCCCCGGCGACCACTGTGTATTTGTGCTACTTACCTGTTTTATTTGCAAAGTATTGTGTGCATTGTGTTATATCTCCGGATAGGAGATATATATATATATGTTAGTGAGTGACTTATAATAAATACATATTTCTATAAATACATTGTGTGGTTCTTTTTCACTTAATCTATACCAATAAGATTCCGTTCTGGTAAAAAACGCAGATTTACACTCATTCTGGACTAAGCCTGAAGGCTGCTCTCCACAGCTACCACTTAGAGAGCTTTCTAAGCTTGTCTAAGACCACTACAATCACCTTGAGGGGTCTTTGGATCAGTGCAGGGTGCTACACTTACATAAGTGAGCACCATTTACTAAGCCAGCCTCCTACACTAACAAAGGGGGTAATTACCTGGAATTCTCTGGTGTAGGTATCCTGGTTCCTAGGGTATCCATAGGTGGGGTGGCTCTCCAACCTCCTGTCTTCCACAGGATTTCTTCAGGGTCCACTGGGAAGGGTCTTTCTTCTTTAAAAATCTAATAGCGACTTACCCATTGACTTGAATTGAGCACATGGTCGTGTTCCCACTCTGCAAACGGCATCCTTGGGGTTCCTGGGTACTTACCTCGGGTGGTTCCTTCGGTCCCCATGCACTTCTATGTCTTCTGGGTATTGTCTTGACTTGAGTTGTGGTTTGCATCCCACTATTTTAGTATATGGTTTTATCTCCCCCTGGCGACCACTGTGTATTTGTGCTACTTACCTGTTTTATTTGCAAAGTATTGTGTGCATTGTGTTATATCTCCGGATAGGAGATATATATATATATGTTAGTGAGTGACTTATAATAAATACATATTTCTATAAATACATTGTGTGGTTCTTTTTCACTTAATCTATACCAATAAGATTCCGTTCTGGTAAAAAACGCAGATTTACACTCATTCTGGACTAAGCCTGAAGGCTGCTCTCCACAGCTACCACTTAGAGAGCTTTCTAAGCTTGTCTAAGACCACTACAATCACGTTGAGGGGTCTTTGGATCAGTGCAGGGTGCTACACTTACATAAGTGAGCACCATTTACTAAGCCAGCCTCCTACACTAACAAAGGGGGTAATTACCCGGAATTCTCTGGTGTAGGTATCCTGGTTCCTAGGGTATCCATAGGTGGGGTGGCTCTCCAACCTCCTGTCTTCCACAGGATTTCTTCAGGGTCCACTGGGAAGGGTCTTTCTTCTTTAAAAATCTAATAGCGACTTACCCATTGACTTGAATTGAGCACATGGTCGTGTTCCCACTCTGCAAACGGCATCCTTGGGGTTCCTGGGTACTTACCTCGGGTGGTTCCTTCGGTCCCCATGCACTTCTATGTCTTCTGGGTATTGTCTTGACTTGACTTGAGTTGTGATTTGCATCCCACTATTTTAGTATATGGTTTGATCTCCCCCTGGCGACCACTGTGTATTTTTGCTACTTACCTGTTTTATTTGCAAAGTATTGTGTGCATTGTGTTATATCTCTGGATAGGAGCTATATATATGTGTTCGTGAGTGTCTAATAATAAATACATATTTTTATAAATACACTCTGTGGTTCTTTTTCACTTAATCTATAACAATAAGATTACGTTCTGGTAAAACAAGCAGATTTACACTCCTTCTGGACTAAGCCTGAAGGCTGCTCTCCACAGCTACCACTTATAGAGCTTTCTAAGGTTGTCTAAGACCACTAAAATCACCTTAAGGGTTGTGTGGATCATTGGAGGGTGTAACACTTACATAAGTGAGCACCATATACTAAGCCAGCCTCCTACACTAACAAAGCGGGGAATTACCCGGAATTCTCTGGTGTAGGTATCCTGGTTCCTACGGTAGACACAGGTGGGGTGGCTCTCCAACCTTTTGTCTTCCACTGGATTTCTTCAGGGTCCACTGGGAAGGGTCTTTCTTCCTTAAAATTGCAACTGCGACTTACCCATTGACTTGAATTGAGCACGCGGTTGTGTTCCCACTCTGCAAACGGCATCCGTGGGGTTGCTGGGTACTTACCTAGAGTGGTTCCTTGTGTCCCCAAGCACTTCTACGTCTTCTTGGTATACTTTTGACTTGAGTTGTGGTTCGCATCCCACTATTTTAGTATATGGTTTGGTCTCCCCCTGGCGACCTCTGTGTATTTGTGCTACTTATCTGTTTTATTTTCAAAGTATTGTGTGCATTGTGTTCTATCTCAGGATAGGAGCTATATATATGTGTTAGTGATTGTCTTATAATAAATACATATTTTTATAAATACATTGTGTGGTTCTTTTTCACTTAATCTATACCAATAAGATTCAGTTCTGTAAAACAAGCTGCTTTACACTCCTTCTGGACTAAGCCTGAAGGCTGCTCTCTACAGCTACCACTTACAGAGCTTTCTAAGGCTGGCTAAGACCACTAAAATCACCTTAAGGGTTGTCTAGATTAGTGCAGGGTGCTACACTTACATAAGTGAGCACCATATACTAAGCCAGCCTCCTACACTAACAAAGCAGGAAATTATCCGGAATTAGAAGCCAGCTAGGGGGCCCAGAGTAGAGGGCTGGCGCAGTGAGCTTGAGACATGGGAAGGATATGAAAGTGGACTGCTGTTTTGAGAGGCCAAACAAAGCCATAGCTCCCTTGAGGTAGCACAAGCATGGGAGGCTTTGGTGGGCTGTATGACGGAACCGGACCCTCCATCGACAGTGGCATCACAGGGGAATATGAGATAGCAGGAAGGGCATGAGACATAAACGAAGGATAACGCTTATGACTGCTTAGCACAAAATGTAAAAATAAGCTACCTAACGATGTGGGACTATGAATGTAGGTGAGACAAGTCTTGCAGACTGGGATCTGCTTTGGTTGAAGGGGCACAGATATTGTATGATGCTGCTCAGGGAGGAGGGTGGGACAGTTGAGGGAGAGAAAGTTGGGCACTGGGAGAGTTATTAATATGGAAGTTATGAAACCAACATATTGAAAGTATGGCTTGATATATATATGTACGAATGTTAAGAACCAATAAAATTCTGTTTAAAAAAAATGTCCAGACTGGGTCATCCTGACCAGTTGGGCTTAAAGCCTCATAGGAGAACGACGCTGAACATCACTCGCCTCTACAGCTGCCGGAGTAGATTGAGAGATCACACAGCTGTACTATCCCTTGACTCCACGAAAGTCTACACCACTTTGAAGCACACATACCTGCATTGAGTATTGGAAAGAGTATGCATAGGCCCCTGCTTCCGGCGGTGGATAAAGCTCTTCTATAGTCAACCAATGGCGACGGTTAAAGTAAATGGTATTATATAGGGCCCTCTTCTGGTTGGAGTGGGGTACGAGGCAGGGATGGGACCTGTCCGCAATTCTATTTGCGCTTTCGCTGGAACCAATGGCCTGCTGGATCCGGGAAGACCGGCAGGTTCTGGGACTAAGACGGGAGGAAGACTGTGAGGACAGAATCTCTCTGTACACTGATGATATCCTTTTGTACGTGTCATGCCCTAGTGACCAGACTCATAAAAATTTTCGGCACATACTCAGGATCTAATTTCAACTGGGAAAAATGACTATTCTATCCATAAACAGGTTGGTTGACCCTGGGAGGTAATGTACAGAAAAACCATATCAATATTCCTTTAGGGATTTAAATATTTAGAGATACATGTAATGGATAAAAATGAAGTCTTACTATCAAAACATCTGTACGGCATTTATGAACAGCTTCAGGAATGAGGATAGGCATTGGAGGGCCCTGCACCGGCTATACTAGGCCAGGCTGAAATGTTCAAAAAGATCACCCTTTCCAAACTCTTTTACGCGTTCCAAAATATCCCTTACAGGATCCTACCAGAATTCCTTTGTAAGCTTTAGGCAGGCAACCTGTGCTCGGACATGAACGATGTCTGATGGATGAGCTCTGGACTTGTGTTCCTCATGTGATCTGCCTGAGGGGAACTGAAACCGTCCCTGAGGCAGCACCCGCCAGACATGGCAGGCTGAATGTCTCAGACAGCACCCAATGTACAGTTTGACCCACCGGGGTGGCTTCCTGAACAGCCTTTCCTCCCCAGCACTCGTTCCCCAAGCACATAATGACTGGGGCTATATTGCAGCCTACTTTGGGATTGCTGAATTGAACGAGAGGCTGACATCATGTAGACCTTTTGCCCAAAGACACGACAGAGGTGTATTCAGCTAAATAAGCTGCATGAGTGCTAATAACATAATATAAGGAGATTTGTGTGGACTGTTTCCTTTATACTGTTACCTCCTAAATTTCAATCAAACCATATGTGTAGGAAAGTAGGATCTGCTTTCATGGTAACCCCCGCTTTTTGCCGGTGTCATTATGGTTTACTGACTAGTCTGACTGGGATCCTGCTAATCAGGACCCCAGTCTCTGTACTTCTGCCCTAAATCGGACATGGAGAGTACTTAGGTATCCCCCAGATTGGCACTGATGTACCCTTGTAAGACCCTAGTATATGGTACTAAGGTACCCAGGGTATGGGTACACCAGTGGTCCCCCCTGGGCTGAAGCATGTATTATGCCATCCATGGTAGACCATTCAAATTGAGATTACATGTCTAAGCTGGTGCTAGCACCATTTATGACAGATATAAGTTTCCTTATATCTGATTTCGCTGTACTTAAAACCTATAAGTCACACCTAAGGCAGGCCTTTTAATCCTGAAGGCAGGGTGTTCAGTTATAAACATGTGAGGGTGCCCCTGCATGAGCCAGACACCCCTACAATCCACTGAGTCCATTCTCCGGGGTTGTAACTGCATCAGCCATTCCGATACATAGAGTGGCCATGCGTCATTATGCGATGACCATGTCTAAACTGGCTGTAACGAACCCTGTCATGTTTGGTATCAAGCATGTTGGAATCATACCCCCACACCATAAACGGTGTGGGAGGTATGATTCCATGCACTGTAAAGCTCCTCCGGGAGGCCCTCAGTGCTCACGGTACGAGTCTTCCAGAACAGGACAGCAAGCTGGGGCTGCTGCCGACCAGAGACATGTTTCTGCCCTCCTACTGAGCCAAGCTCAAGCAGGGGAAGGCAGAACAATAGATATCCTGTCACAGCGAGTTGTGACCACCTCCCGGACAGGGTTTACTGAATTGGGGCAGGGTGGGGTCGCTTGCCAGCGCAACTTAGACTGCACTTGGTGCCCTCCTTGTATACTCCAGTTCAGACCGGTAAAGGGAGCCATTGGCTCCTGCCCTGGCTCGAAACTGGACAAAGGACCTAGGAGTAACCTCCCCACTGTCCAGCCCCTCCTCTGGGAGGGACCCCTGAATCGTCCCAACCCTTTCCTTAAGGTACATAAGGGCTTACCTGTGGGTGGGTCCCTAGATTCTTCATGGGACAAGATTCAGATCAAGACACCACTTCATCTTCAGCCGTCTGGGCACTCTGGAATTTGCTGGAATTTGCTCTGGGCACCGAGACTGCAACTGGGAAGACTCCTGCTGCTCCTGGTCTCATTGTCCTGCATGTCTGCTGCAACGTATTTGAAAGTGCTCCATACAGGATCCTAACAAGGCCTGTTGACATCCAAGACACCTGAAGGAATCTCCTTTGAAGTGAAGTAGTCACTTCCCTGCCTTTGCAGGCACCACAATGCTGCTGAAAGGTCTGCTGATCGTGGGCTCCCACGGACTCCAAAAAGCTCAGCAACACAGGTGGTGGTTCTGCAACTCCATCGAGGCCTGCACTGTCTTATTCCTGAGATTGAGGCCAGTATCCCTTGTCGTAACCCCTGGAACAGAACCCCTGTGCACTGCATCGAATTGTCTTTGCAAAGGCTTGTTGGCTCTCTCCCTCAGAGATCTTCGGGCTTCAAGAAGCTCCAACCTCAAGCATCTCCTGCAGCCAAGATCTTTGTCCTCACTGCAACCCTTACACTGTGGGCCTGCATCTTTGTTGAGCTGCTCGAGGTCCTTTTGCGACTCTAGTGCCTCCAGCCGATGGTTCCTCGCGATGGTATTCTTTGATGCCAGTGGGCTCCTCTGATTACTTGGGGGCCTACTCTGACTCCGCTGCCTGTGTGAGTCACTTGGACCTTGCTGGTCCCGACACTGCACCTTTTTCGCTTGCCACGTTGTTTGCAGTTGCCAAGGCTTGTTGGTGCTCCCAGCGGACAACGACCCCTCAACTCTCGACATCCGACGTGGGACAGCTCGTGAACAGCTCTTGGTCTTCCACAGTGTCGCCTGGTCCACACATCTGCATCTCCAAAGTCACCTTCAATTCTCCTGCAACACTCGACATTGGTTGGCATTCGCCTTCCATGCCTCCTGGTCACTCCTGAGTGGCATAGACTCTGTTCCCTCTGCTTGCAGGTTTTTCTCATTTTGAATCCACCTTTGGGTTCCACTGGACACTTTCACCTTCTTCGCCAGCAGCATCTTCCTAAAGTCCTCCAGTGAGTCCGACGGCGGTTTCTGACGCCACTTCCCACCTATGCACCCGGCTTCCCTGGTGTAGGTATCCTGGTTCCTAGTGTATCCATGGGTGGGGTGGCTCTCCAACCTTATGTCTTCCATGGGATTTCTTCAGGGTCCACTGGGAAGGTTCTCTCTTCTTTAAAATTGCAACTGTGACTTACCCTTTGACTTGAATTGAGCACGCGGTCTTGTTCCCACTTTGTAAACGGCCTCCGTCGGGTTCCTGGTTACTTACCTCGGGTGGTTCCTTGGGTCCCCATGCCCTTCTATGTCTTCTGGGTATAGCAATCTTATCTTTATTCGGTCAAAAAATATTAGACCATAAAAGCACATTAAACATAAATATACATATATAATACATAGAACAATGCATTATCAATCCCATTTCATTTCCACAACAGTTCGCAGATATAGTTATACAAGGTACCAAGGACTAACAATCATGATTCAATTTTAAAATGATTCAGTCTATGCCATTCCACAAGTTCATCCATACCTTATGGTAACTTATGTCCGTTTAAAATTCTAACAGTGTAAATATAATGGAAAATTCAGGAAGGTAAAAACCTCAAATCTGGGTCCGCGATACGATCCTGTTTCCACTTATTTACTATAAATCTTATTGGTAAAGTTATATTTAAAACGACAGTGATAAATATATTCAATATAAAAATGACACACATCAACTTCTCACGTGATTCTTCTAGGCACTATTACCCCGTCAACTGGATTATCTGTTTCCTCTAACAATATGTTCTTCCTAGCATAAAAAACACTCCATAAAAAGGAGGACATTCTTACACAGATATCGATTGTAGGTAAGGACTGTAAAAAGAAATAGGCCGGGCGACATTGAGTAAAATCTAAGGGGCTTATTTACAAGGCCCTTGCGCCACTTTTGCGTCATTTTTAACATGGGAAAAGTGATGCAAAAGTGGCACAAGGGACTTGTAAATCTGCCCCCAGGTATTTTAAAAAATTTAATATATAGTATTTCCTCCACTTTTTATAGAATTTACAGAAGAATACGACATGCATTGTAGTCTGTGTAGAGACATTGTCACAAGGACATTTTGACAGATTAGAGGACCAATCGTTTGGTTCGGGGAAGGTGACCATGCGGTGAAAGATGTCCATTCTAAAAAGAGTTAAAATATATCTGTGCTTTTGATGTGGTACAAATCTAAGATATAGTTGCATATTGTAACTAGTTAAAATAAGCTGGTTTCTTAAAACAGTGGGTTTTAACAATTCGGCATACGTCCTAATGTTCTCTAGGTGTGTTTGACAGTCGGCCTTCAGATCTTTCCTATTTATTTCAATTAGGCATTCGAGGTTGGTGAAGTATTCCTGATGCCCCAGATCCTGGCAAAAGCACTCTATGTACCTCAGCCGTGGGATACGTGAATATAGAGTAGACTTTAGGCAATCCCTTATAATGAGCCGGTTTAGGGCGGTGTATTCTGACGACCATACCTTGTGCCACAGCAGGATCGGTTGCATTTTAATTAAATCCACAAGGAACGGTACCCCCAGCTCTGCGTGACACACAAAGGTCGAAGCAGATTTAGGGGAAGCAAGTAGATACCTTAGAAACCCGTTCTCCACTAGTTGTATCGCCATACAGTTTGCATAACCCCATATGCTAGCCTCGTATACTGCTTTACTAACGCATTTTGCCTTGTAAATAGTAATCATTTCTCGTGGCAGGTTTGTACCTAATCTTATTGCAAATTTATGTAAGGCCATACAAGCTCTTCTAAAAAGCAGTGTCCTTGTCTTGATGGCGGGGGTCCATGTTCCGCCTTTGTCAAATAAGACACCCAGATACAAAAAAGTGCCAGTACGTTCAATGCTGGAATCCAGAATTCTGATATCGCAGCAGTTGCCTATTTTTCTGCCACACTTCATTATAAATGTTTTAGACTGGTTCACGTGTAGATCAAGATCCTGCATTTAATTAACAAAATCATTCAGTAACAACTGCATGGAGATTGGTGTGCGTGCCATCAAGACAGCGTCATCAGCATAGAGGAGGGCAGGCACAGGGCAATTTCCCACCTGGGCCAGATCCCTCGGTTGTAATGTCAGGGCAGTGCCTACATTATTTATATAAAGTGAAAATAAAAAAAGTTGCAAGGACACAGCCCTGCCTCACCCCTCTCTCTGCTGAATGGTCTTGTACATTCACCCCTGTTCCCATATCTAGTCCTAGCCTTAGTACCAGAGTATAAGTCCCTCAGAAAGGAAATAATAGCAGGATCCACACCCAAATCACTCATAATTGCCCATAGCTTTGAGTAGTTAACGCAGTCAAAGGCGGAAGACAAATCTACAAACCCCAAATACAAGTTTCCGCCTTTGATCTTCGTGTATTTCCCAACTAGTATGCTCAGGTTAAGGCTTTGTTCAATAGTCCCCACCCCAGTACGAAACCCGTATTGTATATCCGCCAAAACACCCCTAGATTCGGCCCACTCTTGAAGTCTGTTCAGGATTATTTTACCCGCTATTTTGACTAGTGAATCGAGCAACGAAATCGGTCTATAACAGGCCGGATTATGTCGATCCCCTTCTTTGTATATGGGTACTATTGTAGATGCAGCCGAAGTTGGAACGAATTACGAAATGCAACAAGCCCTTAGAACAACAGTTAGGATGGGCCCCCACAAAGGGACGTTAGCTTTATACAGATCTACCCGAATGGCATCGGGCCGGGTGCTTTTCCCCCTTTGCTAGACGTTATTGCGTCAGTCACTTTGTTTAAGGTGAATGGGGTAAATCAAAGCGGTTGTTCAAGGTCTGGGTTACCATTAATGTTAAAAGGCAGAATAGGTATATATAGTGTAAAGACAGAGGCCCCCTGCGCAAGGGTGCGGTTCCTTAAGGCAGGGCTTAAATAATGCAATGTAAAGACTTAAGGCAACACAATTTCAAAAGTGACTTGATACAGTTGATAAAGTGACAACCCATATATATAAGAAGAACCGACAAATACTGATATACCAAATAGAGTATCAAAACTTATATTTTATTAATTCAATATAAATACTAAAAGAAGACCCAATCATGCTACTCCATTCGTATCAGCATTCATACCATGAACATAATCAAAGCACCATAAAAACATTAATTTTGAAACAAGGACAATGATCACAATTGATATCAGATTAAGAAAAACAAATGTGGCAAGACGGTAGTAGACTGTTCTGTTCTACGCGCGTTTCGGCACAAGACAGTGCCTTCGTCAGGAAAAAGGGCCACAAATTTTCTGATGGAATCTGAAAAGAAGATACATATCATATACTCGGTTCTTACTATAATGGATGCTAATTACCGCCAGGAGGGCGTGCAGAAATAACCAATTGTTTGCATCTAACCATACAGTTGATAAATTAATTACAAGGCAGTAAATATAAGAAACTTGAAAAAATAGACTGTAAAATAGATTGAAGTTATACCTAGAGACTCCTGAAGTAGACACTTGTGATAGGGTAAAGAGAGTCCCTGTATAGTGAGCCAAACCACCATAGAGTTAATATATCACCCTGTGATCAACTTTGCATGCTAATAGTGATACAGTTAGTGACCCAAAATGAAACAATTAAAATATATCAAGACTGAAAATAACCTTAAATGAAAGGCAACAGCAACCAAAAGAAAATCAATGGATTCTGTTGAACGTAGAATTATTCGTTGTATCAGGGTACACTCAAAAGATGCTGCAAAGATAGTTATAAAACTGCATCTTTATAAATATGTAATATATAGTCGAAAATATGATATCTGATATAGGAAAAGAATACAATTACCTTTAAACTATGCGTTTTCAAGATAATAAGAATAATATAGGGCAGATGCACCCAAACTAGATGCGCTAACTTCCGGTAGCTAACTGCAATTCAATGCTGTAATAAAGAAATAATGAATTGCATCAAAGTAACAACTAAATGGCTACCTTCAATTTTTAAACAATACGTGACAAACGTAAGATAAGAGTTACCTTTAAATCATGAAATTCTAAATAAAGTACTCATCTGCCAAGGCTTAAGATGTTAACGTCCATAAGTTACTTACTACAGTAAAGAAGAAATAAGGTTACTGTTAGAGTAGCTACATAATGACAATCTTCAGAGAAAAACACCTTGCAGCCTAAAGGTGATAGAAATGAATGAGACATACTTACATCTCGATTGTTATTTCAATTCACGAGACAATAAAATCTATAGAATCAAGGGAATAAATCAGTAAAACCTATGGTTTGAGGATATGTATACATAGTGTACATTCAACCATGAATATTTAAAACCATAGGTTATCCTTACAGATACACTGATTGCACAAAAGGTGCAAAACGATGACTGATATGTTCATATCAACATGAACAATATGCAAGTATCTTTGACTATTAGAGTTAAATATGATCAGATTGTTGAATATGGCCGTTATATAGAGAAAAGAAATGAAGCTAGTTCACATGGATAATTCCGGCTAAAAATGCTCATAGGCATTGTGTAACGCGGCCGCCAATACACATATAGATATAATCGAACTGTTGAGTGAATTCACAAAAGGGATTCGACAAAAACGCTCGAGGACATTATATAGGGCAGCCACCAACTGGCATCTAACTACAATCAAACTGCTGGTGAAGTTAGCATGAATTGCATTTATAAAGCTTTGGTTCATTAAAAGGCAGCAGTCAGCGCCAACTTTCGCTAAGACATACTTAAAGAGCCGAATAGACTTCCAGGATTAAGACTACCAGCATGACTTACTTATTTTACGATATCGAGTCTCCACATCTTGGATTCCTCAGCACGCCGTAATTGCAGCGTGCAAGCTAACCGGCAACGATTTCATTTCCGCATTATGTAGAGGGAGAGCCGATCACGTGCTTTGTATTATCCAATAGGAAGGCGGTTGTAACTAACCAAAGCTTTATTGACTCGTAAATGGGTCACACTCAAGCACTCGCAACTATGTCTTATAGGAAAAATATTTTAGAATTGTATATATAGATGTTAAATACTAAGACTGAGTCCTAAGTGAAAATACATTAGGATCTATTGAAAGATCACACCTCAGCAGTTTAAAACATAGAAAATCTGCTATATAAAGGACGCTTGCTTAGAATCGCATGTATCCCATGCTATATTAAAGACAGAGGCCAATAAGAGATATATCGAACCAATGCTAATAGGTGGACGCATCAAGACCATGAGCACTCTACCGAGATTAGAATGCTTACTTTAGTTAGTGACATTTATGTTGAAGCTGTGAAAAGTAGATAACCACTAAAAGATGTCTATAGAAGCAATACCTTTGAATTCACATCACAGCCATAAACCTTGCTTTGTACCTAATACAATGGCTATCAGCAGTTATGTGCTGAATGTCCAATAAGGAAAGAAATACACAGAAAAATATATACAAATGTGTGACCAACACAAAGCTCGCATTGAAGACAACTACTAAATCGAAATGAATATAGTTCAGCTACCAAAATTATAAGTGTGCACACATTTCCTCTATTGAAGGGCCAGCACTTGTGGAAACGATCAGTAGTTATAACCTGTCAGGAAAAAGGAGGATTAGCCGGTGTTGAATCGTATTGCCTGTTCCCACGGAATTCCTTGGTTAAGGCCTTGTGAGAACGTGTCCAAAGTGAATATCCAAAACACCTCCCTTCTTTTCCTGATTTCATCAGAATCTGTGCCTATCTTATTAGTGATTTTTTCTAGGATAAGCCAATCAATTTGTTCATGGCTATGTCCAACTTCAAGGTAATGTTTGACTAAAGGTGCATTGATCTTCTTTGTACGGATGGCTGAACGATGTTCAGTCAACCGAGTTGCTAAAGTTCTGGATGTTTCCCCTACGTATCCCATTTTGCAGGGGCATAGCAAAAGATAGATAATATTTTTGGATTTACAATTGGTAAACGATTTCAGCGTAATTATACGCGAATTATACATGAATTTCTTTGTTATTATTGCAGTATCGCAGGCTTTGCATTGGGTACACTTGTTGTTACCCAGTAGTGGAGTCATGTTATCTAGCGTCATTTGTACCGGCAGTTTTTTCTTGACCATGCGCGAATGTACTATTTGGTCTTTAAGGTTTTTATTTCGCCTGTGAGCAAACATCGGGCGCGGCAATATATCATCACCCTCTGAATTTATATTCAAGATATTCCAATGAGCACATATTGCTTGTCGCACTTTCTCATTGGCTGCTGAGTGTCATGTGACACATACTAGCTTCGGTGCAGATTTGGGAGGATGATTACCAAGTAAATGGTCCCTATCATAAAATCTAGCACGGTTATACGCTTCTCGTATTAATCTCTTTGGATAGCCACGTACCATGAATTTAGATTTCATCATGTCTGATCTAATATCATAGTCTGTAATGTTGGTGCAGTTTCTCCGTAAACGGAGAAACTGACCAAAGGGGATACTTTCTTTTTGTTTACTGGGGTGAAAACTTGTGAAATGTAATAAGGTATTTCTCGCAGTAGGTTTAACATACAGATCCACTGCGAGAAAATGATCTTGTTCCTTAATTTCAATATCCAGAAATTCTATGTGACTCTGGCTGGTGTGGGCAGTGAATTTTAAATTACAGTCACAAAGGTTGATCCATAACAACAATTCAGATAATTCACTAGATTCAGTTGTCCAGATGAAGAATATATCATCTATATAACGAGCCCAGTTTTTAATGGACTCGTAAAAGGGGGCTATCTCATTATATATATGTATACTTTCAAAGTGAGCCATATATATATTTGCTACAGTAGGAGCGCAAGACGCCCCCATACTTACTCCCTTTATTTGCCGGTATAAGTTACCGTTGAAATCAAAAGTATTCTCTTCCAAGACTATTTTCAAGATGGAATTAATAAACTCAGGACTGCAGTCAATTTGAAATTGTTCTATAAACCAATGTACTGCTATGAGAGCCCCTTCCTGCGGTATATTGCTGTAAAGGGACTCAACGTCCATGGTAACCAATGTCTCTCTTGATCCATTAAAAGGTAATCCTTCCACCATTTGTATCATTGATTTAGTATCTTTAACATACGATGTAATTCTAGATACATGAGGGCATAAAATGCGATCTATGTGTTTAGAAATAGGCTCGGTGACTGAGCCTATGGTGGTTACAATTGGGCGGTACGGAGGGTCTAAACTGTTTTTGTGTATCTTAGGCACACCATAGATTGCCGCCATTTTAGGATGTTCTATATTGAGGAATTCAAATTCCCTATGACAAATGGTACCAGATTCCAACGCTCTCTTAGTTAGAGTACAGATCTTCCTTTGGACTCTAGATGTGGGATCAGTATTGACAGGTAGATAAAAATTAGTATCGTTTAAAAGGACTTGCATGGTTTGAATATATTGATCAGTGTCTAAAACCACAATGCCACCTCCTTTATCACAATTTTTTATAGTTAATTCTTTATTGTTTCGGAGAGCAATTAATGCTTGCAATTCATCCTGATTCAAATTAATCACAGAATTAAAATTATGTTTTAAAGATGTCTTTAAACTTTTCAGAACCGCGTTCTCAAAAATCTCAACTTCAGGACCCACTGAGTCCAAATTCGGGGTAAAGGTAGATATCGGACGTAGTCCAGAGCGGTTTGCCAACGTGTCATCTATATCTTGATTTTGTTCTCCTCTGTTAGAAAAATATTTCTTTAAACGTATTTTGCGAAAAAATGCTGTTATGTCTTGATATAACTCAAAAACATTAATACCAGTGTACGGTACAAAGGTGAGGCCTTTAGATAAAAGTGCGACCGTAGAATCTTGTAAAGGTGTTTTAGATAGATTAAATAGAGGTATTTCTTTTACGGCCTCCAATACTGAGCATTCCGTGTAACTAAGTATTGTTGGTTGCTCTGCTGGTAATTTCCCCGATTGAAAGTGTCGTGAAATCTGGGTTGATATTTCGGCCTCCAAGTGCCTTGTCGTGCTTGTCGCTGTCCTAAAAAAGGCTGCCCAGATGATTGATTTCCTGAGTATGTACCTCTGGCACCTTCAAAGTTGGAACGATGAGGGCCATCATCATTATCAGATCCTGAAGTGTCAGAAAAAGTGGTAACCTTTCTAGTGGATCTTGAGTATGAACCTGGCTCTCCATCTGAATACTCTCCATATTTATAGAAATGTTCATGTAGATAAGGGTAAGTTTTCTCCTTGGTGGTAAACCTAATGTCTTTCTTTAATTTTTCAGTTTTTCTTTTAATTAGATAATCCGAGTATGATGTCACCTCCCTGTCCATATCCTCTAATTTCTTCGTAGCACTTTCTAAAACATCACCTTGTTTAATCTTATCCTCTAGGGCTGTAAGCTCCAATAACAATGTTTGTACAAGTTCTTTGGCTGTCTCAATTATTAAAATCATTAGATCCCGAGAACAGCGATTTGCTATAAGGGACCATTTTTCAAGGAAGGCTCGTATTTGGACAAAGAGACCCGGGATATTACGTACCCTAAGTCCTTGAGGGATAATACCTGCTTTTAAATAATCCAACATGAATTGACCATGTAACTCTATTCTACGGATCTTTTTCTTAAGCTGGAATAATGTATTAAAGTCATCATGATTAGCCAAATCGCTACTGTGTGTTTGATTGTTGAAAGTAGATTGATTTCCTACAAGCAAAGCATATTGATCATCGGTAAATCCAAATGTTTGTATTGTTTCCATTCTGATGAATTTATGAAAAGAAGGAAAAAGGAATAAACTAAATTAATAAAAAATATTGAACATGTGTACCTACAATGAATTATATAAAG
Source organism: Calotriton arnoldi (assembly GCA_963921515.1). Classification (NCBI taxonomy): domain Eukaryota; kingdom Metazoa; phylum Chordata; class Amphibia; order Caudata; family Salamandridae; genus Calotriton; species Calotriton arnoldi. The sequence continues at coordinate 3,441,567 of CAWUFW010000692.1, forward strand.
AAGAATTAGTTCCTTGAGTCATCAAGAAAAGAAGTTAGTAGAGAACCCACTAAAACACAAAAACATGTGAACTGCCTTGTAGTTAGATGCAACAATCAAATTAATGAACAAAAGAACAACTACCTATCATATAATAAATAGCCCCACGCAGACAGGCTGCGGGAAATATAGTGTAAAGACAGAGGCCCCCTGCGCAAGGGTGCGGTTCCTTAAGGCAGGGCTTAAATAATGCAATGTAAAGACTTAAGGCAACACAATTTCAAAAGTGACTTGATACAGTTGATAAAGTGACAACCCATATATATAAGAAGAACCGACAAATACTGATATACCAAATAGAGTATCAAAACTTATATTTTATTAATTCAATATAAATACTAAAAGAAGACCCAATCATGCTACTCCATTCGTATCAGCATTCATACCATGAACATAATCAAAGCACCATAAAAACATTAATTTTGAAACAAGGACAATGATCACAATTGATATCAGATTAAGAAAAACAAATGTGGCAAGACGGTAGTTGACTGTTCTGTTCTACGCGCGTTTCGGCACAAGACAGTGCCTTCGTCAGGAAAAAGGGCCACAAATTTTCTGATGGAATCTGAAAAGAAGATACATATCAAATACTCGGTTCTTACTATAATGGATACTAATTACCGCCAGGAGGGCATGCAGAAATAACCAATTGTTTGCATCTAACCATACAGTTGATAAATTAATTACAAGGCAGTAAATATAAGGAACTTGAAAAAATAGACTGTAAAATAGATTGAAGTTATACCTAGAGACTCCTGAAGTAGACACTTGTGATAGGGTAAAGAGTCCCTGTATAGTGAGCCAAACCACCATAGAGTTAATATATCACCCTGTGATCAACTTTGCATGCTAATAGTGATACAGTTAGTGACCCAAAATGAAACAATTAAAATATATCAAGACTGAAAATAACCTTAAATGAAAGGCAACAGCAACCAAAAGAAAATCAATGGATTCTGTTGAACGTAGAATTATTCGTTGTATCAGGGTACACTCAAAAGATGCTGCAAAGATAGTTATAAAACTGCATCTTTATAAATATGTAATATATAGTCGAAAATATGATATCTGATATAGGAAAAGAATACAATTACCTTTAAACTATGCGTTTTCAAGATAATAAGAATAATATAGGGCAGATGCACCCAAACTAGATGCGCTAACTTCCGGTAGCTAACTGTAATTCAATGCTGTAATAAAGAAATAATGAATTGCATCAAAGTAACAACTAAATGGCTACCTTCAATTTTTAAACAATACGTGACAAACGTAAGATAAGAGTTACCTTTAAATCATGAAATTCTAAATAAAGTACTCATCTGCCAAGGCTTAAGATGTTAACGTCCATAAGTTACTTACTACAGTAAAGAAGAAATAAGGTTACTGTTAGAGTAGCTACATAATGACAAACCTTGCAGCCTAAAGGTGATAGAAATGAATGAGACATACTTACATCTCGATTGTTATTTCAATTCACGAGACAATAAAATCTATAGAATCAAGGGAATAAATCAGTAAAACCTATGGTTTGAGGATATGTATACATAGTGTACATTCAACCATGAATATTTAAAACCATAGGTTATCCTTACAGATACACTGATTGCACAAAAGGTGCAAAACGATGACTGATATGTTCATATCAACATGAACAATATGCAAGTATCTTTGACTATTAGAGTTCAATATGATCAGATTGTTGAATATGGCCGTTATATAGAGAAAAGAAATGAAGCTAGTTCACATGGATAATTCCGGCTAAAAATGCTCATAGGAATTGTGTAACACGGCCGCCAATACACATATAGATATAATCGAACTGTTGAGTGAATTCACAAAGGGATTCGACAAAAACGCTCGAGGACATTATATAGGGCAGCCACCAACTGGCATCTAACTACAATCAAACTGCTGGTGAAGTTAGCATGAATTGCATTTATAAAGCTTTGGTTCATTAAAAGGCAGCAGTAAGCGCCAACTTTCGCTAAGACAGACTTAAAGAGCCGAATAGACTTCCAGGATTAAGACTACCAGCATGACTTACTTATTTTATGATATCGAGTCTCCACATCTTGGAATGGGGTAATGCAAAGCGGTTGTTCAAGGTCTGGGTTACCATTAATGTTAAAAGGCCGAATAGGGTCAGATTCATGGATCTGTGCAGAGTAGATGGTAGAGAAGTGTTTGATCCAGTCATCCTCAGGTATTGCAACCACGATCCCAGCACCAAGATCTTCTCTCAACGGGGCAGAATTTACTATCCTCCAGAAGGTGTTCTTATCGTTCTTACTACTTGCTTCGCATAATGCAACCTAGGTCTCTTCCCTTAGCCGACTTTTCAGCTGTTTCAGGGCCTGTCTGTATGCTAACTTACACTGCTGAACCTCAGCTCTGCACCCAGGGTTTCTATGAAGGGCCTCTTTAAGCCTCTTGTTAACCTTGGTACACTGTGCATCGAACCAGCCATTTCTAGCTTTATTTGTTTTCCTAACTTCTGGGTATAGTCTTGACTTGAGTCGTGGTTCGAATTCCACTATTTAATATATGGTTTGGTCTCCCCCTGGCGACCTGTGTATTTGTGCTACTTATCTGTTTTATTTGCAAAGTATTGCGTGCATTGTGTTCTATCTCCAGATAGGAGCTATATATATGTGTTAGTGAGTGTCTAATAATAAAAACATATTTTTATAAATACACTGTGTGGTTCTTTTCACTTAATCTATAACAATAAGATTCCGTTCTGGTAAAACAAGCAGATTTACACTCCTTCTGGACTAAGCCTGAAGGCTGCTCTCCACAGTTACCACTTATGTCACCAGTGGAGAAGTGTGGCTCAATGGTTAGAGCGGCAGACCCTGATGCAGAGATCTGGCCCGGGACCAGGGTTCAATTCCCGCCTCGGCGGGTCTTGGGCTCAATTTCCTCGGACCTGATAATTCTCGCCTCGGTGCCTATTCTAATCATGGGTCCCACTCTGCAACTCTGGGCAATAGCTTGCTTAATCTCCACAACGGCCCCAACAGCGCTGGGATGCCTGGCTTCACCCTGGGGGTGCCCAGGAGTGGACATTTCACAGGGAAAAGCCAGGAAGGGTTCCACAGCGGTATGCGTACAGCGCCAGGACACCTCTTTGGGGGTATAAGTGCGCTTTACAAGTACGAATTTCATTTCATTTCATAGAGCTTTCTAAGTTTGCCTAAGACAACTAAAATCACCTTAAGGGTTGTCTGGATCAGTGCAGGGTGCTTCACTTACATAAGTGAGCACCATATACTAAGACAGCCTCCTACACTAACAAAGCGGGAAATTACCCGGAATTCTCTGGTGTAGGTATCCTGGTTCCTACGGTAGACACAGGTGGCGTGGCTCTCCAACCTTTTGTCTTCCACGGGATTTCTTCAGGGTCCACTGGGAAGGGTCTTTCTTCCTTAAAATTGCAACTGCGACTTACCCATTGACTTGAATTGAGCAAGCGGTCGTGTTCCCACTCTGCAAACGGCATCCGTGGGTTCCTGGGTACTTACCTCGGATGGTTCCTTCGATCTCCATGCACTTCTACGTCTTCTGGGTATAGTCTTGACTCGAATTGTGGTTCGCATCCCACTATTTTAGTAAATGGTTTGGTCTCCCCTGGCGACCACTGTGTATTTGTGCAACTTAGCTGTTTTATTTGCAAATTATTGTGTGCATTGTGTTCTATCTCCGGATAGGAGATATATATATGTGTTAGTGAGTGTCTTGTAATAAATACATATTTTTATAAATACACTGTGTGGTTCTTTTCCACTTAATCTATACCAATAAGATTCCGTTCTGGTAAAACAAGCTGATTTACACTCCTTCTGGACTAAGCCTGAAGGCTGCTCTCCACAGCTACCACTTAGAGAGCTTTCTAAGGTTGTCTTAGACCACTAAAATCACCTTGAGGGTTCTGGATCAGTGCAGGGTGCTACACTTACATAAGTGAGCACCATATACTAAGAGAGCCTCCTACACTAACAAAGCGGGAAATTACCCATAATTCTCTGGTGTAGGTATCCTGGTTCATAGGGTATCCATAGGTGGGGTGGCTCTCCAACCTTCTGTCTTCCATGGGATTTCTTTAGGGTCCACTGGGAAGGGTCTTTCTTCTTTAAAATTGTAACTACGACTTACCCATTGACTTGAATTGAGCACGCGGTCGTGTTCCCACTCTGCAAACGGCATCCTTGGGGTTCCTGGGTACTTACCTCAGGTCGTTCCTTCGGTCCCCAAGCTCTTCTACGTCTTCTAGGTACAGTCTTGACTTGAGTTGTGGTTCGCATCCCATTATTTCAGTAAATGGTTTGGTCTCCCCCTGGCGACCACTGTGTATTTGTGCTACTTACCTGTTTTATTTGCAAAGTATTGTGTGCATTGTGTTATATCTCCGGATAGCAGATATATATATATGTTAGTGAGTGACTTATAATAAATACATATTTTTATAAATACATTGTGTGGTTCTTTTTCACTTAATCTTTACCAATAACATTCCGTTCTGGTAAAACACGCTGATTTACACTCCTTCTGGACTAAGCCTGAAGGCTGCTCTCCACAGCTACCACTTAGAGAGCTTTCTAAGCTTGTCTAAGACCACTACAATCACCTTGAGGGGTCTTTGGATCAGTGCAGGTGCTACACTTACATAAGTGAGCACCATATACTAAGCCAGCCTCCTACACTAACAAAGCGGGAAATTACCCAGAATTCCCTGGTGTGGGTATCCTGGTTCCTAGGGTATACACAGGTGGGGTGGCTCTCCAACCTTTTGTCTTCCACTGTATTTCTTCAGGGTCCACTGGGAAGGGTCTTTCTTCCTTAAAATTGCAACTGCGATTTACCCATTGACTTGAATTGAGCACGAGGTCGTGTTCCCACTCTGCAAACGGCCTCCGTATGGTTCCTGGGTACTTACCTCGGGAGGTTCCTTGGGTCCCCAAGCACTTCTACGTTTTCTGGGTATAGTCTTGACTTGAGTTGTGGTAGGCATCCCTCTATTTTAGTAAATGGTTTGGTCTCCCCCTGGCGACCTCTGTGTATTTGTGCTACTTACCTGTTTTATTTGCAAAGTATTGTGTTATATCTCTGGATAGGAGCTATATATATGTGTTAGTGGGTGTCTTATAATAAATACATATTTTTATAAATACACTCTGTGGTTCTTTTTCACTTAATCTATACCAATAAGATTCCGTTCTGGTAAAACAAGCTGCTTTACACTCCTTCAGGACTGAAGGCTGCTCTCCACAGCTACCACTAATAGAGCTTTCTAAGGTTTGCTAAGACCACTAAAATCACCTTAAGGGTTGTCTAGATTAGTGCAGGGTGCTACACTTACATAAGTGAGCACCATATACTAAGCCAGCCTCCTACACTAACAAAGCGGGAAATTATCCAGAATTAGAAGCCAGCTAGGGGGTCCAGAGTAGAGGACTGGCGCAGTGAGCTTGAGAGATGGGGAGGATATGAAAGTGGAGTGCTGTTTCGAGAGGTCAAATGAAGCCATAGCTCCCTTGAGGTAGCACGAGTATGGGAGGCTTTGGTGGGCTGTATGTTGGAACCGGACCCTCCATCGACAGTGGCATCACAGTGGAATATGAGATAGCAGGAAGGGCATGGGACCTAAACAGAGGATAACGCTTATGACTGCTTAACACAAAATGTAAAAAGAAGCTACCTAACGATGTGGGACTATGAATGTACGTGAGACAAGTCTTGCAGTCTGGGATATGCTTTGGTTGAAGGGGCACAGATATTGTTTTATGCTGCTCGGGGAGGAGGGTGGGACAGTTGAGGGAGAGAAATTTGGCACTAGGAGAGTTTTTGATATGGGAGTAATGAAGCCAACATATTGAAAGTATGGCTTGATATATATGTATGAATGTTAAGAACCAATAAAATTCTGTTTAAAAAAATCTCTAAACTGGGTCATCCTGACCAGTTGTGCTTCATGCCTCATAGAAGAACTACGCTGAACATCACACGCCTCTACAGCTGCCGGAGTAGATTGAGAGATCACACAGCTGTACTATCCCTTGACTCCACGAAAGTCTCCACCACTCTGAAGTGCACATACCTGCATTGAGTATTGGAAAGAGTATGCATAGGCCCCTGCTTTCAGCGGTGGATAAAGCTCTTCTATAGTCAACCAATAGCGTCTGTAAAAGTAAATGGTATAATATAGTGCCCTCTTCGGGTTGGAGAGGGGTACGAGGCAGGGATGGCACCTATCCCCAATGCTATTTGCACTTTAGCTGGAACCCCTGGCTGGCTGGCTGGATCCGGGAAGACCGGCAGGTTCTGGGACTAATAGGGGAGGAAGAGTGTGAGGACAGAATCTCTCTATACACTGAAGATATCCTTTTGTACGTGTCATGCCCTAATGACCACACTCATACAGATTTTCAGCACATACTCAGGATCTACTTTCAACTGGGAAAAATGACTATTCTATCCATCAACAGGTTGACCCTGGGAGGTAACGTACAGAAAAACCATATTAATAGTTCTGGAGGAATTTAAATATTTAGAGATACCTGTAATGGATAAAAATGAAGTCTTACTATTAAAAATATGTACCCCATTTATGAACAGCTTCAGGAATGAGGATAGGCATTGGAGGACCCTGCACCGGCAATACTAGGCCAGGCCGAAATGTTCAAAAGGATCACCCTGTCCAAACTCTTTTACGCGTTCCAAAATATCCCTTACAGGATCCTACCAGAATTCCTTCGAAAGCTTTAGGCAGGCAACCTGCGCTCGGACATGAAAGATGTCTGATGGATGAGCTCCGGACTTGGGCTACCAATGTGATCTGCCTGAGGGGAATTGAAACCCTCCCTGAGGCAGCACCCGTCAGACATGGCAAGCTTAATGTCTCAGACAGCACCCAATGTATGGTTTGACCCACTGGGGTGGCTTCCTGAACAGCCTTTCCTCCCCGGCATTCGTTCCCCAAGCACATATTGACTGGGGCCATATTGCAGCCTACATTGGGATTGCTGAATTGAGCGAGAGGCTGACATCATGTAGACCTTTTGCCCTTAGACACCACAGAGGTGTATTCAGCTAAATAAGCCACATGACTGCTAATAACATAATATAAGGAGATCTGTGGGGACTGTTTCCTTTATTCTGTTACCTCCTAACTTTCAATCAATCCATATGAATGAATGAATGAATGAATGAATGAAGGGTATTTGCAGAGCGCACAGCTACTCAGGAAGAGTGTCCCGGCGCTAGAGAACCTTGGAGCTAAGCTGCTGCTGTCCCTGTAGGGAAGTAAGATCTGCTTTCATGGCAACACCCACTTTTTGCTGGTGTCATTGTGGTTTACTGAATAGTCTGACTGGGATCCTGCTAATCAGGACCCCATTCTCTGTACTTCTTCCCTAAATCGGACATGGTGAGTACTTAGGTACCACCTAGATTGGCTACTGATGTACCCTTGTAAGTACCTAGTATATGGTACTAAGGTACCCGGGGCATAGGTACACCAGTGGTCCCCCCTGGGCTACAGCATGTATTGTGACAGCTATGGTAGACCATTCAAATTGAGGCTACAGGCCTGCCATTGCAGCCTGTGTAAGCTGGTGCTAGCACCACTTATGATAGATATATGTTTCCTCATATCTGAGGTCACTGCACTTAAAACCTATAAGTCACACCTAAAGCAGGCCTTTCAATCCTGAAGGCAGGGTGCTCGGTTATAAATGTGCGAGGGTGACGCTGCATGAGCAGGGCACCCCTACAATGCACGGAGTCCATTCTCCTGGGTTGTAACTACATCAGCCATTACGATACATAGAGTTGCCATGCGTCATTACGCAATGACCATTTTTAAACTGGCTGTAACGAACCCTGTCATGTTTGGTGTCAAACATGTTGGAATCATACCTCCCACACCCTAAACGGTGTGGGAGGTATGATTCCATGCACTGTAAAGCTCCTCCGGGAGGCCCTCAGTGCTCCCGGTACAAGTCTTCCAGAACCGCACAGCAAGCTAGGGCTGCTGCCGACCAGAGATATGTTTCTGCCCTCCTGCTGAGCCAAGCTCGAACAGGGGAAGGCAAACCAATAGATATCCTGTCACAGCGAGGTGTGACCACCTCCCGGACAGGGTTTAGTGTATTGGGGCAGGGTGGGGGCGCTTGCCAGCCCAACTTAGACTGCATGAAGGGCACACTTGGTGCCCTCCTTGCATACTCCAGTTCAGACCAGTAAAGGGAGCCATTGGCTCCTGCTCTGGCTCAAAACTGGACAAAGGACCTGGGAGTAACCTCCCCACTGTCCAGCCCCTCCTCTGGGAAGGACCCCTGAATCGTGCCAACCCTTTCCTTAGGGTACATAAGGGCTTACCTGTGGGTGGGTCCCTCGATTCTTCATGGGACAAGATTCAGATCAACACACCACTTCATCTCCAACCGTCTGGGCACTCTGGAATTTGCTGGAATTTGCTCTGGGCACTGAGACTGCAACTGGGAAGACTCCTGCTGCTCCTGGTCCCATCGTCCTGCAAGTCTGCTGTAACGTATGTGAATGTGCTCCATACAGGATCCTAACAAGGCCTGTTGACATCTGAAGAAATCTGCCTTAAAGTGAAGTAGTCACTCCCCTGCCTTTGTAGGCACCGCAATGCTGCTGAAAGGTCTGCTGATCCTGGACTCCAAAAGGCTCAGCAACACTGGTGGTGGCTCTGCAACTCCCTCGAGGCCTGCACTGTCTTATTCCTGAGATTGAGGCCAGTATCCCTTGTCGTAACCCCTGGAACAGAACCTCTGTGCACCGCATCGAATTGTCTTTGCAAAGACTTGTTGGCTCACTTCCTCAGAGATCTTCGGGCTTCAAGAAGCTCTACCCTCAAGCATCTCCTGCAGCCAAGATATTTGTCCTCACCGCAACCCTTACACCGTGGGCCTGCATCTTTGTTGAGCTGCTCGAGTTCCTTTTGAGACTACTGTGCCTTCTGCTGGTGGGTCCTCTCGAGGTTCTTATTTGACTCCAGTGGGCTCCTCTGATTGCTTGGGGCCTACTCTGACTCCCCTGCTTGTGGTGAGTCACTTGGACCTAGCTGGTCCCGACACTGCACCTTTTCCACTTGACAAGTTGTTTGCAGTCGCCAAGGCTTGTTAGTGCTCCCGGCAGACAACGACCCCTGAACTCTCGACATACGACGTGGGACAGCTCGTGAACAGCTCCTGGTCTTCCACAGCGTTGCCTGGTCCACACAGCTGCAGCTCCAAGGTCACCTTCAATTCTCATGCAACACTCGACATTGGTTGGCATTCGCCTTCCATGCCTCCTGGTCACTCCTGAGTGGCATAGACTCCGTCCCCTCTGCTTGCAGGTTTTTCTGATCTTGAATCCACCTTTGGGTTCCACCGGACACTTTCCGCTTCTTTGCCAGCAGCATCTTACTGAGGTCCTCCATTGAGTCAGACGGCAGTTTCGGATGCCACTTCGCATATATGCACCCGGCATCCCTGGTGTACGTATCCTGGATCCTAGTGTATCCACGGGTGGGGTGGCTATCCAACCTTCTGTCTTCCACAGGATTTCTTCAGGGTCCACTGGGAAGGTTCTCTCTTCTTTAACATTGCAACACCGACTTACCCATTGACTTGAATTGAGCTCGCGGTCGTATTCCCACACTGCAAACAGCCTCCGTGGGGTTCCTGGTTACTAACCTTGGGTGGTTCCTTGGGTCCCAATGCCCTTCTACGTCTTCTGGGTATAGTCTTGACTTGAGTCGTGGTTCGCATCCCACTATTTTAGTATATGGTATTGTCTCTCGCTGGCGAACTCTGTGTATTTGTGCTACTTACCTGTTTTATTTGCAAAGTATTGAGTGCATTGTGTTCTATCTCTGGATAGGAGATATATATATGTGTTAGTGAGTGTCTTATAATAAATACATATTTTTATAAATACACTGTGTGGTTCTTTCTCAATTAATCTATACCAATAAGATTCCGTTCTGGTAAAACAAGCTGATTTACACTCCTTCTGGACTAATCCTGAAGGCTGTTCTCCACTGCTACCACTTAGAGAGCTTTCTAAGGTTGTCTAAGACCACTAAAATCACCTTAGGGGTTGTCTGGATCAGTGCAGGGTGATACACTTGCATAAGTGTTTCAGCTAGTGGATACCTCTCAGACCATGGATTTTCAGATTTTTCAACCTTAGAGGTTTCTCATCCAATCATTCAATTTATGAACATAAATTGCTTCATGCTATTTTTTCATCAATCTATTGTTTTTAGCTTAGAATCGCTTAGAGGCATCAGCCCTATTTCAAGTGGATCCTTAATCCACTTGAAGACAGTTTTTCCATTCCCAATTTCTGTTTTGAAAATACAAAAACTCCATAAAATAGACATCATATACATATCGCCTCGCAGAAAAAGAACATAGATGTCAGAACCAAAAACTCTAAGCTATAGAGAAGAGGATAAATGAAGTAGAGTAGGACAGATCCAACTCTCTCTGGTTCATTGGATTTATGTACATTGTGTCTGATTTACTAGTAGTATGTTTGTATAGTTTATACATGTGTTTTGTTTAGTACGTGTCAATTGATTTTTCCATATGTTGGCAATATTAGTTGCATTGTCACCTATATAAAATGATTGTTATGCTTGCATTTATGTCTATTTCAAACATTTAAATGATCTAATGAATGCATATGAAATACAAAGAAATCTTGATACCAATTTTTCTTGTTGTAGTTTATGAAGTTTGAGTTGGAAAAACAATTGATTGATGAAAAAATAGCATGAAGCAATTTATGTTCATAAATTGAATAGACTTGGAGGGATGAGAGACCTCTAAGGTTGAAAAATCTGAAAATCCATGGTCTGAGAGGTACCCACTAGCTGAAATGTATACTTTATTCCAACCTTTCTAGCCCTAAACAGAATCACTCCCCCTAGTCCTAAATCCACTTGCATAAGTGAGCACCATATGCTAAGCCAGCCTCCTACACTAAAAAAGCGGGAAATTACCCGGAATTCTCTGGTGTAGGTATCCTGGTTCCTAGGGTATCCATAGGTGGGGTGGCTCTCCAACCTTCTGTCTTCAATGGGATTTGTTCAGGATCAACTGGGAAGGGTCTTTCTTCTTTAAAATTGTAACTGCGACTTTCCCATTGACTTGAATTGAGCACGAGGTCGTGTTCCCACACTGCAAACGGCCTCTGTCGGGTTCCTGGGTACTTACCTAGGGTGGTTCCTTGGGTCCCCAAGCACGTCTACGTCTTCTGGATATAGTTTTGGCTTGAGTTGTGGTTTGCATCCCACTATTTCAGTATATGGTTTGGTCTCCCCCAGGCGACCACTGTGTATTTGTGCTACTTACCTGTTTTATTTGCAAAGTATTATGTGCATTGTGTTTTATCTCCGGATAGGATATATATATATATGTTAGTGAGTGTCTTATAATAAATACATATTTTTATAAATACATCGTGTGGTTCTTTTTCACGTAATCTATACCAATAAGATCACACTCTGGTAAAACAAGCTGCTTTACACTCCTTCAGGACTAAGCCTGAAGGCTGCTCTCTACAGCTACCACTTAGAGAGCTTTCTAAGGTTGTCTAAGACCACTAAAATCACATTAACGGTTGTCTGGATAAGTGCAGGGTGCCACACTTACATAAGAGAGCAGCATATACTAAGCCAGCCTCCTACACTAACAAAGCAGGAAATTACCCGGGATTCCCTGGTGTAGGTATCCTTGTTCCTAGGGTATACACAGGTGGGGTGGCTCTCCAACCTTTTGTCTTCCACAACATTTATTCAGGGTCCACTGGGAAGGGTCTTTCTTCTTTAAAATTGTAACTGCGACTTACCCATTGACTTGAATTCAGCACGCGGTCGTGTTCCCACTCTGCAAATGGCCTCCGTGGGGTTCCTGGGTACTTACCTCGGTTGGTTCCTTTGGTCCCCATGCACTTCTACGTCTTCTGGGTTTAGTCTTGACTTGAGTTGTGGTTCGCATCCCACTATTCTAGTAAATGGTTTGGTCTCCCCCTGGCGACCACTGTGTATTTGTGCTACTTACCTGTTTTATTTGCAAAGTATTGTGTGCATTGTGTTATATCTCCGGATAGGAGATATATATATGTTAGTGAGTGTCTTATAATAAATACATATTTTTATAAATACATCGTGTGGTTCTTTTTCACGTAATCTGTACCAATAAGATCACGCTCTGGTAAATCAAGCTGCTTTACACTCCTTCAGGACTAAGCCTGAAGGCTGCTCTCTACAGCTACCACTTAGAGAGCTTTCTAAGGTTGTCTAAGACCACTAAAATCACATTAACAGTTGTCTGGATAAGTGCAGGGTGCCACACTTACATAAGTGAGCAGCATATACTAAGCCAGCCTCCTACACTAACAAAGCGGGAAATTACCCGGGATTCCCTGGTGTAGGTATCCTGGTTCCTAGGGTATACACAGGTGGGGTGGCTCTCCAATCTTTTGTCTTCCACGGGATTTCTTCAGGGTCCACTGCGAAGGGTCTTTCTTCCTTAAAATTGCAACTGCAACTTACCCATTGATTTTAATTCAGCACGCGGTCGTGTTCCCACTCTGTAAATGGCCTCCGTGGGGTTCCTGGGTACTTACCTAGGATGGTTCCTTGGTTCCCCATGTACTTCTACATCTTCTGGGTATAGTTTTGACATGAGTTGTGGTTCGTATCCCACTATTTTAGTATATGGTTTGGTCTCCTCTCCCCCTGGCGACCTCTGTGTATTTGTTCTACTTACCTGTTTTATTTGCAAAGTATTGTGTGCATTGTGTTCCATCTCCGGATAGAGCTATATATATATGTGTTAGTGAGCGTCTTATAATAAATACATATTTTTATAAAAACACTGTGTGGTTCTTTTTCACTTAATCTATACCAATGAGAGTACGTTTTGGTAAAACAAGCTGATTTAGACTCCTTCTGGACTAAGCCTGAAGGCTGCTCTCCACAGCTACCACTTAGAGAGCTTTCTAAGGTTGTCTAAGACCACTAAAATCACCTTAAGGGTTGTCTGGATCAGTGCAGGTTGCTACACTTACATAAAGGAGCAGCATATACTAAGCCAGCCTCCTAAACTAACAAAGCGGGAAATTACCCGGAATTCTCTGGTGTAGGTATCTTGGTTCCTAGAGTATCCAATGGTGGGGTGGCTCTCCAACCTCCTGTCTTCCACAGCATTTATTCAGGGTCCACTGGGAAGGGTCTTTCTTCTTTAAAATTGTAACTGCGACTTACCCATTGACTTGAATTCAGCACGCGGTCGTGTTCCCACTCTGCAAATGGCCTCCGTGGGGTTCCTGGGTACTTACCTCGGGTGGTTCCTTCGGTCCCCATGCACTTCTACGTCTTCTGGGTTTAGTCTTGACTTGAGTTGTGGTTCGCATCCCACTATTATAGTAAATGGTTTGGTCTCCCCCTGGCGACCACTGTGTATTTGTGCTACTTACCTGTTTTATTTGCAAAGTATTGTGTGCATTGTGTTATATCTCGGATAGGAGCTATATATGTATATGTTAGTGAGTGTCTTATAATAAATACATATTTTTATAAATACATTGTGTGTTTCTTTTTCACTTAATCTATAGCAATAAGATCACGTTCTGGTAAAACAAGCTGCTTTACACTCCTTCACGACTAAGCCTGAAGGCTGCTCTCCACAGCTACCACTTAGAGAGCTTTCTAAGGTTTTCTAACACCACTAAAATCACGTTAACGGTTGTCTGGATTAGTGCAGGGTGCTAAACTTACATAAGTAAGCATTGTATACTAAGCAAGCCTACTTCACTAACAAAGCTGGAAATTACACGGAAATCCGTGGTGTAGGTATCCTGGTTCCTAGGTTATACACAGGTGGGGTGGCTCTCCAACCTTTTGTCTTCCACGGGATTGCTTCGGGGTCCACTGGGAAGGGCCTTTCTTCCTTAAAATTGCAACTGCGACTTACCCATTGACTTGAATTGAGCACGCGGTCGTGTTCCCACACTGCAAACGGCCTCTGTCGGGTTCCTGGGTACTTATATAGGGTGGTTCCTTGGGTCCCCAAGCACTTCTACGTCTTCTGGATATAGTTTTGACTTGAGTAGTGGTTTGCATCCCACTATTTTAGTATATGGTTTGGTCTCCCCCTGGCGACCTCTGTGTATTTGTGCTACTTACCTGTTTGATTTGCATAGTATTGTGTGCATTGTGTTCTGTCTCCGGATAGGAGCTATATATATGTGTTAATGAGTGTCTTATAATAAATACATATTTTAAAAAATACTCTGTGTGGTTCTATTTCACGTAATCTATACCAATAAGATTCCGTTCTGGTAAAACAAACTGATTTACATTTCTTTTGGACTAAGCCTGAAGGCTGCTCTCCACAGCTACCACTTAGAGAGCTTTCTAAGGTTGTCTAAGACCACTAAAATCACCTTACGGGTTGTCTGGATTAGTGCAGGGTGCTACACTTACATAAGTGAGCACCATATACTAAGCCAGCCTCCTACAATAACATAGTGTGAAATTACCCAGAATTCTCTGGTGTAGGTATCCTGGTTTCTAGGGTATCCATAGGTGGGGTGGCTCTCCAACCTTTTGTCTTCCACAGGATTTCTTCAGGGTCCACTGTGAAGGGTCTTTCTTCCTTAAAATTGCAACTGCGACTTACCCATTGACTTGAATTGAGCACGCGGTCGTGTTCCCACTCTGCAAACGGCCTCCATGGGGTTGCTGGGTACTTACCGAGGGTGGTTCCTTGGGTCCCCAAGCACTTCTACGTCTTCTGGGTATAGTCTTGACTTGAGTCGTGGTTCGCATCCCACTATTTTAGTATATGGTTTGGTCTCTCCCTGGCGACCTCTGTGTATTTGTGCTACTTACCTATTTTATTTGCGAATTATTGTGTGCATTGTGTTATATATCCATTTAGGATATATATATATATTACTTGACTCACCGTGGGAGTGCGGCTCAATTCTTTTCCGTGAGGAGAGGGTTTTTGTGATATTCTAGCCGCTTGGTTCTGCCGCGAGCGACGCACCGCCAGAAAGCGCGCCATGGCTGCCCGAAATTGAACCATCTGTGAAGTCCGTGAAAACGAAAAGGGTACAGCAGTGCGCCACTGAAGACTAGGTTCGGTATGGACTCCAGCAACCTCGAAAATAGGGATGCGAGGGAGCAGCGGTGAGCAAAAATTGACTTTATTTTTAAACACTGAATGCAACACACCACAAGTTCCAGCATGCCTCACAAAAAAGTCCCATCAGGGCGGCCACTAGGGGCCAAAAATTATAAATGGCAGCAATTGTTGTTGTGGTGGATGCTCAAAGGCTTACCTATGAAGAAGGTCAAAGTTGACCGAAACGCGTCAGGACTTTGCCTATGCAGGAATAAATAAATTACTTGACTCACCGTGGGAGTGCGGCTCAATGCTTTTCCATGAGGAGAGGGTTTTTGTGATGTTCTAGTGGCTTGGTTCTGCCACGAGCGACGCACCGCCAGAAAGCGCTCCATGGCTGCCCGAAATTGAACCATCTGTGAAGTCCGTGAAAACGAAAAGGGTTCAGCAGTGCGCCACTGAAGACTAGCTTCGGTATGGACTCCAGCAACCTCGAAAATAGGGATGCGAGGGAGCAGCGGTGAGCAAAAATTGACTTTATTTTTAAACACTGAATGCATCACCCACTGGAGGGATTGAATTTTCAACACGCCACAAGTTCCAGCATGCCTCACAAAAAAGTCCCATCAGCGCGGCCACTAGGGGCCAAAAATGATAAATGGCAGCAATTGTTGTTGTGGTGGATGCTCAAAGGCTTACCTATGAAGAAGGTCAAAGTTGACCGAAACGCGCCAGGACTTTGCCTATGCAGGAATAAATAAATTACTTGACTCACCGTGGGAGTGCGGCTCAATTCTTTTCCGTGAGGAGAGGGTTTTTGTGATACATATATATGTTATTGAGTGTCTTATAATAAATACATATTTTTATAAAAATACTTTGTGGTTCTTTTTCTCTTAATCTATATGAATAAGATTACGTTTTGGTAAAACAAGCTGATTTAGACTCCTTCTGGCTCAAGCCTGAATGCTGCTCTCCATAGATACCACTTACAGAGCTTTCTAAGGTTGTCTAAGACCACTAAAATCACCTTAAGGGTTGTCTGGATCAGTGCAGGTTGCTACACTTACATAAGTGAGTACCATATACTGAGCCAGCCTCCTACACTAACAAAGCGGGAAATTACCCGGAATTCTCTGGTGTAGGTATCTTGGTTTCTAGGGTATCCATAGGTGGGGTGGCTCTCCAACCTCCTGTCTTCCACAGGATTTATTCAGGGTCCACTGCGAAGGGTCTTTCTTCTTTAAAATTGTAACTGCAACTTACCCATTGACTTGAATTGGTCACGCGGTCGTGTTCCCACTCTGCAAACGGCATCCGTGGGGTTCCTGGATACTTACCTTGGGTGGCTCCTTCGGTCCCCATGCACTTCTACGTCTTCTGGGTTTAGTCTTGACTTGAGTTGTGGTTCGCATCCCACTATTATAGTAAATGGTTTGGTCTCCCCCTGGCGACCACTGTGTATTTGTGCTACTTACCTGTTTTTTTTGCAAAGTATTGTGTGCTTTGTGTTATATCTCTGGATAGGAGATATATATATATGTTAGTGAGTGTCTTATAATAAATACATATTTTTATACATACATTGTGTGGTTCTTTTTCATTTAATCTATACCAATAAGATCACGTTCTGGTAAAACAAGCTGCTTTGCACTCCTTCTGGACTAAGCCTGAAGGCTGCTCTCTACAGTTACCACTTAGAGAGCTTTCTAAGGTTTTCTAAGACCACTAAAATCACATTAACGGTTGTCTGGATTAGTGCAGGGTGCTACACTTACATAAGTGAGCAGCATATACTAAGCCAGCGTACTACACTAACAATGCGGGAAATTACCCGGAATTCCCTGGTGTAGGTATCCTGGTTCCTAGGTTATACACAGGTGGGGTGGCTCTCCAACCTTTTGTCTTCCACAGGATTTCTTCAGGGTCCACTGGGAAGAGTCTTTCTTCCTTAAAATTGCAACTGCGACTTACCCATTGACTTGAATTTAGCACACGGTCGTGTTCCCAATCCTGAAGGCAGGGTGCTCGGTTATAAATGTGTGAGGGTGCCACTGCATGAGCAGGACACCCCTATAATCCACGGAGTCCATTCTTCCGGGTTGTAACTGCATTAGCCATTACGATACATAGAGTGGCTATGCGTCATTACGCGATGACCATCTCTAAACTGGCTGTAACGAACCCTGTCATGTTTGGTATAAAACATGTTGGAATCATACCCCCACACCGTAAACGGTGTGGGAGGTATGATTCCATGCACTGGAAAGCTCCTCCAGGAGGCCCTCAGTGATCCCGGTACCAGTATTCCAGAACGGGACAGCAAGCTAGGGCTGCTGCCTACCAGAGACATGTTTCTGCACTCCTGCTGAGCCAAGCTTGAGCAGGGGAAGGCAGAACAATAGATATCCTGTCACAGCGAGCTGTGACTACCTCCCAGACAGGGTTTAGTATATTGGGGAGGGTGGGGGCGCTTGCCAGCGCCACTTAGACTGTATGAAGGGCACACTTGGTACCCTCCTTGCATACTCTAGTTCAGACCAGTCCAGGGAACCGTTGACTCCCGCTCAGGCTCTAAACTGGACAAAGGACATGGGAGTAACGTCCCCACTGTCCAGCCCCTCCTCTGGGAGGGACCCATGAATGGCCCCAAACCTTTCCTTAGGGTACTTAAGGGCTTACCTGTGTGTGGGTCCCTAGATTCATCGTGGGAAAAGATTCAGATCAAGACAGCACTTCATCTTTGACTGTCTGGGCACTCTGGACTTCGCTGGACTTTGCTCTGGGCACCGAGACTGCAACTAGGAAGACTCCTGCTGCTCCTGGTCTCGTCGTCCTGCAAGTCTACTGCAACATCTATGCCTGTGCTCCATACAGGCTCCTAACAAGGCCTGTGGACATCCAGGAACCTGAAGGAATCTCCCTTGAAGTGAAGGAGTCACTTCCCTGCATCTGCAGGCACCAAAATGCAGCTGACTCGTCTGCTTGGCCAGGTCTCCCACGGAATCTGAAAGGCTCAGCAACACAGGTGGTGGTTCTGCAACTCTCCCTAGGCCTGCACTGTCTTCTCACCGAGTTTGAGGCCAGTATCCCTCGTTGTAACCCCTGGAACAGAACCCCTGTGTACCGCATCAAATTGTCTTTGCAAAGGCTTGTTGGCTCTCTTCCTCAGAGATCTATGGGCTTCAAGAAGCTCCAACCTCAAGCAACTCCTGCAGCCAAGATTTTTGTCCTCACCACAAGACTTACACTTTGGGCCTGCATCTTTGTTGAGCTGCTCGAGGTCCTTTTGCAACTCCTGTGCCTCCGGCCTGTGGGTCCTCTCGAGGGTCTTCCTTGAGTCCAGTGGGCTCTTCTGATTGCTTGGGGCCTACTCTGACCCTCCTACTTCTGGTGAGTCACTTGGACCTTGCTGGCTCCGACTCTGCACCGTTTTCACTTGCCACATTGTTTGCAGTTGCCAAGGCTTGTTGGTGCTGCCGGCAGACAACGACCCCTCAACTCTCGACATCTGACGTGATACATCTTGTGACCAGCTCCTGGTCTTCCACAGCATTGCCTGGTCCACACAGCTGCAGCTCCAAGGTTACCTTTAATTCTCCTGCAACACCAGACATTGGTTGTCATTCATCTTCCGTGCCTCCTGGTCACTCCTGAGTGGCATAGACTCTGTCCCCTCTGCTTGCAGGTACTTCTCATCGTGAATCCAACTTTGGGTTCCACCGGACACTTTCACCTTCTTCGCCAGCAGCATCTTCCTGAAATCCTCCATTGAGTCCGAGAGGGGTTTCTGATGCCACTTCGCACCTATGCACCCGGCTTCCCTGGTGTAGGTATTCTGGTTCTGTCATGTCTTTTAGGCTAGTCCTGTCATGTATACCCTTTTTACATACATTGTCCCGAACGGTTCTGAAACAGATGACCTTTTACCTAGTAGCTTGCTCCTGTCTCTTCGACACCAGGCTCTTAGTATTCTATCATAATCCCTGTACCTGACGTACATAAACATGCTCTCAGGCAACGCTAAACTATTCTGTATAAGGGTCACCACTTTTTTCATCCTTGGCCAACAGCCAGCTGTGCATGATCACATTTGTTTGGAAAAACATTTATAATACTATTCAAAACAGTTGTGACTGTTTTCAAAACATATCGATTCTAGAAGAAACCCTGGAGTGACAACTCTAGTATATAAGACCCTTACTCCCTACTGCAAATTAGAGGAGAATTCCTTCCAAGCTGACACAGGGTCCTGCATGCTGAATCTTTGACAAGCAGCGGTCTGACATGCCATGTGGGGTGTCATCCTCGAAGCAGAGACGGGGGTCCTTCATTCTTTTACCATCAGGTGAGGGGGATGGTTCTTCCCAAGGGCATTCTTGGCAACATACACATATACAGGCTGCACCTACATATCTAGGCTAGGTACATTTAAGCAAAATACTTAGGGCGTGCATTTTAGGAATATGCAAATGCTACTGTTTGTTATCTGAACTGCTTATGTTCATCTTATTAGCACTATGGTAGAAATGTATCTACTGTTTACCATATTAGTACTTGCGATTTCTTTCGTATGCTTCTGTCTCCTGATTATTGCAACAAATATGTTTTACATAAGACTGACGCTGGACCAATACATACTTTTGAAACGTCCTAATCGCCATCCTGTGTATTTTCTGAGAATAAGTAAGCACGAGTGACTGAGCAAAAAGTACTGTACGTTTTTCCACGATCCCTGAGGAATCAGGATTGTCATGTTCAGTGGTTGCCAGAAACTACCTACACCACTGTAAGTGGTAGTGGCACTGTAGAGCTAGCTGATCTAATGGCTGACATATCCTGTGCGGGTGTCCGGAAGTGGTTGGGACACCAAGCCCTCAGTTTAGGTCATCCAAAAAGCGCAGATCCTGGGGATTCCGAGGAACTACACGACATGGCGCCGCCAACGTTGGTTTGGTTCTTATATTAACAGTGAAAATCTGAGTAGTTCAGTCATGCTTTCTTAGAAAGCCCTACTCATACTTTTCAGAGACGTCTGAAGTGGGAAGGGAAATTCGCCTCAGCTGAGCAGATATACCCTGTGTATTGGCTGAAGGTTTAAACAAGCTTATAAGGATAAAAGGTTCCCCACATTGTGCAAAACCCTAGCTCTTAACTTTTCTCTTCTCTTTTTAAAAATGACTGACCCTGCGAGTAGTTCGGGGGAAGATGAATTTGCAAACGCTCTTAACTTCACAGAGAACTGCAGATATGCAGTAACTATAAAATTGTTAGAACATGGCTTACTTGCAACAGGTGGCTGTGTTACCTTCGTGATTGAGGCACACGAGGTGTTCGGATCAGAGGTATTCTATTCTTGGGTTCAGTTCCCATCTGCAGATCCACAGACTAAATTGTTCCACACATACATTGTAGTTGAACCACCAGATGAATACATTCCATACAAAGACATTGTAGTCCCGTTAACTTACCAGCAACACAGACACTGGTTTAAAGGCGCCCTCCCACACACGTGAGACTCGGTCCACTCGGCATAAAAGAGCCACCTGGCCAGTCTTAGCGACATACACTCCACATCCCGAGATGGATACACTACCAGCGGATGAAGTCCGTACTATATACAAAGACATAGTCAGGCTATACAGACACAGTGTCCAGTTTGTCATGCGAACATTGACAGTCCAACCTGCAAGAAATGCTCTAGCTGTCCACATCAAGCAACACCAACAATTAAGCCACAGACACTGAAATCAGTAATAGGGACAATACCTTCCAAACGGGAGCAAATTCCGTTCTGGATTGCACAGAAAATAGCACAGCTGGAAGCAGTATTTCCCCATACGGGTCTGCAGGAAAAACATAGAATGCTAACCATTTGCTTGCCAATGGGGATGGTACCCCTTCCATAGCAGTCATTCCAGAGGTATTGAAACAGATACAGAATGAGTACGGGGCAGGACCTGCCCTGGACTTGGGAATGAAACTGATGGGTAATTTTGCCCAAATCTCTGCAATCATGCTGAGCAACATAAAGGGGGAGGCAGCAGCAGTGGCGATACACAGCTGCATAATGGAAATAGCACCTATAAATAAAGAGCGAGAATGACCAAAAATTATCGAAGAAACCTATGCTGCATTTGGTAGAGATAATTTGGGAACCAAAGCAGGGAAACCACAAATGGCGGGTAGTCCCGAAAAGGACAACTCGAAGCAAACACCTGTTTCTACTAAAGGGAAGTGGGATAACAAACAATCCAAAAATAACAATACAGAAAAGAATTCACAATCAAGGGGTGGGTCTCCCCAATGGGAGTCCTCTGAAAAGAGGTATAACCTTAGGAATCGTGATAACATTAGGAAACCTGATAGGTATCAGGACACTGATACACGTTCCTTTCGTTCCTTTCAGGGTTAATCAAAAGCTCGAAGAGGGACGGACGATCAGAACAAAAGACTGAAGATCGACCAAAGACAAAAAGGGAAACACATCGTACTTCAGATTATATTATCAAACAGAAAGAACAACCTAAAACGAAACTTCAATTCAAAAAGAAGAAAGTAGCTGGCTTAAAAATTAGACATGCCCAGGTTACTGAGGACTCAGCTTCTGAATGGGGAATGGGTTCTGACGATGCTAGACAGCGCGGCAGAAGTAACAATAGCTCACCAGAACCTGAAGGATTTTCTGGTGACAGCAGTATTGAATGAGCATATCACAGTGGAAACACCTGATACAAGAGTTAGTGTTCCACATTGGCTGTACAAAATTACACTCCAAATAGAGGAGGACATCCCAAGAAAAGTTAAAGGTCTCTTTTGGGAGAACTTAACTTATGGATATGACATCCAGTTAGCAGAAAAAGATTGGCCGCTTGAGTTTGTGATGGATTGTCCAAAAGGAGAAATCGTCATTTTGCCTGCTTTCTCCGACCTCGTTCCAGAATCTTTAAAACATTTATACGCACAGGAGTGGGCACTAGCGCTAGCTCCGGCATTATACCGCAACCATGTAGGGTGGGACATGGAATCTACCCACCACGAAATCCCATTAAAATCTACTCCAAATCCACAGAGACAGAACCCTATTAAAAATGATGCAAAAAGATAGGTAAAAGAAATCGTAGACCAACTTGAATACCATGGTATGATTGAGAATTGCAACTCCCCAATGAACAATCCTTTGTTTCCCATATGAAACCCGACAACTCATATCGTCTAGTTTTAGATTACAGACATTTAAATACATGCACACGAACATTTGCAGTACATAACGCACACAGTGCCGCATTAATGAATAACATTGTGTGGAAGAAATACAAAACAACATTAGATATCTCGAATGGATTCTTCTGCCAAAATATAGCTCCAGAGAGCAGATATTTGACAGCATTTTCTGCCCTCTGCAGTCAGCGAAATTTTTGTTGTTTGCCCCAGGGGTATAAGAACAGCCCGGAGCTATTCTCGGCAAGAGTGTCAGAAATATTACAAACATGCGACGAGGAGGCAGTGTCCTATGTAGATAACATCTATCTGACGGATGATAAATTACTTGAACACTTGAGCAGGGTAAACAACATAATTGTGGGATTCGCCAATTTTTTCAAAAAAGCAAGAATTGCCCATCTCAATGTCCTATTTTTGGGATATGAGCTATCAAGTGAAGGCAAGAGCCTGGCAGCCATCATTTTAGAAAAGTGTGCGCTGCTCCAACCTCCAAAGAATCTAAAGGGTTTGCAATCCATTTTAGGATTTCAACATTTTGGCAGAACATACATTCTGGATTATGCAGAGAGAGTAAAAGCTTTCTACGACTTAATCAGACCTGATTTCACAGCACATCAGCGGACACAGGAACATACAGATATACTATGTTCAGTTCAGGCTGACATGATAGCATCTAAACATTTGCCCACACGTGTGAATTCTACCAACTTGGTGATCCGGGTGATCCTGGGTTTATCAGGATTTACATACATCCCTTTCAACGAAGGTGAGACAGTCCCAAATGCATACATATCACATTCATACACAAATGCTGAAATGCGATTTGTGGCCACAGAAAAAATACTGACATCAGTACAGACTGCTGTAGTGAGAGAAAGAGCACTAGCACAGGGGAAAAGCATAATCGTTGTTATCCCGGTACCGACTTTAGGAGCTGTTACCAAAGCCAGCATTCCAAATGCGAAAACACTACATCCACGATGGATACAATGTGCTAATTCTCTCACTGCAACAGACGTAGATTACAAATATGATTATACATCGAAAACACAAGTGTTCCTGCAGTACAAACAAGAAAACCCTCTCCCGAATGAAATCTTGCCTCTTGGAAAATATGACTACATCATTTACACTTATGGTTCTGCTCAGACTGCCTTTGGAAGTAAACAACAGTATAGCACAGCGTGTGCTATAGTGAAGGGTCGTATGTGGGACGGTAAATTCCATCCCAGCAATACAACTACGCAATCTCTAGGAGATTGTACCGCGCAGCTGGCAGAACTACAAGCCCTGATACTGGCACTACAGTATACGGATCGGGAATTCCCCACACTGATAGTGTGCGATTCGTTTTACTGTGTGCAGTCCTATAATGAATATCTTCATTACTGGGGCCAGAATGGGTTTAGAGATTCCTAAGGCTGCACAATTAAGCATAAATTGTTACGGGAACAAGTGGCAAAGCTGAAACCATCAGCGTGCTGGTGTACATGTTGAAGGGAATTCACTGGCTGATGAAGCCGCCAAGACGACAGAGCGAACTGCTGCCGTTGCTGCAATCCCTCGTTCTAGCATGAGGATAGACGGAGACATACTGATAGCTGTCAAAGCCTCGAAAAACAGCTCTGCTGTACCAAAGGGCTTTACACTAAAATATTCCTATAAATTAGATGCGCAATACACAACATATGCTCAAATTCCAAGAGTGGGGGATAGAATTATACCAAACATGGATCGCAGATTAGGTTTAATACTAGCTGCACACGAGGGTCTGTGCTCAGCACACGCAGGAGTCACTGCTACAATTTCATTACTTAAGCGGCGATTCTGGTGGCCAGGTTTGTCTAAACAAACCAAGGGTTATGTCCTATAGTGCGACATCTGCCAGCATATGAAAGGTTCCACCGTAGCACGGCCCCCACAAACACCATTACTCATTTCAGAGAGACCTCTCGCATGTGACTATTTGGATCACTGCGGCCCCCTAAATTCAGACGGGGCTTGCAAGTACATCTTGGTGGCTGTAGATTCATGCTCTAGAATTCTATGGATTTGGCCTCAGCGCTCGGCTGACGCTCGAACTGTTATAAAGGATTTGCTAGTCTTCATCGGGACATACGCAATTGGCACGTTACATTCCGACTGTGGCCCTGCGTTTAGCTCATGGGCTTACAAGGTAGCCATGGAAAATATGGGCGTGGCCTTGCGGTACTCCTCCCCCTACCATCCCGAGGGAAATTCAGTGGTGGAGAGGAAAAACCGGGACCTAAAGCATTCCTTAACAGCAAGGGTACTAGGCGCTGGCAGTACTTGGGTCAATCACCTATATGGGGTCCAGAGGGAACTAAACAACATGCCAAGAAGTTCCTTGGGAGGACATACCCCCTACGAGATCCTGTTTGGGACAAGAATGTAGGTACCTGACCTCGATGGTGCCAGCACAGTGGCAGATGTAAAACCATTTGAATTGAATGATCGTTTCGCTGTTTTACAGGAACTAAATGAATTCCGGGCATTACAAAGACACGTCCAAGATTAGGGACCTGGTCAGAGAAAAGATCGTGGACAAGAAGGAGTTTGGGCCATCATACAGAACATCTGTACCTGTCCTGGTGGTTCAAGGAACAAGAACAGTACTTCTTCCGCCTCTTGCTGGCAAAAAAGAAAAAAGATTTGTCTCCATTGATCTGATCAAACCACACAATGTGGCCGATTCTCAACAGCAGGCCACGTGGAATCTTGAGTAGCCACGGATCTCCTCTCGCTACTATACAGGAAGTTCAGCTGGAAAGACTAATAACGTTTCAAGACTCCTCTGCGCAAGATGCAAGAGTAGCAAATAACGGAGTACGAATTACACCTGTTGAAACAGAACAACATCCAAATACAACTGAAACGCAAATTTCAATTCGGCCTCATAATGACATATATATCAATGTGCCTTCACAAGAAGCAACTGCCAGTTCTGTTATATTCCATATAGGAACCCTAATATAGGCTCAGGTAACACCGTAACCCTTCACCTATATTCTTCCCTACATTACATACATAACGGTTCTTAGGGACTGACCTTTTACCTAGATACGACACTGTATTCAGAACGCGGGTTTTCCCTAGTTCGAAATCTCATACATTATGCATGAAGATTCTTGGAAGCTCAGCAGGCTACCATCACCTGTATAATATCTATGTATAAAGTTCATGCCCGACGTCATCCTTAGTCCGACACAGCAATACAGCGAGGTAGGACCCCTGGGGAGACCTACGGGTATATAAACATCACATCTTGCTAAGATAGACAGAGGAGACCGACACTTCCCGGCCGACACACTGACCAGAGACGCTGAGGTTCCTGCATGCAGACACTACAGCTCGCAGTGGTCTAAAACATCCCTCGCAGGGTGTCCAAATTGAGACCAGGACGGGGCCCCACAGTCTCTCACTTCAGGTAATGGGGTTGACTTTGTCCTAGAGGGATTCTTGGCTTAACACCTACACACATGCTAGGTAGACTTAGGTACATCTTTTTATTATCATGTATTTTATATACTTGTCTGTATTCATGACTATTGCAAGATGGTAGAACTTTACCATCCTTTTACTTTCATAGTGCTTCTAATCATTTATATCTGTTACTGTCTAATGGTTGTTGCAGCTCATCTATTTTACACCAGAATAACAACTGTTCAATAAATACTTATTGAAAACGCCCAGACCGTTTATTCTGTGTATCTCTCTGAGACTAACTAAGTAAGCACGAGTGACTGAGCGAAAAGTAGTATATTGTTTCCACGGTCCTGAGGGATCAGGGTTGTCATGTTCGATGGTTGCCAAGAACGATTCTCGCCTTGGTTAGAGGAGATTCTAGTGGCACTGTGAGATAGCTGGTACAAAACGCCAACATACCCGGTGGGGGTGTTTAGAATCAGTCTGACACCAATCCTACAGTGTATGTCGTCCGAACACGCAGATCCTGTATAGTTTTTATAGGAACTACACGACATGGCACCGCCAACGTTGGTTGGGTACTTATTTAACAGTAGAATCTGAGTAGTTCAGTCGTGCTATTCTCAGAGACCCCTACTCACAATTCACCAGAGACGTCTGGAGTGGGTGGGCACAAACTCCGCCGCAGCTGAGTAGGAAAAAATCCTATTTATTGGCAGTTGGTTAATCAAGCTTGAAGGACACATTGTTCCTAAAATTGTGCAAAACACCTTATCTTAGTTCCCTTGAAAAGCTCTTCCTTTTTCAAAACAATGACTGAGGAAGGGGAGAGAGTTGTGCAAGAACTGAATCTCTCAGCAGACAAAGAAGATGCAAACGCAATACATATTGCAGAAAATGTTAGAAATGCCATCACCCTAAAACTAGGTGCCCATGGTTTAACAGCCAGGGGTGGAATGGTAGCAATCATGATAGAGGCGCACAAATCATATAGAACAGAGGTATTCTATTCATGGGTTACATTCCTAGTTGCAAATGCAAGAACAAAAACATTTCATTACTACACAGAAGATGAAATACCGGACGAATATTGTCCCTATGAGGACATTGAAGTTCCGCTCACATACCAGGAACACTTATACTGGTTTAAATTTAAAGGCGCCCTCCCCCATACAAGAAATAAAGTAAGACTCGGTCCGCTTGGAAGAGAAGGAGCGGCATGGCTGGTATTAGCGGCCTACACACCACATCCTGACATTGAAACAATGCCGGGAGGAGACTTACTTATACTTCACAAAGAATTGAAAAAACTTTACAGAAACATGACACAGTTCATCATGAGGACACTTATGATTCAGCCAGCTACGGCTACAACAAACACAAATACAGTTCAAAATACAGCAACTAAAATCACACCACAAACCTTGCACGCAGTAATGGGTAAAATGCTCGCAAAACGTGAACAGATGCCATTCTGGGTAGCTCAAAAAATAACACAGCTAGAAGCAGTATTCCCGAATACTAGCCCTTATGAAAAACACAGAATGCTAACAATCTGCTTGCCCATGGCGATAACACCACAGATAGAGGATTGTACCTCTTGGGGTACAGTTTTCGCTGCCATATATACCAGGACTCATGGTATCCCGTCATTAGCAGTAATACCAGATGTATTAAGACAAATGCAAAATGAGTACGGAGCAGAGCCTGCTCTGAACTTAGGGATAAAATTACTAGGTAATTTTGCCCAGGTATCCAGCTATAATATTAGCAAATATTAAAGGGGAGGCAGCATCAGTGGAAATCCGTCAACGCCTAAGGGAGTTCAGTCCTTTACAACAGGAACACGAATTACCAAAAATAATTGAGACTGCGTATGCAGAGATAGGCAGAGACAGTTTGGGTGGAAAAGCATTAAAACCACAACTGATGGATAGTCCCGAGAAGGACACCTTCAAACAGACACCTGCTTCATCAAAGAAAAAGTGGGACAATAACAAAAAGCAAAAGGTTAAAGAAAACAGATCTGAATCCAGAGGTGGATCTCCTCCACATGAGCCCTCCGAAAGGAGCTATAACCTTAGGAATAGGGACAATATTAGAAAACCTGACAGGTATCAGGATACTGATACACGTTCCTCTCAATCCTTTCAGGGTTCAACGAAAAACTCGGAGAGGGAAGGACGGTCAGACAGACAAGAAGAGCGTACAAAGTCCAGAGACAAGCAGCACGCTCAAGGCTACACTTCCAAAAAAGAAGATAAAGCCAAACCAAAACCTCAGTTCAAAAAGAAGAAGGTTGCAGGTCTAAAGATCAGACATGCCCAGAATTCTGAGGCCTCAACTACTGAATGGGGAATGGGCTCTGACGATGCTGGAGAGTGCGGCAAAAGTAACAATAGCTCGCCAGAACCTGATGGAATATCTGGTGACAGCGGACTTGAATGATTATATCACGTGGAAACACCTGATACTAGGGTAAGTGTCCCACATAAATTATATGAAATAACACTCCAAATGGAGGGGGACAATCGCAGGAAAGTTAGAGGTCTCTTTTGGGAGAACCTGACGTTTGGTTATGACATCCTATTAGCTGAACAAGATTGGCCGCCAGCATTTGTCATGGAATGCCCTAGGGGAGAAACAGTAATTTTACCAGCCTTTTCCTACCCTGTTCCCAAATATCTAAAATACACATATGCACGGGAGCGGGCGGTAGCCCTGGCCCCGGCATTATATAAAAACCATGTTGGATGGGATGAGGATTCAACCCACCACATAATTCCATTAAAAAATACTCCGACTCCACAGAGGCAGTATCCAATAAAGCAAGAAGCTAAAAAACAGGTCAGGGAGATCTTAGATCAACTTGAATACCAAGGGGTGATTAAAACTTGCACCTCTCAAATGAACAATCCTTTGTTTCCCGTAATGAAACCAGACAACTCATATCTCTTGGTTTTGGATTACAGTCATTTAAACACTAGCATAAAGACATTAGCAGTACAAAATGCACACAGTGCCGCAATAATGAATAACATTGTGCGGAGAAAATACAAAACAACACTTGATATCTCAAACGGATTCTTCTGCCAGAATATAGCGCCTGAAAGCAGGCATTTAACAGCATTTTCCGCGTTAGGCTCCCAGGGTCAATTCTGTCGACTCCCCCAGAGGTATAAGAACAGCCTGGGGTTGTTTTTGGCAAGGGTAACTGAATCACTTCAAAATTTGGATGAAGAGGCATTGTCCCATGTGGATGGTATTTATCTAACGGATGATGACCTGGAGGAACACTTGAACAGAGTGAATACCATAATATTGGGATTTGCCTCTGAGGGCTACAAATGTAACTTTAAAAAATCAAAGATAGCACACCTCAATGTCCTTTTTCTGGGATATGAGCTTTCAAGTGAAGGGAAAAGCCTAGCAGCTAATTTTTTAGAAAAATGTGCGCTGCTCCAACCTCCTAAATCATTAAAAAACTTACAATCAATCCTGCGATTCCTGAACTTTGGCAGAACATACATTTTGGATTATGCAGAAAGGGTTATACCTTTCTACGATTTGAAAAAAAATCTCACTTTTCAGTTAGACAATGGACACAGGAACACACAGATATTCTTCGTTCCCTATAAGCTGATATGATAGCTTCTAAACACTTACAGACACACATAAATGTACGCAACCTGGTGATCCGTATAGTTGCGGGTCAATCAGGGGACACCTACCTAACATATAATGAAGGTGAAACAGTACCAATCGCATACAAATCACATTTGTACACAAATGCTGAGATGCGCTTTGCATCAACAGAAAAGATTCTTACAGCGGTACAGACCTGTAGGGAGAGAAAGAGCACTGGCTCAGGGGAAGCGAAAAATTGTCGTAACCCCAGTACCAGCCTTAGTGGCTGCAACAAAGGCTAGTGTTCCTAACGCTAAAGCCTTACATCCGAGATGGATACAGTGGGCTAATTCTCTCACTGCAACAGATGTAGAATACAGGTACGACCCAAGTCTAAAAGCACAAGCATTCTTGCAATACGAACAGGAACATCCTCTCCCTAATGAAATATTGCCTCGAAATCAGTATGAATATATAATTTACACTGACGGATCTGCTCAGCCGGCCATAGGAAGTAAACAGCAATACAGCGCCGCATGCGCTATCGTTAAAGGATGCATGCAGGATGGAAAGTTTCATCCGAGTTGTACAAAAACCCAGTCTCTAGGAGACTGCACAGCGCAGCCGGCAGAATTGAAAGCACTGTTACTGGCACTAGTAAATACGGATCAAGAATTCCCCACACTAATTGTGTGTGATTCCTTTTACTGTGTACAGCCATACAATGAGTATTTGCACCACTGGGGACAAAATGGGTTCAAAGATGCAAAAGGTGGCACAATTAAGCACAAAGCGCTAAGGGAACAGGTAGTGGAGTTGAAAAACGAACTACCAAGGGCTCACGTGATACACACACTGAGTCATCAACGTGATGGCGTTCACGTTGAATCTAATTCATTGGTTGACGAAGCCGCAAAGGGGGCTTTACGCACAGCTTCCGTAGCTGCAATCACTCGTTCAAAAACAAGAATAGACGGTGAGATTATGGTTGCAATTATTGCTACATGCAATAAATCGGCATTACCGAAAAGGTTTCCACTCAAGTACTCCTACAAGTTAGATGCCAACAATGTTCTATTTGCTCAGATTCCTGGAGTGGGGTATAGAGCAATACCAAATATGGATCGCAGGCTAGGTTTAATTCTAGCAGCACACAAGGGTATAGGTTCTGCACACCCAGGAGTTACAGCGACTGTTTCCCTACTGAAACAACGCTACTGGTGGCCAGAATTAACAAAGCAAACTAAAGACTATGTCTTGAAATGCGACATCTGCCAGCAGATGAAAGGCTCCACCATATCACGTCCAGAGCAGACACCTTTATTAATATCAGACAAACCACTTGCGTGTGTTTATTTGGACCACTGCGGCCCCTTTTAAAGTGATGGGGCCTACAGATATAGCATGGTTGCAGTGGATTCCTGCTCTAGAGTCCTATGGGTGTGGCCCCAGCGCTCGGCTGACGCTCGATCTTTTATAAAAGATTTGTGAGTCTTTATAGGGACATACGCAATTGGCACATTACATTCTGACCGTGGCCCCAAGTTTAGCTCTAGGGCTTACAAGGAAGCCATGGGAGGTTTGGGTGTAGCATTGCGGTACTCCTCTCTGTACCATCCCGAGGGAAATTTGGTAGTGGAAAGGAAAAACCGGGACTTAAAGCAGTCTTTAACAGTTAGAGTATTAGGCTTGGGTGAGAGTTCAGTAAAACATTTGTATGGAGTTCAACGAGCATTGAATAATATGCCAAGAAGTTCTCTAGGGGGTGTCACTCCTTATGAGGTCCTATTTGGGACGATAATGTGGGTACCTGATCTTGATTGTGAAGGCACAGTGGCGAATGAAAATCCTTTTGACATCAAACGTTTGGCTGTTTTACAGGAGCTAAATGAATCCAGGGCACTACAAAGCAATGTCCACGTAAAGAGGGCCGCCACTGGGGAAGTCAAGTCAGTAACGGCAAGACCTGTCTGGATCCCAAAAGTCGGGGATCTGGTCAGAGAGAAAATAGCGGACAAAAAAGAATTTGGACCATTGTATAGGAAACCTGTACCTGTCCTAGCAATTGAAGGAACAAGAACTGTACTTCTGCCGCCTCTTGCCGGAACAAAGGAGAAAAGATTTGTCTCAATTGACCTAATCAAACCACACTATGTGGCCGATACTGAATAGTAGGCCTTGTGGACTCCTGAGTAGCCAACGCCCTCCTCTCGCTACCATACAAGAAGTTCAAACAGAAAGGCTCATCACGTTTGAAGAGTCCCCTGCACGGAATGATGGACCATGCAATAATGCCATGGAACTCGTTCCTCTCGAAACTGAAGTTCATAATCAGAATCAACATCAAAATGAAAGACAAATTTAAATTCGACCAAACACAGATGTCTACATCAATATGTCTCAAGAAGAGCAAGCTACAGTTTCCACAAGACCTGCGGAAATACCAAAAATTGATTGAACAGCATCTGGCTACTTCATAGACTTTGATACGTTTTCTTTGGATCAAAGTGAACCTGAAACGATGCCAGCCCAAAAAACACGCAACCAGCAAATTAAAGACTTTCTGAACTTTCTTAAAAATACTTTCCTGGTATCACCTTGGATAGAACTCTGGGTAATTACCGGGATACTTTTCTTTCTTTTCTGGATAGGCTTAGTCACTGTTTTTAGCATGCTCATAAATGGAACTTACCTTCGACAAAGCTCTGCAGCTCAAAAAGTGAATCTGATTCTGAAACCTCACCTATCATCACATCGAGAACAAAGAGACTTGTCATCAGTGAACATTACAGCAGTTCCTATACCTGATGGTATAGTGTGGGACAAGGTTGATTGCAATATATTTGGTCCAACCGAACTTTTAAAAATACCACGTTTATTTAACATATCAATGAGTGATATCATTACCTCCAGTACATTTTCCGATGATTGGGCTATTGATTCTGTAAATAATATGTTGTCTGATTTAGAAAAATCTGCTGCCTTTTCTAATAGTGAAAGGTTGGAAGACACATCAGATTTTGAAACAATGTATTGCTATCAACATTATGGTCATCATTTTCTGCATAAATCTGCTAATCCCAGAAATGTTTTTACATACCACCAATGGGAACATTGCCCTACACCACCAAAAAGCAGTTCAAAAACATTTGTACAGAAAGGTCCATATTTTTCAGGGTTTAACACGTCAGACCCAGCCACATATTATTATAAGGTTGCACCTACACCAGCGCAGAAAAATATGTGGACAAACACCAAAAAGATTTACTCTGCTTCTTTTATTACCCAGTTGTCTGAACAAGGTTTTGACTTATGGAAGGACACTATAGACTTAAAATCTGTCTGGGGTACTAGAGACTGGCAGGTCCAGGGTACAGAAGCGCTATTTCGAGCATGCCTCATTCCTCAGCAAATCATGTTTTTGAATGACACTGTGCAACAAACTACCTGTCTTGGAATAGCCAAGAACAAGGATTTGAACTCAGCTCGGTTGACAACACCGTCACACACCGAGGGTAACAATACAACACGGGAAGGGATTACGCTAAAGAACATCATGCAATACAATAGATCAGACCCCAATTGGAAGGGATGGTTGATTTAGCCCACAGACACAAATAGATGTCAGGAAAGATTCAAGGGTACAGCCATAGGGTTTAGTATTCACAGGCCACATCCATGCTATGTACAAAGAGAACATCCAGGGGTAGTGACGTCATACAGTGTTGGCAAGTTATGCCTCGATTGGCTAAAAATCTCAACACTCACACAGGTGAAACAACACTTATCCTTACTTACAGAGGATGTGGACCTACGGGATTTTTTATTGGGTATCAGAAAGCCACGTAAAAAACGTTTCTTATATGCTGTCTATAATGAAATCTGGAAAATCTCCCAACAAGAAGCAGTGGAGAGGTTACGAGAAATAGATAGGATTAACTTAGAGAAAGCGTTAGCCGTAGTTGACAATGGTATGACTACGTTAACTTCCAGGATATATTCACTGGGCAACATTGTATCATCTGCTATTAATGTACTAGAACAAGATCTGTCCATACTACAGCACGGGCAATCACAATTGCGTTCTATTATGTTATTAAGCTGGACGCTGCAATCTCTGCACGCAGGCTATGTGCCCTGGCGTTTTATCAACAGTACGTCTCTGTTTTCCGCAAACAATCTGACAGAAAAACAGATAAAAATGGCACAAAGGGGAGCAAAATATACAATGCTGCATATTGAAAAACCGGACAGATTTACTTTTACAGTGGCAGAATCACTGTCCACAGAATGGTTAAATCATGGCCATATAACTCTACCGGTCACAACTTTCCAATTCCAGTATTGCCTAGAACAACATATTCCAAAATAAAGAGAGTTACCCAGGTAAAACCAGAAAGGGACCGGGTCGATTCACAAGTAAAAAACAATATTCCCTTCTGTGTCGTAATATAATTCTATTATAGAGATCTATATAAGTTGCACATGAACCAACAGAAACAGAATATTAATTCTCATTTAATATCACACACCGTAATTAATTTTGTCACTCATGTATTTATTTATCACTTAGTAAGTCCAGACTGAACTTTTTTTTATATAAAAAACCATGTAGTAAAAAACCGTATTTCTAAACACATTAAATAAAATCATTAAAACACATAAACCTATAGTTAAAAACAATTAATATCGAAGTGAGAGATAATTAGATACTGCTTTAGATTACATCAAGGCTTTACTTTTTGAATGAATTCCTGCCTATATCCATTCTACTTAGAGACTAATGTCATACTATACAGCTTAAAAACCTTATCAGGTACTGCACTCTATACAAAAATACAATCCAATCTATAGTGTAAAACACTAACATGTGCAAAATTACAAATATTCAATAAAAACAAAACTTTATTGTTGTCCAATAGTCGACGCGTTTCGGTGTATGTAAGAATTCTTAAACACCTTCCTCAGGACTCAAATTTAAAAACACAGATTTTATTTTCTCAAAACCAGACCATGTATTCAAAGAGCACTCAATTGACTGCACCAATCTAAAGCAGTATCTAATTATCTCTCACTTCGATATTAATTGTTTTTAACTATAGGTTTATGTGTTTTAATGATTTTATTTAATGTGTTTAGAAATACGGTTTTTTACTACATGGTTTTTTATATAAAAAAAGTTCAGTCTGGACTTACTAAGTGATAAATAAATACATGAGTGACAAAATTAATTACGGTGTGTGATATTAAATGAGAATTAATATTCTGTTTCTGTTGGTTCATGTGCAACTTATATAGATCTCTATAATAGAATTATATTACGACACAGAAGGGAATATTGTTTTTTACTTGCCTAGAACAACAGCAGGCAGATAGATATGAGGAAATGGGTAGGGAATTGATCAAGGAATCTTGGGAATTACTGTACAGATTTCGATGGAGGAGTGGGGATCTAGAAGTGTTTCTGAGCGGTATAAACTGTGAGAACACTTTGAGTGGATCTCTCATATGCCAGGATATAATGCTGCACGGAGCGAGTAATGGTTCAGTAGCTAACTTGTCCTGTCACTTGAGGGGTGCCCCGGCAGCCGTGATTACACCAGTGTTCAGGTTACTTTTGAATGGGAGTTACTTGATGCTGAACGATCAAGGTTGTTGTGGGATGCTTCCGGGCATTGCATATCTAGTAACCGTGAGCTCCAGGGTTACTTGCTGTATGCAAGTATTGTTTCCACCAACACATACAGTCAGGGAGGCGACGTTATGGCCTTCACTAAAAGTTTCTTTAATACGGTTTGATACTTTGAGAAGAATGAAAGCCATGCTTCTACAGAAGACCGTGCCCTTAACCTCCGCTCGAGAAACTTTTGATCTCCAGATCGCAAGGTCCTCAGCTGAGATACAGGCACTCATACGTACGAACTGCCCCTTCCATTTCGCAGAAATGGTAAATTGTATCTTTAACATGTCTGATACAAAGGGCATCGTCCACCTATTTAAGACCATAGGTTCAGGACTATTAAGCACCTTTCAGACGGTACTTGGAGTTATACCAAACTTCATACACTCCGTATTCGGAAGCATTTTTGGAGGACTTCCGCTGATCCTGTTTCTAATAGCAGGTATCCTGATCGTAATTTTTCTGCTACACAATGGACATCCCAGTCACCAAGGAGATGGCAACAGTACTCCTGGAGCGAAAATACCGTGGTCGCATGGTACAACATCTGGGCACACCTCGCCTATGGGAACTAAGTGCTTCTTGGATCTTGTCATTTAGGCCAGTCTGGATGGACTGCATCTTACCTGTCCTCCAATGCCTGTTTTGCGGAGAAGAATGCCTGTTGGATCTCTGTCTGACACTCCCATCATGTGCGCAACCAGACGTTGATGCTTTACTGGACCCGATAATGGCCCATGTTCTGCAGTGTCCCCAGCGTATTCCAATGTTGATGGCGGCATTCCTAGAGCCACCACAGGTAGTATCGGCTCCTGTTGTTATGGACATCGGCTCCTCCTCTGACACCCAGGCCTTGGATGGCGCACAGGCTGCCCCAGCATCGGCTCTGGACAGTACGGAAGATCATCTGTGCTCAATTGACGTAATGTGTGAGGTGTTACAGGGATCGTTGTCTGCGAAGGCAGGCAATAGTAATGTTGTGTCTACCAGCCAGGACACAAACATTTGACTCATTTGGCCCGTCGTGTGCTGGGAGAAATTTGACCTTTCTAAAAACAAACTAAAATTGGAACTCCAAAATAAATTGACACTTTTTCATGTGCATGCTTGGCTTTCAAATGCTTGTAGTAGTTCGAACTATACCTACGGACACATTAGAGCTATGGCTTGAGTGACGATTTCCTTTTTTATTTTTAAAGATTTTTTAGAATTTTTAAAACATTTTTTAACAAAGTTATTGTTTTACTTTAGTTATTTGCATACCAGTGCCTAGTCAGCCTAGTAGTATGTTTAGAATTTAACTATGTCATCCAGTCGGATGAGGAGTGGGTGTTATATTCCATATAGGTACCCTAATATAGGCTCAGGTAACATCGTAACCCTTCACCTATATTCTTCCCTATATTACATACATAACGGTTCTTAGGGACTGACCTTTTACCGAGATACGACACTGTATTCAGAACGCTGGTTTTCCCTAGTTCGAAATCTCATACATTATGCATGAGGATTCTTGAAAGCGCAGCAGGACTACCATCTCCTGTATAATATCTATGTATAAAGTTAATTCCTGAAGTCATCCTTAGTCCGACACAGTAATACAGCGAGGTAGGATCCCTGGGGAGACCTATGGGTATATATACATCACATCTTTCTAAGATAGACAGAGGAGACCGAGACTTCCCGGCCGACAAACTGACCAGAGATGCTGAGGTTCCTGCATACAGACACTACAGCTCACGGTGGTCTAAAACATCCCTCGCGGGGTGTCCAACTCGAGACCAGAATGGGGTCCCACAGTCTCTCACTTCAGGTAATGGGGTTGACTTTGTCCTAGAGGGATTCTTGGCTCAACACCTACACACATGCTAGGTACACTTAGGTACATCTAGTGAGGAGGCATCGTAGGAGTACGCATCTTTTTATTATCATGTATTTTATATACTTGTCTGTATTCATGACTATTGCAAGATGGTAGAACTTTACCATCCTTTTACTTTCATAGTGCTTCTAATCATTTATATCTGTTACTGTCTAATGGTTGTTGCAGCTCATCTATTTTACACCAGAAAAACAACTGTTCAATAAATACTTATTGAAAACGCCCAGACCGTTTATTCTGTGTATCTCTCTGAGACTAACTAAGTAAGCACGAGTGACTGAGCGAAAAGTAGTATATTGTTTCCACGGTCCTGAGGGATCAGGGTTGTCATGTTTGATGGTTGCCAAGAACGATTCTCTCCTTGGTAAGAGGAGATTCTAGTGGCACTGTGAGATAGCTGGTACAAAAGGCCAACATACCCGGTGGGGGTGTTTAGAATCAGTCTGACACCAATCCTACAGTGTATGTCGTCCGAACGCGCAGTTCCTGTATAGTTTTTATAGGAACTACACAACACTACAAACCCATTTCCAAAAAAGAGAAATTTAGACAAATCTATCTCTGGCTGAAAAAGACTTACTTTGTGTCCCCTTGGTTGCATCTTTGGTTTGTATTAGGGATCCTGTTCCTCTTAATTTGGATTGGTATAGTAACTGTCTTTTTCCTACTACTGAATAGACATTACCTCCCACAATGCTCTGCAGTACAACCTATGAACTTGGTCTTGAAACCACATACGTCATAACACCGTGAACAGAGACCTGTCCCTATTGAACATTACAGCAGTTCCAGTACAGAATGGTATAGTTTGGGATAGAGTTTCATATGATGTATTTGGTCCTACTGAACACTTAAAAATCCCACATGTATTAAAAATTGTATTGAATGATTTCATTACCCCGAGTACACTCTCTGATGATTGGGACATTGAGACTGTAAATGCTATGCTCTCATATTTAGAACAATCTGCTGCATTTTCTTACAGGGAATTGTACGAAGATACACCTGACTTCGGCAGTATGTATTGTTACCAGCATTAGGGTCATCATTTTTTGCATAGAGCTAGGGTCCCACGCACTGTTAACACTTACCATCAATGGGAACATTGCCCAACACCACCAAAAGGTAGTTCTGCCACATTCTCACAGAAATTTGCATACTTTTCAGGGTTCAATACATCAGACCCAATATCATATTACTATAAGGTAGTACAGACGAATACAACGGCGAAGAAAATGATGCTGACAAACACCAAGCTCATATTTTCAGCACCTTTTATCTCCTAACTGTCTATACCAGGTTTCGACTATTGGAGGGGCACGATAGACACAAAATCCATCTGGGGTACGAAAGACTGGCAGGTTCAGGAAACAGAGGCTTTATTTAGAGCTTGCCTCATACCATTACAGATAATATTCCTAAACAGAACAGTGCAACAGACTACCTGCTACAGGTTTGCAAAAATAAAAGACTTGAAAACACCACCCATCCCCTTAGCCACACCTATTGAAGGTTTATTAAATGACACACTGATAAGTGAGGAGATGATGGGTGCAATAATGCAGAATGGTACATACAATTCATCAGCTCCCAATTGGAAGGGATGGTTGGTTTGGCCTATCGACACAAATAGGTTTCAGTCAAGATTCAGGGGTACCACCGGAGGGCTTAGTATCCATAGGCCTGACCCACGCTATATACACACAGACGACCCAGGGGTAGTGACTTCTTATAGTGTTGGGAAGTTGTGCCTAGAATGGCTAAAAACCTCAACACTATTACAGGTGAAACTAACACTAGTCCCTTCTAGCTGACAACCTGGATCTTAGGGATTTCTTGCTAGGTCCCAAGAAACCGCGTAAAAAACGCTTCTAATATGCCATCTACAATGAACTGTGGAAAGTTGCCAACAGGATGCTGCTGAGAGATTACGTGAGATTGATAGACTTAACCTAGAAAAGGCCTTGGATGTGGTAGACAATGGTATGACCACACTTTCTTCGCGTATTTATTCACTGGGCAACATTGCGTCCACAGCAATCGACATAATGGAACAAGATTTGTCTATTCAACAACATGGGCAATCTCAATTGCGCTCCATTTTGCTTTTAAGCTGGACGCTACAATCATTGCGTTCTGGCCACGTGCCATGGAGGTACATTAACAGCACAAATTTGTTTTTGACTTATAATCAAACCGACAGACAATTGACCATGGCACGAAGAGATGCAAAGTACACCATGCTGCTCATTCAAAAATTAGACAAGTTACCTTTTACAGTAGCAGAGTCACCATCTACGGAATGGTTAATTCATGGCTATATCACACTGCCAATCACGACATTCCAGTTCCATACTGCCTTAGATACATCCAAGCAGGCAGGTATAAAGCGTTGGGTGAAGGGTACATACAGGAAACCTGGGAGTTATCGTATAGATATAGGTGCAGAAGTAAGGACACTGTGGTTTTCTTAAGTGGTACAGACAGTGAGAAGGCTTTAAGTGGGTCTTTAGTATGCAAAGAGGTCTCGTGTCATGGAGCGTGTAATGCGTCAAAAGCAAATTTATCTTGCTACTTGAAAGGCTCCCCAGCTGCAGTGGTTCATCCAGTTTGCGAGTTCCTCTTGAATGGGAGTTATTTAATGCTGAATGATCAAGGCTGTTGCGGGATGGCACCAGGCATCGCATATCTAGTCACAGTAAACGTCAGGGTTGTTTATTGTAAGCAAGTATTGTTTCCAGCGACTTGCACAGTTAGGGAGGCACCACTGTGGCCTTCATTGAATGTTTCCAGTATAAGTTTTGATTCGCTGAGCAGACTGAAAGCCATGTTATTTCAACAAAATGAGGCTTGACTTCAGCCCGAGAGACTTTTGATCTCCAGGTTGCAAGGTCTTCAGCAGAGATACAGGCCCTGGTCCGTACGAACTTCCTGATCCATTTAGAAGAAATGGTTCATCGTATCTTTAACATGTCTGATAAGAGTGGAATCGTACACCTATTTAAGCATCTTGGATCAGGTCTCTTAACCACCTTTCAGACCATTTTAGGAGTAATTCCAGCTTTCATACACTCCGTACTTGGAATCGTTTTTGGAGGGCTTCCTTTGGTCCTGCCATCAGTAGCGGGCATTCTGATTTTAATCCTATTGCTTCGCAATGGACGTCTCAATCCCTCAAGACATGGAGAGAACACTGCTGGAACGACGTTGTCTTGAGCGTATGGTGTTCTACTTGGGTATTCCTTGGCTTCGAGAGCTGAGTGAGCATTGGTTGCTGTCTTTTAGACCGGTCTGGCTAGACTGTGTCATGCCTGTGTTCTGTTGCCTCTTCTGCGGATTTGGCAGCGTGTTGGACCTGTGTCTGACACTTCCATCGGTTGCGCCACCAGACATAGAAGTGTGCCTGGAGCCCTTGCAGGCCCACGTGTACAGTTGTCCACAGCGTATTCCCATGTTGATGATGGTATTTCTAGAACCTCTAAGGGATGCTTGCGCTCCTGTTGGAAGGGAAATCGGCTAGCTCTAGAGGTACAGGCATCGGTTCCAGGCATGCAGGCATCTAATTCTTCCCCGGCGGCTGCTGTGGGTACCAGAGATGACCATCTTTGCTCACTTGACATGATATTGGAAGTTCTGGAGGGATTGCCACCTGCAGATACGATGTTCAGCGATGTTGAGTCTTCAGCACAGGATTCATAAACAATCTGGCCTCTCCTGTGCTGGGAACCGTTTGGCAACTTTTAAACATTTACCAAATTGAAGGTCGAAACTGGCTTTGTTTTATTTTTCGTTCTCTGCTCTAACTGTGCATAGTGGCTTTTAAGGTGCTCAGTATAATAATAACCACCTATATCAGTCTAGAGGACCTTTAGAATGCATTTTAGAGAAAATAGTTTTTCTTATGGACTGTTTTTAGCAGCTTTTTAAAGAATTGTTTTTTAGGATCCCAGTTATAAACGATTTTTATGCTTTTTATGGCTTTAGCTTTATTATCATTTAGCTGACCCTGTTGACCTTTTGATGAGGAGTGGGTGTCATGTATTTTAGGCTAGTCCTGTCATGTATACATTGTCCCATCCACACAACTGTATCGGTTCTGAAACAGGTGACCTTTTACCTAGTAGCTTGCTCCTGTCTCTTTGACACCAGGCTCTTAGTATTCTATCATAATCCCTGTACCTGACGTACATAAACATGCCCTCAGGCAACGCATAATTATTCTGTATAAGGGTCACCACTTTTTTCATCCTTGGCCAACAGCCAGTTGTGCATGATCGCATTTGTTTGGAAAAACATTTATGATAGTTTTCAAAACAGTTGTGACTGTTTTCAAAACATATCTATTCTAGAAGAAACCGTGGAGTGACAACTCTAGTATATAAGACCCTTATTCCCCACTGAAAATTAGAGGAGAATTCCTTCCAAGCTGACACGGGGTCCTGCATGCTGAATCTTCCCTTGCGGGGTGTCATCCTCGAAGCAGAGATGGGGTCCTTCATTCTTTGCCATCAGGTGAGGGGGATGGTTCTTCCCTAGGGGATTCTTGGCTACATGTACAGGATGCACCTACATATCTTGGCTAGGTACATTTAAGCAAAATACTTAGGGTGCTCATTTTAGGAATATGCATATGCTACTGTTTTTATCTGAACTGCTTATGTTCATCTTATTAGCGCTATGGTAGAAATGTATCTACTGTTTACCATATTAGTACTTGGGATTTCTTTCGTATGCTTCTGTCTCCTGATTATCGCAGCAAATATTTTTTACACAAGACTGACGATGGACCAATAAATACACGTCCTAATCGCCATCCTGTGTATTTTCTGAGAATAAGTATGCACGAGTGACTGAGCGAAAAGTACTGTACTGTTTTGCATGATCCCTGAGGAATTAGGGTTGTCCTGTTCAGTGGTTGACAGAAACTACCTACACCACTGTAAGATACAGGGGGTTGGTAGTGGCACTGTAGAGCTAGCTGGTCTAATGGCTGACATATTCCGTGGGGGTGTCCCGAAGCGGTTGGGACACCAAGCCCTCAGTTTAGGTCATCCAAAACGCGCAGGTCCTGGGGACTCCTAAGAACTACACGACAGTTCCTAGGGTATCCACAGGTGGGGTGGCTCTCCAACCTTCTGTCTGCCATAGGATTTCTTCAGGGTCCACTGGGAAGGTCCTTTCTTCTTTAAAATTGCAACCACGGCTTACCCATTGACTTGAATTGAACATGCGGTCATGTTCCCACACTGCAAGCGGCCTAAGTGGGGTTCCTGGTTACTTACCTCAGGTGGTTCCTTGGGTCCCAATGCACTTCTACGTCTTCTGGGTATAGTCTTGACTTGAGTCGTGGTTCGCATCCCACTATTTTACTATATGGTTTGGTCTCCCCCTGGTGACCTCTGTGTATTTGTGCTACTTACCTGTTTTATTTGCGAATTATTGTGTGCATTGTGTCATATCTCCGGATAGGAGATATATATATATATATGTTAGTGAGTGTCTTATAATAAATACATATTTTTATAAATACACTGTGTGGTTCTTTTTCACTTAATCTATACCAATAAGATTATGTTCTGGCAAAGCAAGCTGCTTTACACTCCTTCTGGACTAAGCCTTAAGGCTGCTCTCCACAGCTACCACTTACAGAGCTTTCTAAGGTTGTCTAAGACCACTAAAATCACCTTAAGGGTTGTCTGGATTAGTGCAGTGTGCTACACTTACATAAGTGAGCACCATATACTAAGCCAGCCTCCTACACTAACAAAGCGGGAAATTACCCGGAATTCGAAGCCAGCTAGAGGGCCCAGAGTAGAGGGCTGGCGCAGTGAGCTTGAGAGGGGGCAGAATATGAAAGTGGAGTGCTGTTTCGAGAGGCCAAACGAAGCCATAGATCCCTCGAGGTAGCACGAGCATGAGAGGCTTTGGTGGACAGTATGAGGGAACCGGGCCCTCCATCGACAGTGGCATCACCGGGGAATATGAGAAAGCAGGAAGGGGATGGGAACTAAATGAAGGATAACGCTTATGACTGCTTAACATAAAATGTCAAAAAAACGACCTAACGATGTGGGACTATGAATGTAGGTGAGACAAGTCTTGCAGACCAGCATCTGCTGTGGTTGAAGGGGCACTGGTATTGTATGATGCTGCTCCAGGACGAGAGTCGGACAGTTGATTGAGAGAAAGTTGGGCACTTGGAAAGTTATAGATATGGAAGTAATGAAACCAACATATTGAAAGTATGGCTTGATATATATGTATGAATGTTAAGAACCAATAAAATTCTGTTTAAAAAAATCTCTAAACTGGGTAACACTGACCACTTGGGCTTAATGCCTCATAGGAGAACTACGCTGAACATCACTCGCCTCTAAAGCTGTCGGAGTAGATTGAGAGATCACACAGCTGTACTATCCCTTGACTCCACGAAAGTCTCCACCACTCTGAAGTGCACATACCTGCATTGAGTATTGGAAAGAGTATGCATAGGCCCCTGCTTCCGACAGTGGACAAAGCTCTTCTACAGTCAACCAATGGCAAGGGTAAAAGTAAATGGTATTATATTGTGCCCTCTTCGGGTTGGAGAGGGGTACAAGGCAGGGATAGCACCTATCCCCAATGCTATTTGCACTTTGGCTGG
Source organism: Calotriton arnoldi (assembly GCA_963921515.1). Classification (NCBI taxonomy): domain Eukaryota; kingdom Metazoa; phylum Chordata; class Amphibia; order Caudata; family Salamandridae; genus Calotriton; species Calotriton arnoldi. The sequence continues at coordinate 3,485,270 of CAWUFW010000692.1, forward strand.
AACACCGGGCCTACTGGATCTGGGAAGACCAGCAGGTTTGGGGACTGGAATGGGAGGAAGACTGTGAGGACAGAATCTCTCTATACACTGATGATATCCTTTTTTACGTGTCATGCCCTAATGACCAGACTCATACAAATTTTCAGCACATACTCAGGATCTACTTTCAACTGGGAAAAATGACTATTCTATCCATCAACAGGTTGACCCTGGGAGGTAAGGTACAGAGAAACCATATCAATAGTTCTAGAGGGATTTAAATATTTAGGGGTATATGTAATGGATAAAAAGGAAGTCTTCCTATCAAAAAATCTGTACCCAATTTATGAACAGCTTCAGGAATCAGGATAGGCATTGGAGGGCCCTGTACTGGCTATACTAGGCCAGGCCAAAATATTCAAAAGGATCACCCTGCCGAAACTCTTTTACGCGTTCAAAAATATCCCTTACAGTATCCTACCAGAATTCCTTCGAAAGCTGTAGGCAGGCGGCCTGCGCTCGGACATGAAAGATGTGTGATGGATGAGCTCCGGCTTCGGCTCCCCATGTGATCTGCCTGAGGGGAACTGAACCCTCCCTGAGGCAGCACCCGCCAGACATGGCAGGCTGAATGTCTCAGACAGCACCCAATGTACAGTTTGAACCACCGGGGTTGGCTTCCTGAACAGCCTTTCCTCCCCGGCACTCGTTCACAAGCACATAATGACTGCAGCCATATTGCAGCCTACTTTGGGAATGCTTAACTGAATGAGAAGCTGGAATCATGTAGACCTTTTTCCCTTAGACATGACAGAGATGTATTCAGCTAAATACGTCGCATGATTGCTAATAATATAAGAAGATCTGGGGGGATTGTTTCCTTTATACTGTTACCTCCTAACTTTCAATTAATCCATCAGTGTAGAAAAGTAGGATCTGCTTTCATGGTAACCCTGACTTTTTGCTGGTGTCATTATAGTTTACTGACTAATCTGACTGGGATCCTGCTAATCAGGACCTCAGTCGCTGTGCTTCATCCCTAAATTGGACAAGGTGAGTACTTAGGTACCCCCCCAGATTGGCTACTGATGTACCCTTGTAAGTCCCTAGTATATGGTACTAAGGTACCCAGGGCATAGGTACACCAGGGGACCCCCATGGGCTGAAGCAAGTACTGTGCCACCCATGAGAGACCATTCAAATTGAGACTACAGGCCTGTCATTTCAGCCTGTGCAAGCTGGTGCTAGCACCACTTATGACAGATATATGTTACCTGATATCTGAGGTCGCTGCACTTAAAACCTATAAGTCACACCTTAGGCAGGCCTTTAAATCCTGAAGGCAGGGTGCTCGGTTATAAATGTGTGAGGGTGCCCCTGCATGAGCCGGACACCCCTACAATCCATGGAGTCCATTCTACCGTGTTGTAATTGCATCAGCTATTACTATACATAGAGTGGCCATGCGTCATTACGCGATGACCATCTGTAAACGGGCTGTAAGGAACCCTGTCATGTTTGGTATCAAACATGTTAGAATCATACCCCCACACCGTAAACAGTGTGGGAGGTATGATTCCATGCACTGTAAAGCTCCCCTGGGAGGCCCTCAGTGCTCCCGGTACAAGTCTTCCAGAAACGGAGAGCAAGCAAGGGCTACTGCCAATCAGAGATATGTTTCTGCCCTCCTGCTGAGCCAACCTCGAGCAGGGAATGGCAGAACACTAAATATTCTGTCACAGCGAGGTGTGATCACCTCCCAGACAGGGTTTAGTGTATTGGGGCAGGGTGGGGGCGCTTGCCAGCACCAAATAGATTGCGTGAAGGGCACACTTGGTGCCCTCCTTGCATACTCCATTTCAGACCATTCCAGGTAGCTGTTGGCTTCTGTTCTGGCTAAAAACTGGACAAAGGACATGGGAGTAACCTCCCCACTATCCAGCCCCTCCTCTGGGAGGGACCCCTGAATCGTCCCCACCCTTTCCTTAGGGTACTTAAGGGCTTACCTGTGGGTGGGTCCCTAGATTCGTCATGGTACAAGATTTAGATCAAGACACCACTTCATCTTCGACCGTCTGGGCACTCTGGACTTTGCTGGACTTTGCTCTGGGCACCGAGACTGCAACTGGGAAGTCTCCTGCTGCTCCTGGTCTCGTCGTCCTGCAAGTCTGCTACAACTGCTGTGCCTGTGCTCCATACAGGATCCTAACAAGGCCTCTGGACATCCAAGAGACCTGAAGGAATTTCTCTTGAAGTGAAGGAGTCACTCCCCTGCATCTGCAGGCACGGCAATGCAGCTGACCGGTCTGCTGATCCTGGGCTCACACAGTCTCCGAAAGGCTCAGCAACACAGGTCGTAGTTCTGCAACTCCCATGTGTTCTGCACTATCTTCTCACCGAGTTTGAGGCCAGTGTCCCACGACGTAACCACTGGAACAGAACCCCTGTGCACTGCATCGAATTGTAGTTGCAATGGCTTGTTGGCTGTCTTCCTCAGAGATCTTCGGGCTTCAAGAAGCTCCAACCTCAAGCATCTCCTGCAGTCTAGATCTTTGTCCTCACCACAACCCTTACACCGTGGGTCTGCATCTTTGTTGAGCTGCTCGAGGTCCTTTTGCGACTACTGTGCCTCTGGCCTGAGGGTCCTCTCAAGGGTCTTCTTTGACTCCAGTGGTCTCCTCTGATTGCTTGGGGCCTACTCTGACTCCCCTGCTTGTGGTAAGTCACTTGGACCTTGCTGGTCCCGACCCGGCACCTTTTTTGCTTGCCACATTGATTGCAGTTGCCAAGGTTTGTTGGTGCTCTCGGCAGACAACGACCCCTCAACTCTCGACATCCGACGTGGTACAGCACGTGAACAGCTCCTGGTCTTCCACAGCGTTGCCTGGTCCACACAGCTGCAGCTCCAAGTTCACCGTCAATTCTCCTGCAACACCCGACATTCATTGCCATTCGTCTTCCGTGCCTCCTGGTTACTCCTGAGTGGCATAGACTCTGTCCCCTCTGCTTTCAGGTACTTCTCATCTTGAATCTACCTTTGGGTTCCACCGGACACTTTCACCTTCTTCGCCAGCAGCATCTTCCTGAAGTCCTCCATTGAGTCCGACTGCGGTTTCCGATGTCACGTCGCACCTATGCACCCGGCTTCCCTGGTGTAGGTATCCTGGTCCCTAGGGTATCCGCAGGTGGGGTGGCTCTCCAACCTTCTGTCTTTCACAGGATTTCTTCAGGGTCCACTGGGAAGGGTCTTTCTTCTTTAAAATTGCAACTGCAACTTACCCATTGTCTTGAATTGAGTACGCAGTCGTGTTCCCACTCTGCAAACGGCCTCTGTGGGGTTCCTGGTTACTTACCTCGGGTGGTTCCTTGGGACCCCATGCACTTCCACGTCTTCTGGGTATAGTCTTGACTTGTGTTGTGGTTCGCATCCCACTATTTTAGCATATGGTTTGGTCTCCCTCTGGCGATCACTGTGTATTTGTGCTACTTACCTGTCTCCGGATAGGAGATATATATATGTGTTAGTGAGTGTCCTATAATAAATACATATTTTTATATATGCACTGTGTGGTTCTTTGTCACTTAATCTATACCAATTAGATTCTGTTTTGGTAAAACAAGCTGCTTTACACTCCTTCTGGACTAAGCCTGAAGGCCGCTCTCCACAGCTACCACTTAGCCAGCTTTCTAAGGTTGTCTAAGACCACTAAAATCACCTTAAGGGTTGTCTGGATTAGTGCAGGGTGCTACACTTACATACGTGAGCACCATATACTAAGCCTGCCTCCAAAACTAACAAAGTGGGAAATTATCCGGAAGTAGAAGTTAGCTAAGGTGCCCAGAGTAGAGGGCTGGCGCAGTGAGCTTGAGAGATGGGCAGGATATGAAGGTGGAGTGCTGTTTCAAGAGGCCAAACGAAGCCATAGCTCCCTTGAGGTAGCACGAGCATGGGAGGCTTTGGTGGACTGTATAAGGGATCAGGACCCTTCATCGACAGTGGCATCACCGGGGAATGTGAGAAAGCAGGAAGGTGATGGGAAGTAATTGAAGGATAATGCTTATGGACTGCTTAAAACAAAATGTAAAAATAAGCTACGTAACGAGGTGGGACTATGAATGTAGGTGAGACAAGTCTTGCAGACCAAGATCTGCTGTGGTTGAAGGGGCACAGATATTGTATGATGCTGCTCGGGGAGGAGGGTGGGACAGTTCAGGGAGAGAAAGTTGGGCACTGGGAGAGTTATTGATATAGAAGTAATGAAACCAACATATTGAAAGTATGGCTTGATATATATATGTACGAATGGTAAGAACCAATAAAATTCTGTTTAAATAAATCTCTAAACTGGGTCATCCTGACCAGTTGGGCTTCATGCCTCATAGGAGAACTACGCTGCTCTCTACAGCTACTACTTATAGAGCTTTCTATGGTTGTCTAAGACCACTAAAATCAGCATATGGGTTGTCTGGATTAGTGCAGGGTGCTACACTTACTTTAGTGAGCTCCACATACTAAGCCAGCCTCCTACAGCCAGGATTTATATATCGCTGCTAATACCCAATAGGGTATCCAGGGACTTGCAGGTCTAGGAAGGCTCAAACGAGTTCTCCTGGCTATCTTGAGGGTCTTTCGGAATTCTGGAAGTGCGGTAATGGTGGAGTGCGGCAAGTGATAGGGAGGTGGAGCGTAATCATCTCGATGGTTGGGGGAAGGTCAGACTGTGGTTAATGTAGGCATGTCCTTGGTTGTGAAGAGCCTTGTGTGCGTGGGTCAGCAGCTTGAATTGGCATCTCTTCTGTAAGGGGAGCCAGTGGAGTTGCTTGAGTTGGGGTGTGATGTAAGTTCATCAGGGGAAGGTTGAATTTGAGTTTGACTGTGGCGTTCTGTATGGTCTAGAGTCTCTGTAAGAAGTGTGCGGCAATTCCTATGTTGAGGGCGTTGCCAAAGTCTAGTCGGCTGGTGATGAGGGCCTGGTGCATCTCGGGTGTAGGGGTAGACACTTGAAGATCTTATATAGCAAGCGCAGAGTGAGGCAGCAGTTGGAGGAGATGGCGTTGATCTGTGATTTCATGGTGAGATTGTTGTCAATGATGATTCCGAAGTTTCTGGGGTGGTTGCCGGGTGTGGGTGCGGGTCCTATGTCTGTTGGCCACCAGGAGTAATTCCATGGGTTGCTATTGTAGCTGAAAGCAAGACTGCTGATCTGCTGAATGCCATATATGTATAGGAGATAGACATGAATTGGTGATTACTGGGTATCCCCAGGGCCCAGGGCACAGAGGGCTACCCAATGCGACGATTTGACTGCACTAAACAAATGCCCCACAATGGCTTGCAAGATTGGAGAGTTGGTGACTCCCATAATGAGGGACGATCTAAATAGATGTCTCGGTGACCTGCATGATAATCCTTCCATATGATGACAACACAAATGGTGCCCTGACAGCAAACTTAGCTTCCAGTCTCTCAGACATGACTAGGGAACATCCAGGCACTGGGTGGCATGGTGACATTGTCGATGTGAGTAAAGAGGTCGAGAACATACTGGTTTCTTAAACTAAGATGGAGGAAGGAATGAAGGCACTCTGGGATACGTTTACAGATTCGGAAGACCGATCATGGCAAGATAATTTGCGGGCCTGTAAAGATCTGGAACCAGAGGAAACTGATGACATAATCCTGTAATGAAAATCCCTTTCCCAATTTGTAATTACGGAGGGCCCAGGGCATGAGATTCCCATAATTTGGACACATAGAGTGGGACCACTATGGGAAGCACCAGGCTGTGTGACATAATTGTCAATCTAGGGTCCTCCCACCTAAAGGACAATATTATGCGAGATGCCGGAAAATTAGATCAGCTAATTTTCCAAGATCTCTTCCAGGATATTCCACAAGACCTTGACCTTGAACAGACAATGCATGATACCATCAGTCACTGCAGAGCTGCTTAGAAGGCAAATATGCTATAGGTAGATATTTCCCTTTATATTGTGGTTTCAGCTAGACTCTAAGTCAGATATGATCCGCACTGTAGAGGAGGCATAGGAAGTCTTGGGTCCGTCAAGAAGCAGCTCAAGTCCCCTTGAAAGGACCTTTCATAGCCTCGCAAGGAAGCAAAGAGATAGCCCTGTTTCAATTTTTGCATAAATTCGTATTTAAAAAGTATACATCCTTTCTGTAATTGTTTTTTGTATTTGTAATGTTTGCCCTCTTCTTTCTTTTGATAGGTTCTTTAGGAATTATTTTGATTAATTTTGCAATTCATTTGTAAGAGGCCATTAGTTTGAGTTCTCAGAATTTGTTTTAAATCATTAATATTTTTCCTTTTTGAAAAAATCCCTTGTAGGCACTTTTACCCTATACAAAGAGAACAAAGACATTTTGGGGTATAAGTATTACACCTAAAACCCCAGGACTTTAGGTCACTTCAAGGAACAAGAGGACTCTGCCAAGTTGAGAGCGGAAGGACTGTGTGAGGTGCGCTTGCTTTTCTGAGTGAGGGGTGGGTTGGCCTGCAGTTGCTGCTTCTGTCTGTGGTGGATGGAAAGGACTCACTCTTTTTGCCCTGCTGTGGTATCCTGCTTGTGAAGAATCTCCAAGGGCTTGAGTGTGCTTGGCCTCCTGTTGGAAGTCTCAGGGATACAATAGACTTCAAGGAAGACACTGGCTGCTCCTGTTTGGAGCTGGGGGTAGGACTGGATTGTTCTTCACCCTGTTATCATCAAGTGCATGGAGAGTGCTGTGAATTTGCCTGAAGAGCGCTTCACCCCTCTTTTATTTTGGGCCAAGGAGAAGGAAACCTGGCCAAAGTGCTTTCTGCCTGTATGTGGAGCGCTTTGCTTTTCACTAAAGGCTGAGGAAGGCTAAAACTAAACGAGACTTAAGGTGCACGTGTTGGTGCTTCCATTTCCTCGTATTTCTTTTCGTTTGTGTTCATCCTACCCTGGGCCCAGCGCTCCGCCATGCCATCTTTCCTTAAGGTTTACAGCCGGGGCACTGCCTTCGTAGCCCCGGGCTGTTGACGATCGCTGCGCCTGAGAAGCGCGGGCCACACGGTCGTAGCCCCCTCTTGTGGGAACCCGTCCTCAGGAAAGCTTCGCTGTGGCCGGCGGGTTGCCGTAGCAACCACGGTCCGTGCCCGGAGACCCAGAGGGAGATTGTGCTGCCTCCAGCAGAGGAGAAATCTGCCGCTGCCTGCACCAAGTCAAGGAGTCCCTAGGGGCTTGCCCGAGTTGCTCCTGTACCACTGAGGAGATTGAGCGGCACGGCTGCCAACGGGTAGTTAGCTCCGCACTGGCGCCGCTGGTGAAGAACAAGGGAGGACTCTTGAGGCCGCGGCAGGACCCAAGGATGACAAAGGCTGCACCGCGTGGTAGCGGGCTGCCCCATTTGCCTATGTGCATTGTGCAGCTGCACTGCACTTATGGGCAGCTGTCTGTGGATCACCTCACGAGCGCAGGGGGCCTGTCTGAGTGTCCCCGCTGATGTGGACTATGCCCCCCCTTTCTGTCTGAACTTACCTGGGGGGGCACCCAATCCATTCCTGACACTTGTACCCATTGCAAGGTGAGCGCAGAACGGGCCCCCTATCTGTAACTAGCATCGACTGAGGCCCCTGAGTGGGAACTTGCCGACAGGGCTCCAAGTAACCGTTGTCCCCAGAATGGGCATGCAGTGCTTCCTGAGCTGCACAAAGCCCACAAATTTAATGCATAGCCTGTGATAGGAACACAGGCTCGACGTTGTCATTAATTTCATGGTGCCCAAGGCTATAAGAGTGATATCTGGTGAGTCGTGTTTCTCTCCCTACATAACTGCTACACGTCATATCCTCATGTAATGATGTAGCTTTGGAGGGTAGGATATACACCGTAATGATGTCTTTCATGATATTCCCATGACATGTGCAATTTAAAAGTATTCGCTTTATTGCACTAAATTTATTGTTAAGACAATTGCCTAGTTGGAAAGGTGATTTGTGGTTTATGTAACTTATCTATGTGACGTCATGACAAGCGCCTAGTCGCACAGTGAATTATGTGATTGTGGTCTAACGTGTTTTACCTATAATACAAAGTGATATTTTTATATAACCTTGTGTGGAGTCTCTTTTTGTGGTGTGCTTAGTGTGTCACTGGTGTGTGTGTGTGTGTTGCGCAAACACTTTACACATTGCCTCTGCGATAAGCCTCACTGCTCTGCCAAGCTACCAAAGGGGTGAGCAGGGGTTATCTTGTGTGTGTAACTCCCTTACCCTGACTAGAGTGGTGGGTTCTGCCTGGCTTAGGTGCATACCCGAGCCAACCAGAAACCCCATTTCTAACACGTATGTTTTGAAATATGGTGTTGTATTAAATGTGACATCCAGTTAGATTTGAATAGTGCAACATGCACATGATATCTCAACCCTTCTATTATTTCATGGTTAAAGTAATCACATCGAACTTAAAGGGATTAAATTCCCTGGTTAAGTGACACAAAATTTGGAGGGTAATACAGGAGGATCTCCCAGAGGTTGTGTGTCATTTGAGAAACCTCTGACATTAACTTTATGAAACACCGCTTATACCCCACACAGTACTATGCGGCTACGGCTAGTAAGAAAGGGGGGGTAATGATTGGGATACATAAACACTTTCATTACAAAGTACTGTGGGTCCAACGTGATTCAGCGGAAGGTCTCTTGATTCATTTGGGGGTAGACAACAGGGACTTGCGCTGTATACACTCAACCTCTATATCCCTAATCAAGCTGAACAACAATATATTGTTAGCCTCATATGTAAGAGTAAAAACTGGGCACCAGAAAACCTTTTGTGGGTCAAGTACTTCAAAATTACGCCAGATGCTTTACTGTATACACACCAGCATGACAGGTAAACTTAGGGAGTGCCCTCCCAGGAGACAAAGCAGATACTGACAGACATAGGCCTCATCAATCTTTGGAACGTTAAAAAACCAGATGAGAAGGAATATAGTGTCTTCCCACATGTCCATAAGTCATATTCATGGATAGACTTAATGGGGCAGTCAGGCATTGGTTGACACCACAACCTCCATTGTGCACGGTACCATAGTGGTCTCGGACTGCACAATGATTGTTTGGGAGTGAGAAAGTCAGCAAGAGAAATGTAGAACAAATAGTTGGAAACTTTCCTTAAAGATTGACTAAGCCAGCAGATATTGAGGGAGGCAATTAATAGGTACTTTGAGGAGAATGACCTGAGCAATGTCTTCCCCAATATGCTTTGGGAGACATGTAAAGTTGTCTGTAGGGGCAACTGTATTGGGGAAAAGGGCCCAGCAGAGTGAGACAGGAAAGTCTTATAAAAGATTGTTGGAAGCTGAGCTTAAAGCGGCGACTGAACAACATATACACATAGGTTCCCTAAAGGCTCAGTAAAAGATCATCTTGCTGAAAGTTCTCATTGACGTATTGGCCACACAGAGTGAGAAAAGTTCTAAATTATATTTACTAGGAAGATTTTATGAACATGCCAATAAAATAGACTACTTATTGGCAAGGTGGCTTAGCTAACAGAAGACGGATGATACAAATGTGACTCTCGAGGGCATCAAGTGTCAAATTATTAGTACAAATGCTGATAAAACTGAAGCTTTTAGGGATTAATACACAGCCCTCTAGTGTGCAAACCCTGTCTTGTTGGATGACATAAAGTCCTGTCTCAAAGACAGTGACAGTTTGCAGGGAACATGGGTGGCGAGGGGGCAGATAAAAAAACACTTACCTTTTGCCGGTCACCGTTTCTCCTTCGCACGCCGCCTTCTCCTCAGCTACGGCGGAAGCAGGAAGCACATAGGCTCTCTCCCCTAAGCCAATCACAACACTGCATTGTTGTGATTGGTCTGAGCACCGTATTTCGGCGCTCAGACGGGGAATGGGAGCCTCAGCATGTTTCTCACCAGGCTGTGTATTGCAGCCTGGTGGGAAATATGCAAATTACGCATGACTGTTTGGCTGGCCCAAGAAGGCTGGCCAAACATTCATGCACACTTAGGGAGTGCAAACCACTCCTCCCCCTGTAACCCCCAGCCCCACCCCGCCCTAACCTAGCCCTGTAGTTAAAAATTAAATGATTGTAACAGGGTTATTATCATTTTTTTCCCTTTCTCCTCCTCTCAGAGCAGTGGGGCAACGCTCCTCCGCCTTAGTGGAGGAGCCGCCGCTGCTCAAAGAGGCCACTTATATGTGACTGACCAAGGTTAATGCAGCTATCTAAGAGAAAATTCACCAGGAAAGAGGTCTTAAATGCAATATTGACCATGATCCCTGACAAAGCCCGGGGACCGAATGGTCTCACTAATCGCATTAACAAACATTTTGTGCCTGAACTAATCCCCACTTAATAATACTATTCCATACTTTCTGTGATCACGAATGTTTATGCCCTCAATGTTGATAGCAAATATTTCTCTCATTCATAAGCCTGGCAAACCAGCTGATAACTACAAGTCCTACAGTCCAATAGCTCTTATGAATTCGGATATCAAGATTTTCACAAACGTTCTGGACAATAGATTCATACCTCATTGCCCCTACCTTATTGACTCTGATCAGGTTTTTGGAGACAAGCTGCTGATAATATTTAGCGAGTTCTTCATCTGGTTGAAAAGGCTAAGTTCAGGAAGATCCCCTACCCTTTGATATGGTCAGCTGAACATTTATTTTTCAAGTGCTAGAGGCGATCGAGTTGGGCCCCAACATTCTACCCTGGATAGCGGCAAGGCAAAAGCAAACTACACAAATGTACTGGTCAATGTAACATACGGGACCATTCCCCTATCAAGAAGGATTAAACAGGGATGCCCTCTCTTGCATTTTATATTTGTATTGGTAATAGAGACCTTAGCTGCCATTGTGCAGCAGCTTCAGGATATCTTGGGGATGCACTTCGGGGAGGACCAACACAAAATAAACTTGTTCACGACAATCTCTTATTAACGCTGGCAGACCCTGAATGCTTGATCCCTAAAGTTATCGAAGTTTTGCAATCCTATAGGAAACTATCGGGATTCAATGTCAATCTAGATAAATCTGAAATGCTCCTCTAGGTATACTGCCAGAGGTCAAAACTAGACTCCTACGGGTCACACCACTGAAGTGGGCTGCAAAGAAATGTGAATATTTAGCAGTCTATATTACTCCAAAACACCACTTAATGTGTGCAGCAAACTACCCTTGCCTGCTTAATGCTATCACTAACGATTTGCACAAGTGGAGCAATCTCTTTCTCTTGTGAATGGGCAGGGTGGCAGTAATTGAACAGAATGTATTGCAGAGATCCCTTTACCTTTTTCTAGCACTCCCAGTAATTCTCCCCAAGTCTGACATAGGGACTAGGAAAAAAAGTGATCAATGCCTTTATAAGGATGTGTAAAAAGGCAAGGGTTTTGAGGAAAATATTGAAAGAGCACAAACGTTCAGGTGGATTGGGGCTACCAGACATTAAGAAATACTATTAGGCCTCTCAGCTTACAATTCTTTTTTGAACGGTCCCTTTACGAAACTAAACGCCACTGAATCCATATGGAAGCCACAGTGATGAATCATGCCCCATTAGCTGTTCTGTGTTGCCCAAGAAAGATAGACCACCAGTCTGCTATTACTCCGAACTTCTGAAACCAGCCATGATAGTGTGATGGTAAAACTCTGGCTTCCTTTCAATCTCCCTATACACCATTGGTGGGTAACATAGATTTCACTCTAGGTATTGGTAAGAGAGACTTTAAACGCTGGAGGGAAGGGAGTGCTGGGTGCTATGAGACTTGTTTCATGGGTCTGATATTAAACCCTTACATGTCAGCAAGAATACATACTCAAAGAGACAGACCGCATCCACTAATTCAAGTTGCAACATTGGGCTCTTAACCATGAGAATACAGCTGCAGCACTTAGACCACTGACTGCCTGGGAAAAGCGTTATGCTACATATGATGGTCCTACTGGGCTCATTTCCAATAAAAAATGTTATTTTGATGGAGGTGGGAGAAGCACTGGAGTGGTTTTATATGAAGCACTGTCACAAGTCCTTGGGAATGCAACTCTCCTCGTCTCAATGGCAAACGCTATGGGTGGCTATCCCATCGTTATGCAAGAGTTTGCAGAATAGAGAATTACTGTATACGATAATGATGGGATGACATGCCACACCAGTGAAATTGAAACATATGTATGATATGCCTGCTCTGCTGGCTGGGATGTGAGAATGTGGGGATATGCTATATATATGCGGTGGGCATACACTTGCCGTATGCTCTTTTGGAAGGAAGTCCTTAGTCATATAGAGTAGTGGTTGGATATCCCTTACAAATGATCCCGGCGACGATGGTACTTAATTTGAGGCCACCTGAGATTTAAATGCATATCGAAACAGGACCGGAGACGGACTTTCGCCATTAGTCTGGCACTTAAATGGAACTCTCCTCTTATTCCGGCAATGCAAGAATGGGCAGGAAAACTCTGGATATTGTTGGCAATAGAAACATTTATCTGGGGCATTCTTGAAATGGAGCATAAATATGAAAAGATGTGGACTCCCCGGTAAATTGCTTGCAAGAAAGAGTTTGTGTGTGCTTGTCTCAAGTTGCTGAGATCCCTACACCTGACATCGTAAATGAGCAGCTACTGTGTCACCTATTGTTGATTTGTTGTTCAATTTATTAAGCGCCAGATGTGGGACCATTTGTTTGACCTTCAATGCTAGGCAAGATAGTGAAGTCATATCTATGCAGTTCTACCTAGTAGGAACGGGAGGGTCGGAGAGTGGGGGAGGGTCAGGGGAGTGCAGACAGAAATTGATGTTGGAAGTGTTTTGTATTCACTTTGTCTGATGGTCCACACTGTTTTATCCTATTCTATGAAAACAAAGAAAAAACAGAAAGCTGGAGGCAGAAATCCCAATGCTACTGTGTGATGGAGGGGAGGTGCAGACAGCCTTCCCAAACTCACAAGGGGAGTCTATGACAGTGGAATTGTGCTACTGGATAGCTGGAAATACTACTCTGCACCACAATGAGCAATTCCTAAAAGTAGATACAGTGATTCTGGGAAATAAGGGCTGCCCAACAGCTTTGCATGGACCTGAGACAATGGCAGAACTAAAGGTACATACTGAGTCCATGATTTTAACACGGAAGGAGGCCACTAGATAATTGTATGGGAGAAGGCATTAGTGAATCAAACCCTGGTATGGGACAGTGTGGCACAGACTGAAGTGCAGAAAACGCAGAGATCTGAGGGATGGGACTAGATATGAATCAGAAAATTTGGAGCGTGTGCCAAGATGGGAGGCTGATAAACCAGGGTTGTTCTTTGGGAGGACAGCCAGATGGCTGAGACGGAGGTCTTTTTCTAGTTCCAGACACGCCATGCTATGTCGATTCACATAGTGGTGGGAGCATAGGTTGCAAAGGCGCCCTCGCTGAAAGACCACCCTGCTGTCAGAACCCCTTACCAAGAAAGACATCTCACTTACTTATAGCTGCTCAACAATTACAGAATGCCCTAGAGAAGCTAAAGAGGGGGGTGGGAGTAGGCACTTAGCGCCCTCGAGAAATAGTGATCTGGGTTAGCTTTTTCCTGGTCCAGGTGCTCTTTCTACAAAGATCCTACTAAACCAAATCTAGGTTGTGTAAGATGGGGGAAAATAGGGTCAGATCTCTGTGCCAGAGGATGCAGCAGATTGGGAACATTTCTTCACACACAATGGGGCTGTCCAATGCTAACTGGCTACTGAAGGCTGCATGGGTGTGCCAGAGCTATGTCACTGGGTCCCAGGCAAAACTTTCTCCCAGGCTAGAGGTACTCAACATTTGGAGAGATTGAACATACCTCCCACACACAGAACTCTCACCACCATGGGGCTGATAATAGCAAAAAGGAATGTGGGCAAGAAATAAGGATCTGATATGCCTCAAAATTTGACCTCTGGGTAAAAAGACATGAATTGGTGCATGTTGGTGGAAAATCAGGTCTATGATTGGAGGGGCTGCCCCTATAAGTGGTAAAACATATGGCAGCAATGAAAAATGCACTAGGGACAATAGTGGTCGGGCCCTTGTCTAAGGCAAAAAAGGAAACCACTGACAGGATAGTGGAGAATGGAAACGACAATTTGGAGCTGCGAGAGCAAAAAGGTTTGGTGTGCTAATCTTGCTGGGTGCTTGAGGTACTCCTTCCCTCAAGAAGCTTGAGGACATGCACAAGCGAGGCCTATCCATGTGCAGGGTAAGAGGAGAGGGCTCTTCCACAGATTTAGGTAGCGCAATTAGATGGACTGATAGAGCGGGAGTAGAGCTGAGGTGTTTTGATGGAGATTTTTTGCACTATTTTTATAGTTTTCTTGTGTTTTATAAAAAGGATGCATTGCAGTACCTGACAGATTGGAATGGATTTAGTTACAGGAGGTCCCTGTCACTCTTTTTTCTGTTGATTTGGCTCTTACTCCCCATTAAGGGGTCTTGTTGGTTGTGTTCATGAAAAAAGTTAATGCTTTTTCCAACTCAACAAGTAGATCTTGATGGAGGTGGATGAGGATTGGGGTGATCCAATATCATGCTCCTCTGAAGTTGTTGGATCACAGTTTTCAACATGATTGGTATATGAATGTGATTGTTTTTTTAAATGTATGGCTTACATTTTTTTTCATTTTATCAATGTGCAGCTAGTGTCCTTGACTTTCTGCAGCAGCAAAGTCCCCCTCTTTTTTAGTCTGTTGCATGTTGCATTGTATTTGCAGACTCGTTTGCCAAAGGCAATAGATTCATTGTTGAGGTGGGTGATGAATCTTCCCCTACAAGCTCAGACTTTTTCATGGGGTGTGATTGTTTTTTTTTGTTTGTCTCATGCTGTAGGCAGTATTGGACAGTAGCTCATCTCAAAACTTGTGAACATTTGTCTGCAGAGGGTTATGTTAGGTGAACCGTAGCTTGGTATCTCTATCCTGTTTGTTGCTGTTGCAAATTGTGTCACACCAATGTCACTCAAATCATGCCTTTGCGCAAGATGGTAGTGGTCTCAGCAGTCTTCAACTTCTCTAGTTTTCTCTGATTTTGTCAATTTTGAATCAGCACAATGCTGCAGTTTTACCAATTTAAAGTCAATTGTTGGAGTCGAATTTGGCTGGCTGTGTGGGAGATTCAGTTTAAATGTGCCCATCCCTGATTGGAATATTGATGGAACATTCCCAATGTGTTAAGTATTGGGGGGCAGGGACATGCCCATGGGCACTGGTTGGTCTTATCTTGCGGCCACATTATTAAGGAGTCTAGATTTTGCAGAATGTTCTGCCCTTAATGCAGTGGTTAGTTGCCTTTCAAACAATTAGATGTCTGGGCTCCGGCAGAACTCTAGAGAACTATAACGACAGGAGAAAGGTAAATACTGTAAGTTAACGTTAGTTAGTCACATTAACAAGAGTAAATACAACATTTAACAAGAGTAAATACAACACCTGCCCTGATTTAACTGTATGAGTTTCTCATGGTGTGGACTGACAGGGTCAGTTTTTTCACTCAAACATACACAATAATTCAGGCAATGTGCTCTAAGCCAAAGAAGAACACTGGTCCAGTTATAGATCCTGCAATGTGCTGGCCTTTGGCTGACCAATAGTAGCTGCTTCCATCCGAGAAATTATATGCCAGAGGTGGCCACTTTCCCCAGGAGGGCAAATGCAGTCTCATTCTTTGTGTAGGGCAGGAGCCAGTGTAGGACAGGAATGGCCATGTCAGTTTCATATCAGTCTCTCACATACGATCTTACATTCTTTTCAAGTTAAGATTGTGTATTACAATGTACCTTTAAACAGAATAGCTATTTGTTTAACCACTTAGGGCCAGATGTGCAAAGCTTTTGTGAGGTCGCAAACGTCCCCAATCGCAGAATAGGGTCGTTTGCAACCTCCAAATATCATTTTTTAATGTACAAAGGCCCAATTTGAAATTCAATAATCTATTACTGAATCGTAAATTTGGTTTGCGATTCGGTATTAGTAAGGGGCGTGTTTAGTGCGTCCCTTCCTAATACCGAATCACAGTGGTATGTGTGAATGTTTTGCAACCGAAATGAGGTTGCAATACATTCACATTTTTCCACCTACTTCAAGTAGGTGGTGACCCATTTACAAATGGGAAGGGGTCCCCTCGGGACCCATTCCCCTGTGAGAATATATACAAAAACATTTTTTAAGAGCAGGCAGCGGTCCCACGCAACACTGCCTACTCTTAAGAAATTAAAAGAAAGCTTTTAATTTTTCTTTTTGAAACGCATCCCATTTTCATTTAAGGAAAAAGGGCTGCATTAAAAAAAAAATTGGTTTCTTGGAAAGCAATCTCAGACATGGTGGTCTGCTGGCCACCATCCCTGTGATTTTTGCAATTCTCAATTGGTCGTAAACCGAGACCTAACTCATGAATATTAATGAGGCAGGTCTATTTGCGACCCGCTGGGAATTGCTAAATGTGTCTAAGACCCGTTTGTACATTGGTGTTTGCGATTACCAAATAGCGAATCGGATAAATTCACTATTTGGTAATTGCAAACTATACACTATCTACATCTGGAACGGAGACCCCCACTGTCAGGTGCAATTTCCTTCCTCTACATATTCAAATATGCCCCTACTTACAATAGGAGATCTGCAGTAGAAATGTCAATGTATTACCTGACAACACTTGTTGAGACATAGGGTGTGATCCTTTCAAAGCCTCATTCACAAGCAGCTGCAAGAAGTGAGATTTGATTGCAAAGCATGCAAATAAATGATTCCATTAACCTGATTAAGATATTTTTTGTTATGTTTATGCATAATTTATTGATATAATGCTTAGCTGGCACCATACACAAAGCTGAACACACTACCATCTTTAGGTAATATATTAGTTGTGGCTTACATGGATGATCTTAGTAATTGCAGTTTGGTGAAAGTAAATACTTTTCTAGGGAAGTATTTATTTATTAGGGTTTCTCTTAGTTCTCAGTCTTTGTAGTAGTAGAAACAAATAGCAGGGCATGTATTCAGACTTTGGATTATTGGCAACACAAGGCGGGAGAATGTCACAATCATGAAATAGAAACACAATTTCACAGTACCACCCACATGTTTTTACGGCGTGATTCTCAAAAAGGCTCGAATATTTGGTCCTTAAGTTTACTCCTACATTCTGAGAAAGCTTCTGACTTTCCTGGCATTTACAAGAATTCCAAGAGTACACCTCGGAAGCTGCAATTAAAGATACACATTTACACACTTATTAATTAATCATGCATTTCTTCATTCATGTTTAAATGTAATGCATGATTGCATTGGCACTAAATAACTTTTTTTGTTTCTCGCAGGGAAGATACGTTATCCTTAGAGAAATCTATTAACTTGCTTGTATGTGATTGGTCTTCACATTTTGATGGTGTACTTAACGTGGAATACCATTACCCGATATTTTGTAAAACTCGAACTAATCACTCCTAAGGGTCTCAAGGCGCTGGGGGCCATTGGGGAGATTAAGCGAGCTATTGCATAGAGTCACATGGTGCTGGGCTGAGCTGCCGCCGGGACTGGGAATCGAACCATGAGGCCCGTGCTCCGGAGTCAGCTGCCCTGGCCGCTGCGCCACACCTCTCCCGATTAATGGTGTGCAATAGTGGCATCATTTTCGGTGTGAGGAAATCTGTTTGTGAGGGCATATTACATTTTGTGAATCACCAACAGGAACTAGAGTACAATGTGAAACCTGTGTCTCCGTTATAGGCCATAAGTGTTTCTTATCAACTATTTTACACAGGACTTGTTGAAGTAACGTAGTGCACAATTTTTTCAATGACTCATCCTCTTGTAGCTTGAAGAGTTGATGTTTGATCATGAAAGCTACAAGTAAATCATTTTATTTGCTGATTTAAGTTATTGATTTGTACTTTCCGTAGAGAAACTCTTTCTATGTTACCTTTTGCATACATAATACACATATCTGAATTCTTTCACTTTGAGATAACACGTATTTTTGGTCTCCTACACAGCTAGTGTTATTGGGTCTTGTCTAGTGAACGAATTAATGTTTCTTGGACAGTATTTACTTGCTCAAATTTTTATCAGTTCTCATACTTGCTCGTAGGAGAAGCAAATAGCAGGAAATGTAGCCAGAACTGGTATTATTAACAACACTTGAAGATGAATTATGTTAACGTCATGAAGTAAAAACACCTGTTGACATCAAAGTAGAGGTCTGCAAAGTTTTCCTTATGAATCCATAGTTGGGAAAGTTGGGAAATTCTAGCCTACGGATAGTAAGTGTATTTTTCCTATTTTCCTATGACTATGAAATGCTGGTAGTTGGACTTGGCCCTTTCTGCAGGGTCATTCCCAAACTGTTTGCCTTCACCCTCCTGTTTTCTGAACCCGTTTTTGTTAGCTTTTAGGGCTTTGCCCACTTTACTACTGCTAACCAGTGCTAATGTGATTGTGCTCTCTCCTTAAAACGTGGCAGGGCTGGCTTACACCCAATTGGCATATTTAATTTACTTGTAAGTCCCTAGTATAGTGGCACTACCTGTGCCCAGGGCCTGTAAATTAAGTGCTACTAGTGGGCCGGCAGCACAGAGTGTGACACCCTCTTAAGTAGTCTTTTGAACAAGGTCTGAAACCTGCCATTGCAGAGCCTATAGATGCAGTTTTAAACTGCCATTTCGACCTGGCAAAATAAACCTTTTGCCAGGGCCAAACCGTCCTTTTTAATACATATAAGTCGCCACTAGGGTAGGTCTTGGACGGCCCATAGAGCAGGGTGCAATTTATTTAAAAAGTAGGACATGACCTTTAAGGTTTTACATGTCCTGGTAGTGAAAAGCTCTTAAATTCGTTTTTCACTACTGCAAGGCCTACCACTCCCACAGGATATCATTGGACTTACCTTATTACATTTTATGGGTGTAATTTTTAAATGGGAATAGGTAACCCGTTAATGTTTGGTGTCTCCGGAATCACAATTTAAAATCCTAGCTTATGAAGAAAATGGCACTTTTAGAAAGTTGGTATTTCTTCCTGCCTTAGCCATTTGAGGCATGCAGCCTATATCTGGGTCACATGACTAGGTGTGGGTGACAGTTGGGCTTTGTGTATTCCTCCTGGACAGCCACACACAATAGGGGAGCTTAGGTGAGACTGGATGGGCCATCACTGGCAGGATGGGTGGAAGCACCTGGGAAAATCCCCACTTACACTTGAACAGGCTGTGTCTTGCATCCACACAAAGGGATGCATACCCCCTGTAGTTAGTCTGGAGTCACAACCAGGAAGGCAGGGCATCTGTGTACTTCAATGGCATGCCTCTAGAAGCTTCTTCCCACTTCAATGGCACAACTGGGTATAAATACTATATGACAAACACCACCACTACAATACACTTCTAGACCTGTGGATGATATGCCATGAAGTAGTACTGCTGTGCTGCTACAATGACTGCCACTCTGCTGGACTGCTGCTCTGAAGGAGATCTCACAATGCAATGCAACCATGATTGAAAGTAATTTGTTCAGCAGGCGTAAATTGGCCCCAGTATCTTGTCCGTGCTCCATCATGGTTGGCCTGAATTTGTGACTTTGTCCCAGTCCGGCCCAACCAGATAGCCACAGTTGGCACCTTCTACTGATTGGATTTTTGCTGTTTTGGTCTCAAGCAATTTATTAAATTTTACTCTATATTTCTAAATTGATATGGGATTTTTCTTGTGTTGTGTTTTCACTTTCTAATTGTTTGACATGCTGCCTAAGTACTTTACACATTGCCTCTAAGTTAAGCCTGTCTGCTCTTGTGCCAAGCTACCAGAGGGTAAAGCACAGGTTAGTTTGGGGTTCGCTTGTGTTTCAGCCTGGCAAGAATTGTGATTGCCGCTTGAATAGCGTTTTACCCCCCTCAACCAGTAACCTCATTTCCTACACTGGTGTTCCATGGAAGGCACAGCCTGCCCACTGGCATTTCCTGCTTTTTGACATCCAAGAACAGGAAATAGTTGATGGGGTGGTGGGACCTCTCAAATCCACCATTTTCTGTTCCAAGTAGTAGACGTCAGCCAGCAGGAGATGCTAGCAAGCAGGCTGCACCTTCCCTAGGAATACTGGTAGGTGCCAGGATAAGCTGCTGGGAAAATAGAATGGCTGGCAGGAGAGCAGAGTGAAGCGGGGAGAAAAGGCTGATGGTGGTTGGACATGCTAGGCTAGAATGCACTATGAGGAGGGGGACACATGCTTTGGTTGGTTGTGTAGGTGCGGGGGCCAGCTTTGACTCTCCAGGAAGGTAGGAGATTAGCTTAGGAGCTCCATTCTCGAGATACCCAGAGATGCTCCTCATTTATAGGTCTGGCCTATGACAGCTTTTAACGCCCTTCCCCCTCTTCCCCGCTTGTGTCCGGTTTGCTTTTAAACTCCCTTCTTCCCCAGTCTGTATTGCCTTTAAATGCCCTCCCTCCCCGCCATTGTCCGTTTTGCTTTTAAACCCCCACTTTCCTCATTGTCTATGTTGGTTTCAACACATTACATCCCCTTCTCTGTGTTGCATGTAATCCCTCCCCTTCCCCTTTGTCTGTGTTGCTTTTACCCCCCTCTCATCCCTCTTGTCCATGTTGTTTTTAAACCCTCCCATCCTCCCACCTGCCATGTGAAAAAAGCACTATTAATTGCTCTTATTTACGATCCTGTTGCCTGCTACCCTTGGCCCCGTTGATTGTGTTGCCCGCTCTCCATCGCCCTCCCTCTCATTGTCCATCATGGCACATGCCCACCCACCATAAAAAAAAAAAGCGATTTGACATGGCCAGCGCTGGCTACATCATAGTACTTTTTTTCAAACGTTTAGCCATGCTGCACAGTAGCCGTGCTGCTGTACAACATGGCTAAAATACACTGGCAAAGCTAATAGCTCTCACAGAGACGCATGCCTATTGGCTTTGCCAGTGCTTTTTATAACCACTTGCACTACAAATTCTGTATACCTCGCATAATTAAAAAAATACTATACAGAGTTGTGAGCTGTAAGATAATGCACTTTCACGCACTCCTACAATAAATACCGCATCTTTTCAGTAAAGGTATAATTCACAATAAAAGCTCAGACTTTTTTTCTGGCTTTCATGGAATTCCCAAGAATTCCAGAAGTAAACAGTGATGAACTTGGAAATGTAACACCTATTTATTTGTTTATGTAAAGATGTGATCTATCACTACATAACCTTTTTGTTTCTCCATGGGGAGGCAGCTTATCCCATGGAGAAACCACTCCTCCAACAACACCAGCAACCTTTGAAGTGCTCCCTTTTTTTTCCCTCGATGGAGATGGATTTATTGTGACTATCTTCAAGGGAGGAAACTATCTGCAGATGGTTTGTAAATGCCCATTACCTGGGTGTTGCCATCGTTTGCTGGTGTCCCTGACCTGGAACACCAGCAACACACCCATGATAAGATTTAGTCAAACTTAAAGTCACGCATTACTGGCATAATTTAAATGTAAATACATCTATTTGTTAGTCTAAATTTCCATTTTGTGAACCATTAATGTGAATTCTAACTTTTTGTTTTGCAAATACCCTATTTTATTGGCCCGTTAATCTAGATAAGTTGACTTACTACCGGTTTAAAGATAAATGACTTCTCATTAGTCAGCTGAATTAAAACTTGTAAATTATTATCAAATGTGCTATTTAATTTAGCAAGGGACAAGTAAAATATTTTGACATTTTACCCTCCTCTTAAAATAAGATTCTCACATTGAGCTACAAAGAGTCAAGGACCAGCACCTACTTATTTTTGTCTATTTTATTGCTTTCATTCCATTTGATGTCTCAACCTTATAATTATTAAGTAATAAGGACGTGTTGATGGTAAAACTCAGTAAATTCTAATTCATAGAAAGAGAAATAAACACAAGAAACTACCTTTTAGCAAGCATGGTGGAGAAAATGTTTAAACAATTAACAAAAGACCCTCCCTTGTGAACAATACAAGAAGGTGGTTCATAATACAATGTGCAATTTAATGTGGCAAGGGACAATTCAAATAGTTTGAGACTTTAACGTGCTTTTAAAATAAGCCACAACACACATTATTCATGTTCTACAAAAGTGGCGGTAGGACATTAAAAGTCATGTTGAGAGAAAAGCCTGGCCACCAAGAGTGCAGAGCCATGACAAGTGAACACCTTCCGAGCTGGCAGCTGTGACTTGGGAGGGGAGGACTGGGAATATATTGGAGAGCTGCCTTGAGAAGCATAACTCATGGAGCATGTTGGGTGAGTAACAGTATGAGAACTTAGTCACATATCTGGTGCTAGATGGATGCAACAGCTTGTTTCTGGGAATTATTTGCCATTTGCATCCAACCAATGTGCCTGCAGTGGCATGTGCATTCAAATGCTCGTCACCATTACTAAATGATGCTATCTGTGATGACCATTTGCCCTCCATGACTGAGGTCTAGGGTTGTGGCTGTTGATAGGGAGCGTAACATATGATTTGAACAGTTGCCATGTTTAAACATTCCATCTCCCAAGAATGACTCCACGCAGAAGTGCTGCTGCTACATTGCTGATAAGCATCCCTGCACTTGCAGAAGGGCCTCCATAGCAGCAAGGTACCACTCAAGGGAAGTCAGACCTGTCAGAGGGAGCTGGTCCACCATAACATTAGTCTAGGAACCTCCTACTCAGACACTGCAGCCGCACCCCAACTTCACAGTCAGTGACCCCAACCAGGAGAGGTTTCAATTCATGGTGGAGCTGGAGACCCTGTCACTGCCTCTTTCGGGAATTATAAGCTCCTCAAAATAACAGCAGACGCGACTATTGTCCCAGGCTCTTTAGGCTCCTTGATCTCTATGAGGAACTGAGGGGGAGAATGAGGAATTCAGGGGAATTGATTTCCTTTGCAATTTCTTATTACTCTATGAATTCTTAAAGTTCAGCCTCAAAATTCCTGTTTCTTATGCATCCCTGAAGTTAATTAGATTTTTAACCTCATGAATACTGCATTTACACCTCCTTTCTAGGGACCTCAATATGTAGCCCAATATGAGCTTTTGACTCATGCCCGCAGGGGTCACAATTGTAAATTTTATGGGCATTTTTTTAAACTCAACATTTCATTGGAAGATCACTCCCAATGTTTTTATCGTTCTTCACATTAATCGATTAGCAGCATGCACTTGTGTCATTGATACTAATTTAGAACAACAGAGTAAATTTTCATAAATTATTTGGCACCAAAGTGAAAAAAATCCAATCAGTAGAACCGCACTTATGAAGTTTTTTAAAGATTTAAGTGAAAATAACGCTAAAAAGCACAAAGTGTCACTTGCAGTTACCTGATAGTGCGAGACCGGGTGAAAGTCATAAATTCAGGCCAACCGCGATGGAGTGTGGGCGGGATACATGGAGCATGTCAGTCCCGCTGAAAGAGTTACCTTCACAGTCCAGTGCAAAGAGTTCCGTTCATGGTGGAAGGGGCCTGGAATCCTCATGGGTGACAGGCAGTGCTCTACAAATCCACCTTACATGACACTACATATATTACAAGGGGCCAGGAGAAGGAGGGAGAGTGTTGCAGGTAGTCATTGTAGTATCATGAAGAGCAGGCCGGGCGTCGCAGACGGTTGTCGCTGTAGTGTGAACAGCAGGCTGGGCATCGCGGATGGTTGTTGCTTGAGCTTTGCATTGCCAGTCACTGTAAACGGTCAATGCTGTAGTGCAAAGAGTTGGTTTGCCATAATTTTGCTTTGCCAGGTGGCATGCGCGATAAGGTCTTGGCTCGAATGGGCCCATTTGCATTTACAAAGAGCCCCAAAACTTCAGGAGATCTCAACTGGGGCCAAAACAAGGGTCCTGGACCTGAGGGACACCACTTAGGGGTCAGGATCTCACTCCAGCTCGGTCTAGGTGCTGGAGTAAGATTGTGGAAGCCTGTTATGTCCCAGTAGCTCTGAACAGGAGGGCAGCAAACTAGCCCTTGGAGTCACTCTGGTAGTCCTGGGTTCAATTGTTGCAGCAGGGCTCAAGTAGCAGGGCAGGCCTCTGAGAGTTCAAGACAGGTTCCAGGTAGCAAAGCAGTCCTTCTAGGTGGAGCAGTGCAGTCTTGTGGAGTACACAGCAGGCCACAGCAGCAGGCAGTCCACTGAGCATCCTTTCGTAGGTCCATAAAGTGAACTGAAGAGTAGGCCTGAGGGCCCTATTTTAACAGGTTTAACATGCCAATTCTGTTAACCCCTCTGTTAACCAGACGTACTCTTGTGTGTGTTCAATATTCGCAGCTTCCCTGTCATTCCTGACCTCTACTACCATCGTTTCCTGTATCCTGGCACATGACAAGTGGTTTACAGTGGTAGATTTGTGTTCCGACTTCTTTTCCATATCCATCAGTGAAAATAGTCTGTTTATCTCCATGTTCTTTTTTTGGCAGATCTCAGCTGCTGTGGTGGAGGCTCTTTCATGGCTTTACAGAGTCTTCTTCGATGTTTTACCAAGCTTTAAAGAAAGCTGTAGACACCTTAGCCTTTCCAGTGAACTCTGGTTTGGTTCAGTACACTGATAACCTTCTGTTTGTCTCTGTTACATTAGACCAATGCAAGAACAATGCTGACTATCTCAAGATACCATGTCAGATAACCATCTCCCACATACAAACTGTCCTGGATGTGACTTTCTATTGTAAACAGTAGATTCTTGGGTACACCACTATGGAAAAACCTTTGAAAAATAATGTTGAAAAGGACTCCCTGAACCCTTGCAATGGTCTAACAAAGCTAAACCAACAGCTTCCCTCTGTGCCAGTTTGGGACTTCTGGATTATGCAAAACTGTTTACACTGTGCTGCAGTGAACAAGATGAATTTTCCCCTGGAGTTCTGGCGAAGGATCATGGTGATCAGAAAAAGCCCATAGCATACTATTCCTCTTCTTTAGACCCCATAGTGGCAGGACTCCTTGTTGAAGCCTCTGAAACCTTTATATTGAGTTCTACCTTGACTGTGGCTGTTCCTCAATCTGTTGTTGCTCTTTTCCTCACTACCTAGACCCAACATCTTTCCACTGCCACTTTGTTCCGATATGAGATTCTTTTGACCTATAAATCACCCTAGTCTGCTGTCCGACTCTGAACTCTTCATCCTTACTGCTGACTGGTGAAGAGGGAGAGCTTTATGATTGTCTTGTGGCAACCAACCCCATAACAAAGCCCAGCATTGATCTTACAGATACACCAATACCAAATTATGAAGCAATCTATCTCCCCAATAGGTTAACATGGAGGAGGTTGAAACATCTTTTAAGTGTAATTTCCCATTGGGGTTAGGTAGAAAATTGTAGCTTGGTGTCTCTGGACTCACAATTTAAGAACACATCTTTTGGTAAAGGTGGTTTTTAAATTGAAGGTCTGAAAATGCTGCTTTTAGAAAGTTGGCATTTTCTTACTTTGATGATTCTGTGCCTCTGCCTGTCTATGAATACATGTCTTTGTCAGGATGACAGCTGGGCTTTGTGCATTCACTCTAGATAATTACACAAAGGGAGCTGAGGTGTGCCCTGCATATCCTGATGGTCCATCACCAGGCTGATGGGTCTTCCTGAGCTAGAGTGGTGGGAGGAGCTGACACCTGTACCTGAATAGGGCTGTGCCTGTCTCCACACAAAGAGCTGCCTACCCCCCTGTAGAGTGTCTGGAGACAGGGCCAGGAAGGGCAGGGTCCTGTGCACATTAAAGACCTTTCATTGAAGTCTCCCTATTTCAAAGGCTAAAATGGGTATAAGTACTGGACCTCTGACACCATACACTCAGAACACTTCTGGAATGAGGACATTCTACCAGGAAGACGAGCTGTTGTGCTGCTAGCAGGGCCTGCCACTTTGCTGGTTGCTTTGCTGTGTTGGTCCAGCTGCTTCTGTCCTGGGAGTGAGAGGACTGGACTTTGCTCTGAACATCCTGCTTTCTAAAGTTTCTCCAAGGGCTTGATTTAGGCTTGCCTCCTGTTGGAAGTCTCAAGGCTATCAAAGATTTCATCTGCAGTCCCAGGGCTCTTCTGCTGAGAGCCCTACTCTGCCAAGTGGTGCCAAATCCAGTTCTGGGTCCTTGCAGGTTAGTTTTTGTGCTTCAAAAAGAAACCGATGCATCAACTCCAAGCTTCACTTCGGAACGGTGCATCTCTGTGAAATCGACGCGCCACCGCTGCCATCATCTAAGACGTGGTCCCCGCTTGCTGAGTGTGCGACGCAACAACCGTGACTTACAACGCATGCCCCGACTTTGCCGCAGCACCTCAGAAGAATCACCACTGCGTCAGTCTCGAGAACCATTTCACCGAAGTCCATGACGCACCACTCCGATTCCGATGCAGTGCCTGTGGCACAGTGGTTTGACATTGATGCCGTGGAATCAACGCATCACACTGTGAAATTGATGCATCATCGACACCACAATGACTTCTGGAACTGAGGCCTCACACCTGTAACTGACGCATCACCTCCTCTGCGCAACGCAACATCCTCGGGCATTAACGGCTCAATGATTCTGCACCACCTCCAGGAGCCAACGCTTCACTTGTTACAGTGACGCATCTCCTCCTTTGTGCAATGCATCATCCCCGAGCACCAGCATTCCAACAACCCTGCCCTGCCTTCAGGAACTGACGCATCATCTGCCTTTGCCACGCCTCACCTCCTCTGCACCTCGCATCGTGTTTGATTTCTAACACATCCAAGGTACTGTGACCGGGGTCTGCGTGACTCCTGTATCTGGCCAGCGCTCCATCGTGATCGGACTGAACTTGTGGATTTGTCCCGGTCAGACACAACCAGCTAGTCCCAGTTGGAGCTATAGTTTTCTAAACACTATAATTTTATTTAAGCTTGCAAAATTCCTATCTTGACTTGTGTATGTTGGATCTTTGTCGTTTTGATCTTGTTTTAATCAGATAAAACTTGACTATTTTTCTAAACTGGTGTGGAGTACTTTTGTGGTGTTTTGACTGTGTTACTGTGTGTGTGTTCACAAATACTTTACAAATTGCCTCTTTAGTTTAGCCTGACTGCTCTGTGCCAAACAACTAGAGCGTGAGCACAGATAAACGTTTAGTGTATACTACACTTACCCTGACTAGAGTGGTGGTTCCTGCTTGTACAGGGTGTATACTCTGACAACAAGAAACCCCCTTTTCTAACATCAACCTTTGGTGGCAAGTGGCATCCCCTGGTAGTTGCAGCCTATTCAGGGGCCTAAACTTATATCATTCTAGTCCGAACTTTGTTTTATCACTTGGAGCATGTAAACTCCCCGATCCTTTGGTGTCCCCTCTTGATTTCCTCTTTCTGCCCCCTCCCAGGCCCGAACTTGATGGATGAACTTTATTCTGTCATTTACCCTATGTCTCCCTCCAAGACCCTCCCAACAGTAAGTACTATGACAGTCAGCCCTTTGATTTCCTCTTTCTGACCCCTCCCAGGCCCGAACTTGATGGATGAACTTTATTCTGTCATTTACCCTATTGTCTCCCTCCAAGACCCTCCCAACAGTAAGTACTATGACAGTCAGCCCTTTGAGCTATTTCTTATCCGATGTTCACCCACTAATGCTTATTTAAGAGAGGTTTTTCTTCACGTTCAGAAGGTCAGAGGAAACTGCTACTAGTGCGTCTCCATACTATGTAATGCTCAGAAACCTAATTGAGAGCGGTCCAAGATCTTGTAGACCTCCTGGAAGGCAGCTAGTTGTTTATTTACATGACTTTCAAATGCTTTTCCTAGTGCAGAAAGCAAAGAAATAGGAAGGTGATTAGAAAGGATGCTACAGGTTTCTTTAGGATAGGAGACATTTGAGTGGACTTCCATTCTGCCGGAAATTTGGCTGAGGCAAATGATAAATTATAAAGAGCCATCACTGAAGGGGCAATAGTGTGGGCAAGGCACAAAATAATCCTGGGCGGACATAACTCCACAGGAGTTCCAGATTTCACATGAACCATCATGTTCTGAAACTGTTCCAAAGAGAACGGTTCAAATTTTTCCAAAGTATTGGTGGCATTAGGTGGAGGCTGGTTAAAATCAGCTACATCCTCCTGCTGGTCATGGTTGACTGAAAAATTAAGAAATATAGTGTCTATTTTATCCACAAAAAAGTCAGCCAGAGAGTTGTATAATGCTTGCAAGGCCAGGGTGGTGTGATTACAGGCTTGAGGCTCCATGAAATCATTCGGTGTCTTAAAGAGTTCTTTAGTAGCATTTCCTGCATGGTCAATCATTTGATAAGATTGATAGGAGAAATGGGACAATAAAAAGTGCAGTCTATGGGGGTCTTTCCTGGTTTGTGAATAATGACAATTGTCGCCTCCCTCAGGTCTCCTCAGGCCATTTCCCCATTTGGAGTGATTCTTTGTAAATCGCATTTAGTGGTTCTACCAATACACTGGCAAATCGCTTATAAAATTCAGGGGTGAATATGTTCATCCCAGGGGTTTCCTGGGTTGAACATCTTCCCCCCGAATGGCATGGCATTAATCACTGTGTATATCTCTGCATCAGAAATGGGCAAGTCCAGGGTGGCTCATAATATGGAGTTGTCATGTTCAGTCACAGGAATTGGAAGCACTTTGTGTAACTTGCTATTATCTGCAAATGTGTCAGCCATGTCTGTGTACTTAAGGGCTTATTTACAAGAGGCCTGCACCACTGGAGAGTCACTTTTTTTTAGGCTGCTGTGGTGCAGGCCTCTCAATCATATGTATGAGGCAACACAAAGACGCCATGTGTGGCTTTGCATGCCCTCATAGATTTGGAGTGTGCTGCCTTGCCTTACTCTGCCTCAAGGAGGAATTCATTGGGTGTTGTGGTGGGTGTTCCCAAACAACACCCATGGATTTTGACACTGCCCCAGATTTACAAAATCACGTAAACCTGGGGCAGCACCAAAACCTTAACCTTCCCCAGAGCAGGCGTAATGAGGTGAAATATTTTCATTTCTCTTAGTTTTTTCCTCTTTCGTCTTCCTGCACAAAAACAATCATGCCACCAATGTAGACACCCTTGCACTATGGTGCAAGTGTGCATGCGCTGGCGCTAAACTGCAATTTGTGCGCTGGCTGAAAGGATTGGAATGCACCCTATCTTGTAAATATGGTGCATTCCTGCTCTTTTGAATTGGTGTAGGGCAGCGCAGCAAAAAGACTTGCAGCGCTGCCCTACGCCAATTCATTGATTTCTGAAGCTATGCAAGGCCATCTTGTGTGGCCCTGAGTGGTTTTGTAAATCTTGAGTATTGCAACGCAGCGCAAATCGCTGTGTTGCGTTACTCTGCGCCAGGGAGGCGTTTCCATGGTCATTGAGTTTATTTGACACATTCCCAGAGTTTCCAGAAGTAGAAGACCTGGGAATGCAACAAAAACCTACGCCGCCACAGGTGAGGCGTAACGAGGAGAAATATGTTTATTTCTCCTCCTTTTTTCCTCTTTCTATGTGTGTATGCAGCACACATAGAAAAGGGAAAAGCATCAGGATTGTTTTTGTGCAGGAAGGAGCCCCTTCCTGCACAAAAACAAACCTCCCTATAATGCAGGTGCCCTTGCAGCATGGTGCAAGGATGCCTGCTTTGGCGGTAGGCAGCCAAAAGGGTGCCAGCGCAGGAGAAAAGGCAGGAATGTGCCATATTGCCTTAAATAAGGTGCATTTCTGTCCTTTCCCTGTCATGCAGTGCAGCTGAGCAAGATAACTTGCTGCACTGCACTGCATCACTTGGCCTTAAATATGTATTTACCAGGATATGCAGATTTTAATGCGATAAGCACCAACAACTGCATGTTATTCCCCAAAAACGTCAAATAGGTGATAATTATCCTGTTTGAAAAATTTTGAACTCCTCAGTGTCCAATTTTATCAGATGTGATAATTATTGCAAATGACACGGGGAGGGTCTGATTATGAATGCCCAGCGTCGGATGGACTAATTATTGCGTTCAATAAAATCTGAAATTGAGGCACTTCTCAGCAGAGGGGTATTTGAGGGCCAGGTTTGTCCACATTCTTGTTTGGCCCTGCCAAAT
The DNA here is from genome assembly GCA_963921515.1 of Calotriton arnoldi. Lineage (NCBI taxonomy): Eukaryota > Metazoa > Chordata > Amphibia > Caudata > Salamandridae > Calotriton > Calotriton arnoldi. The sequence continues at coordinate 3,515,331 of CAWUFW010000692.1, forward strand.
GATCCAGGCAGCTGGCATAGCATTTTCGGAAAACTCTGGAGCCTATTTATAAGTCCTGTGCGCTGCCAGAGTGTAAATTGTTTTGACGCTCTGGCAGCTCACAGTGCAAACCCATATCTACAAGGCCACACAAAGCCACCCTGCATGGCTTTTCATGTCCTCATGGATATGGTGTAAGGCAACGCAGCGCAAGTCACTGCGTTGCCTCACACTGCATCGGGGAGGTGGGCCATGGGCGTTGCGGTGGGTGTTCCCCCGCAACGCTTATGGGTTTTGACACATTCCCAGATTTGCAACATAGCGTAAATCTGTGAATGCATCCCACGGATGGCGTAATGAGAAATAACTTTATTTCTCCTCCTTTTTTCCTCTTTCTGTTCTGCAGCACAAATAGAAAGAGCAAAATGCCTCCAATGATGTTTTGTGCAGGTAGGTGTCGCTTCCTGCAACAATTATTCCTGCAACACGGACACCCTTGCACCATGAAGCAAGGGTGCCTGCGTTGGCGCAAGCCAGCCATTTGTGCACCAGCACAGTGGAAGAGGACAGGAATGCGCTGTATCTCAGAGATAGGGGGCATTCCTGCCCTTTTCTTTTGACACAGGGTAACACAGCAAAGTAGTGTGCAGTGCTGCCCTGTGTCAAAAAAGTTGTAAATGAGGCCCTCAGTCACCACATTGCCTGTGGGGTCTCGGATTCCCACTACCACCCTGAGTTCCTGGTCGCGGTGTGCTAACCAGTCAAAGAGCTTACTTTTTTTATACCCATATCGTAAAGGTGGTGTTGGGAGGTGACCCAACTTCTCTTGCCCTTCGATATTAGTAGTTCTAACAGCCTCTGTATGGTGGTGCAGTTCGTCCATCCTGCAGTTGTGTGGTGTTGCCTCAAGACTCAAGAGCTCTTTAGTCAGCTCATTAATGTCACCTTCCTCATCATTATGGTGTCCGATAGTTATGTAGATAATATATCCCCATATAGTTGCCTTCAGTGCCTCCCAAAATATTGTTGATGATGGGGTGGAAGTGGTGTTCACGGACAAAAAGTCCTCAATACCCTGCCGCATGTGGTCAGTGAAGCTGCCATCAGTCAATCTATAGGTATTTACTCGTCAATGATGGTCCCACATTCTGGGGAGCCCCCTAAGAGTCAGTTCCACTGGAGAGTGGTCAGAAAGTCACTTGGGGAGAATGTCTGAGTATGCTGCATGGAGAAAGAAATGGTCTAGCCTGGAATATGAGACATATGCACCGGAATAGTAAGTGTATACCCAGGTGTTGTACTGTACACATGTCTGAGAGCCCCAGGGAGGTGTCCCAATTCAACAGCGGGGTAGTGGCAACACGGTTGCCTGGTGTTCGGACATCTAGTGTTAGGATATTGCCTATTTACCTGCAGGGTGTTCCATGATCAATTCCGAGAGTGTATGCAGTGTGCTGTCTATCAGTGCAGGGAGCAGATATATACTTCAATGGACCAGGTGGTGCCTTCTAACTGTCCAGACACCCCATATAACTGTCCAAGGGGTCAGCATGCGTTGTAGTAACTGTGAAGGAAAATGAGTGATGTAGTAGAACCGCTACCCCTCTAGAGCCTGAGGTCAATCCTACGTGGTATACACAAGAGAAGCCGAATCGACCAAAGCACCCACATTTGGTACCCAACAAGTGGGTTTCCTGCAGCAATGCACTTGGGGATTCAGCTTTTTAAAGTATTGCAGCACAGCTGGATCAAAAACTGGATCAAAAAAATCTCAGCACTCAACTGCACACCGCATTTGGTGGACTCCGCCTGTTCTCTAGGGGTCACCCTAGACAAATTTCTAAACATGCAAGGTCACATCAGTGCAACCATTAAGAGTGCCAACCATCAGCTCAACACTCTTAGGAAAATCAAACCGTTCCTACCTCCCGAAGACATGCAATCAGCAGTCCAATCCTTAGTTATCTCACGAGTAGAATATGGATTGGTAACCCTAGCTGGTCTTCCTAAATCTAGGTTAGCGCCGCTAAGAGCTACTCTGAACGCCTCTGCTAGACTAATCACTGGCTCAAGAAAGCATGATCATATCACACCTGACTTAATCCAGCTTAACTGGCTCCCCATTGAAGCTAGGATCCGTTTCAAGATAGCCTGCCTGACACATAAAGCTATACATTTCAATAGCCCCGTTTACCTGGCAAAATAACTTGAGCTTTCCGGAGCCAGAAGAAATTTAAGAAGCTCCAATACCCTACTACTGAAACCAGCGAAATTCAATAAAAAAAGAACTTACAATCGCACCTTCTCAGGGCTGGCTCCAAGAATTTGGAATGCCTTACCGACGGAGATCAGAGCCAACCCTTCGACTGCCTCATTCAAAAAACAGGTCAAATGGCTACTATTGGAAGAACTGCATCAGCAATAGCCTCCTTGTCATTTGCTAGTCAATTACCATACATCTCCGACAAGCTTCTTTACCTTGTGTTGAAATATATGACAATTTAATTTCACTTTATGTTTGTAACTCATGCTTGACAATCATTTTTACTTGGGGTTTAATATGTATCTCATCTGTCTTTGAAGTAAGGCGATGATGACACTGTTTCGGCCGCATCTGAGTGGGCTGTTTACTGTCTGTTCATCTTCTACCTACTCTCCCTAGCGCCCTCAGTTATTTTATGCCTCAGGTTCCTCGCATTTTGCCTTATTGGGTGTGCTTGGGTGTTTTATTGTATGCTTAACAATTTACTTTCACTTTATGCTTGAAACTAGTGCTTGACAATCATTTCTACTGGAGGTTTATAACGTATCTCGTTTGTATTTGAAGTAAGTCGATGCTGAAACTGCTCGGCCTCATCTAGGTTGGCTGTTACCGGTTTGTTTACTTGCTTTTTTTGTAAATGTATTTATATTGTCTCTGTACGTAAACGTCATTTTTCCTCTTTGTACAGCGCTCTGATACCCGGTTGGGTCTTGTTCGCGCTTTATAAAACTTTTCAAATAAAATAAATAATAAGCTCCTCTTTTATTCTTATTATCAGCCGATTGATGTTCCAAGAGATTATTTAAAAGTTGGCCAACATAGCAATAGTGTGTGCAAAGCTGTGTGCTGTAGTGGGGCAATCCACTCAGTGAGTTGCGACCTGGTACCTCTTGTAGCTGGGTTAAACATAAACTCCCTCACCTTTCCCTTCAACTCCCCATCCCATACTACCTAACTTGAAGCATCTGTTGCCCCAAAACTCAAATAACTAGCTTTCCTCTGGTCTTCAATGTAGCCGTCTAAGTGTATATATGTTCATGCAGCCTGGCAGACTTGCTATTAACTGTGGCAGCTCCTTAGTTCATGTCAGTTGCAACCCGTTGTTCCCTCTACCCTCACCTCCATACCAATTTCTGGGTTCCCCACCCACGCCCTCCCTCCCTTCATGAGTTCCTTCATCACCACTGGACTTCTTTTTGTAAGAGAAAAGACAATAGTTTGTTCGAGTTACCAAAACACATAAATCTCATGTTTTTACTAGGCCAAAAGATGTTTCTAATATCATTTCTAGCCAGAGGATAGAAGGTCTTTCCACAGCACTGTATTGTTTCCAAAACAGTTACCAGGTTCCAACCCGAAGCAAGTAACATTTGTTAAAACCAAATAGGAGCTGTTATTTAAAAGTTCAGAATGTATTGGATGAATACAAGGGGGTAAATAGATAAGATGCAACTTAACCCTGGCATTAAAGCGCTACACATTCCTTTTAAATATAAGGTGCCACACAGAATGCAGTGTCCAAGAGGATTTCTGCAGTTTGCCATACTGATATACACAGGCTCATTCTCATTTTCATTTAATTAGATGTGGGTGAAAGGGAATTTCCATGACTGGAACAGTTGTGAAGAGTGCATAGTTTCATACCAACCAATGGAGTTATATTTTTGACAGTCATGAAAATGAAAAGTAGTTGTGGGTAAGGAAATGATACCATGTAAGGACCAGGTAATAGGTGGTGTGCCACTGACTGTAAATGGTGCATCTTCAATTTGTTCCATATTTAATAGAGTGTATGTAGATTCTTTCTTAGCCATTGTTTTAGGAGTGATTGTCGAGTTCAAATAAAGCTGTTTCATTAAGGAGTGGCCAAGACACAAAACCTTATCTAAGTGTTTGTAATGCCTAATTTAATTGAATAATTGCTCTTAACTGAGCCTGCCCATGTTGTAGCAACTTTAGCTCACCTTTCATTAGGTCTAAGGCTGAGGACAGAATGTTATATAGCGAGTACACTCTTTTAAACACTGTGGGCATGCCACTGTCAATATCTTTAAAAAATTTATGTTTTCCTAACCTATTTGCCTAATTCTTTCTGCAGCTTCTTTTTCAGAATATTTTTTTAATTCTTTGTATATGGAATACATTGCTGTGGCAGGGACTCTTTTATTTCTTAAAGGACATGGCCCTAAAAGAAAGTCAGAAAAATTCATATTTTCATTAATGGAGAAGAGTTATTTTACAGCTAAGAGACTAGAGTGTTCTAGCTATCTGTGGCATAACTTGCCTACACTGTATGTGGTAACCACTACATGTGTTTGTGTATTATAACGTGGATCAGGACGATTAAGTTTAGGTCCAGGAGTGTTGGAAAGAAAATGCTGCATGGATGTATTAGAATGATGGGGCCATAAGGCCAATCCTTCAACAGAGAATTGTGTTTGTTGGACTTGGCCCTTTTTGGCAGGTTCACCCCTAAACTTTTTGCCTTTTCTCTGAAATGGTGTTGGTGGTTTTAGGCCTCTGGGCACTTTAGCACTGTGGTCCAGTGTAAAGTGCGTGCGCTCTCTGTGTTACATTGGTGAGATTGGCCTGCCCTCCCATAGGAATGCATTGGGGATTCCCTGATCAGTGTGTGTCAGTGGTAATTCATGGGATGGGAGGAGCAGAGTGGTCGAGTTTAGTATGTATGAAATTGTGAGAATAAATGCTGCGCAATGGTGTGCGCAGATTTATTATGACTGTGGGGGAAATACCACTTTTAGAAGTTGGCATTTCTGTGCGCTATGTGTCTGCATGCCTGATGTGAATTGCATGTCTGGCTTGTGAGTGACAGGGGCTGGGAGGTGTGTGTGGCTCCAGGAGGGGCAGGGTGAGTCAGCACTAGGCTGAATGGGACACCTGGGCTGGGAGTAGTGGGAGGAGTAATCCCCTGACTCTGAATAGGACTATGCCCAGCCTGTACAATGCTGGCTCCGCCCCCTGTGGTGTGTCTGATCACCTAGCCCCCACCTGACAAAAGGGGAAGAGGAGCTTGGAAAACAAAGTGCTCCAAATCCCCCCTGAACCAGTTGCATCTGGTTCCCCAAGCCCTGCGCTGCAGACAAAGGAGGGAAGTGGTATAAGTATAGGGGCTGTGACCCCATGAAATTGTTGAGTTCAGTTCTTGTGCTGATTCTGGAACCTTGCGGGGGCGGGCTGCTGCTGGGGCCCAGGAGGAATCGCCCTGAGGGCTTGCCTCCCTGGGCCCAGCCTTGCCCCCTGGAACTCTCATGGACTTTTGCTGAGGAGCTGTGGCTCCTAGCCCCTGAAGAGCGCTTTATTCCTTTAAAACTTCCCTGAATGGAGGAGAGAGCATGGGCTGTGCAGCGCGGCGCTGCCCGTCCCTTTAGAGGGAATCCCGGCGTGAGGGATTCCCCCGTGATACTGGCTGAAGCGGGTGCCCACCCCGCATGTGTGTGCAACGAGCGGGTGCCCACCCAGCATTTTGCTTTTATTAATTAGCGGGAGCCCACCCCGCTTTATATTTTAAATTACGAGGGAGCCTACCCCTCATTGCCACCAAGAGAAGGAGAAACGAGGGGGCATGTTTGTTTTAGGGACCCATAACGTCAAGCGTCAAAAACGTAAAGTTAGTACTTTTCGGTATTCACAGAATACACTTACCACAACTAACTTTATGTCCGCTCTCGGGCCGGAGATTCCGGCCCGGTGGCGGAGATTCCGGCCCTGTGGCGGAATTTCCGCCTCCGGGCCGGAATCTCCGCCTCAGGCCGGAATACCCGCATTTAGGCCGTTTGAGCATTGCAAGTGCCATGAAACGGCCTAAATGCGGGTATTTCGGCCCGGAGGCGGAGATTCCGGCCCGGAGGCGGAAATTCCGCCACAGGGCCGGAATCTCCGGCCCGAGAGCGGACATAAAGTTAGTTGTGGTAAGTGTATTCTGTGAATACCGAAAAGTACTAACTTTACGTTTTTGACGTAAGTTAGTTCTGTGAATCAGGCCCTTAGACTTAAGGTCTAAGTTTACCCTTTGTGAATCGGGCCTTGTGACTCTTCACTGGCCCCCCTTAAAGGTATCATCCTGTCGTATTTTGCCTTAGACCCCGATGGAAGTGAGTACACCCTCCGCTGTGCATGGTGCTTCAGTAATCACATTGTCCAATTGATCTTCAGAATTAATTTGAAATAGAAAATCAGACAAGATAGCATACCCGAGTGTCCTGTAAATGTTGGGGGTGACCACAGCGAATGACACACTTCACCTGATAAATAATATACATCGGGTAAGTCAATAAAAAAATGATTGAATTGTTTAAAAATGCACTTTATTGTTTTCATTATCTGAAGATTTTGTAGCAGTGGGAGCACTACAGAAATTCACTTTTGAAAATACAGGGCCTGATTCACAAATGTAAAGTTACACTTTGTGTAAGTTTACCCTTTTTCAGTATTCAGAGAACTGCATTTTAGTAGAAAGTTTACAAGTGTGGAGACTCCAAAATCGGGGCTGAGTACTCCGCATATAAAAAGATAGGACAGGCCAATCTTTTTATGTGCGAAGTTCTCCGTCCCGATTGCAATATCTCCGCACTCGTAAACTTACTATTAAAATACAGTTTTGTGAATACTGAAAAAGCGTAAACTTACATAAAAGTGTAAGCTTACCTTTGTGAATTAGGCCCACGGGGCTTACCCCCTGGTAGGATCAGGCACCGGCAATAAAAATACCACCAACATGAATAACTGAATTCCCCAGCGGATTCTCGTGAACCCAACCAACTCAGGTAAGGTGGTCAAACCTGAGAGACAGAACTCCATACCTGTAAAGGACACGTGTAACTGCAACAACTACATGAAAAGTCTCACTAAAATCAAATCCCATATCTCACATACAGTGCAATCTGCCAACAGAGAAATGTGTCACACATTGCATCGTCTCTCGCACATCATTCAACAAATACAGTGGACTCTCACAAGTAAAAGTTTACTTTCCAACATCGAAAAGCATTACAACTCGCTGCACATTTACTCATAAGTTAACTTTATAACTATTTGATAAAGTTCTAGCAAGTAGTGTAACATTAAAAAGTCATCTTATATTAGGGCAAATTAAAATCTCCTATAACATCATATTTTTACTTATGTAAACATAGCCCATTAAACTTCTATCTTATCATATGCTGGGACAAAATCCTGATCAATAAAATCAACAAAAAAATCTACAGATCAAATTAGTAAATTGAATCAGAAGAAACCAGCAACCTGCTATCTTGCGCTATGGAAAGCAGCAAGATACTGGTATCTTAAATCACGTCCACAAATTTTGTTACTGCTTATGCTGAATAGGTTACTGTCACTGTAAGAAATGCACCATTCACACTAAGACATCACCCAACAACACTCACGCTTCGGACAAGCAGTGCATGTGCGCTAATCTCATGACAACGAGGAAAGACTGGTACAAGAAAGTTCACCTATTTCTAATCAATAATTAGACAGATTTTCTCTTCATATCTGTTGCCAATTTATAAATCACTATGCACTACTCAAATTAATTTAGGACAAACCTTTAATACATGTGTCTTAACCCGTTAGAGTTGAGGAACCTGCCACCCGCCAGACTATCTATAGCCGTCAGTACCTTCTGCCGCATGATGGGGTGAGTAAAACTTCCTGCTTGCCTCCCTCCGCCCATGGTGGGGTTATGTCATCCATAAAATTGTCTTGGTGGTCCTGGGGTAGTGTTATCACGTTGTACCATGGAACACTTTCCCGCTATCAGCCTAGAGACCTTCTCTGACCTATTGGTCCGAGTTAAATCAGGCTCTCCTAGAGATTGCTGCCCCCCTTATATCCTAAAGGATATTTTCTCTGCCTTACCACAAACCGTACTTCCCTTCTTGAATGAGTCCCTCGGGCAGGGTAGGGTCCCGAATGCCTTTAAGAAATGCAGTTGTGGTCCCTCTCCTAAAGAAACCGGGCGCCGACCCCCTTAACCCATCAAACTACCGTCCCATCTCTCTGCTCCCCTTCTTAGCTAAGATATTGGAGGCGCATGTTGCCAGATGTCTATCTAATTTTATTGAACATTCCGAACATCTGGACTCTCATCAAGCAGGCTTCCGGCCTGCCCATTCCACTGAGACTGTTATTCTTGCAGTCCTAGACGCCTTGCGAGCCAACGCGGATAAGGGCACCCCCCAAGCCTTGGTGCTCCTGGATCTGTCGGCCGCGTTTGACACGGTCGACCACCAAATCCTGCTGGACCGTGTCAGACAGGCTGGCATTCACGGTACAGCTCTCAACTGGATCAAGTCATTTCTCGAGGGTCGCACCCAAGCAGTATGCCTTGCTCCTTTTATTGCCCCCGAGACCGCAATCACGTGTGGGGTCCCACAAGGATCATCATTGTCCCCCCACCTGTTTAATCTTTACCTCCTGCCCTTGATTCGTTCTCTAAGGAATAGGAAGTTAACTACTTTTAACTATGCTGATGATCTTCAGCTTGTCTTTACCATCGACAACTCCCCTGACTCAATTCAGGAATTTCAAGACACCATGCTCTATATCCAGAGTTGGATGGACCATAACCATCTTAAGCTTAACCCGGGCAAGACCGAACTAGTCCTGGTCGGAAAAGGCCAGATCTATTGGGGCCCACACTATTGGCCAACTGATCTGGGACCCCCTCCCACTCCGTCCACTTCTGTAAAAAGCCTAGGAGTCACCATAAATGCTGATCTCTCATTCAGAGGTCAAGTAGGGGCAGTGGTCTCCTCTTGCTTTTTCCAACTACGCAAAATTAGGAAGATTGCCCATTTGCTTACTCATACCGCTCTTATACAGGTTGTCACAGCCTTGGTTCTCTCCCGTCTTGATTTTTCCAACTCTATTTACCTCGGCCTCCCATTGTTCCTACTAAAACGTCTCCAACTGGTACAAAACCAAGCTGCGAGACTTATTTACAAACGGCCAAAATGGCAATCTGCAAGCCCCTTACTGGTAAAACTCCATTGGCTCCCTATCATTCAGCGGGCAGCCTTTAAGACAGGGTGCTTAGTTTTCAAGGCCCTTCACTGCACGAGCCCTAAATTCATCAGCTGCATGATATCAAAACATGTTCCCAATCGTAATCTGCGATCGGCACATTTCCAGCTGCTAACTACCCCTACCTATAAGCTCAAACGCCAGGGAGGGTGCAGGTTCTCTTATCTGGCCCCCAGATTCTGGAATTCTCTTCCACTAGCGATCAGATCTTGCAATAACTTATTGGGTTTCAGAAAAATAATCAAGACATGGTTGTTTGAGCAGGCTTATGCATAATCCGCTTCCGCCGTGACACTGATCAAGTTAAGCGCCATGAAACCTCTGGGTGTACGTGCGCTATAGAAATTTTTATTAACATAACATAACATAACATAACGTATATAATGTTTGGTTAAAACACTGGGATGCCTGTACTATCAAAGCATTTCCCATAATGGGTTCTCCGTTGGCTGTACCCAGGGATTGAACCACCATTCTTGGTTGCACCCCTTTCAGTATCAGCAAGAGGACACTCCCCCCTCCACATACGTCCCAGCCAGGTATGTTTCCCAAGTTAGGCCATTTCTCTAAATTCTGCAAACAGGAAATCAATTAGGCAAGTGCGGAGGTACTGGGAGAGATATTGTATCATTGTTAAGCTACATTTAACTCCCTCTTGAGACTCCGAAGCCAGGTCCACATGGATTTGAGGACTTCGTATGCTCTGAGATTGGTGTCCCTCATAAGTAAACTTTAAATGCTTCCGAGATTGTTTGTAAGAGGCAACTGACCCTACATTCTCTCCAAAATATTCATCTATGGCCCGTCCCCTTTGCTCTGAATACCTCGCCCCTTAATGCTGCTGATGGAAACATTCAAGGTTCACGTCTTTATAGTAAGTCGGGTAACATATGGCAAGTACAACGGATGAGTGGTCAGAGAATTTGCAGGGTTAGTACTCAAGAGACTGGACCCAGGGGACCTCCTTGGGGGATTGAAGCAAGAAATCAGTCCTCAAATATGTGTTGTGGGCAGCGGAGCACTATGAGTAGACCTTTTCTTCCGCCCCACAGCTCACACCATACATCCACTAAACCATCATGCTAAAGGATTTATTGCAAGGCATACGCTGCACTGGGGGCGCTAGTCATGTCTCTGTGTCTGCTATCGAGTTCTGAATTAAGAACTAGCTTAAAGTTTTAACCCCCAAATAACACTTATGTCACCATGTCTACGATAATGCTGCATAATGTCCTCAAAAAACTTTAGAAGTCGAAGTTAGGTGTGTAGGAGTTTATGACTGTGATGGCAAAGTCACAAAGTAAGCCAACTAGATAAATGAATCTGCCCAAGGAGTCTCAATGAATATAATTAAATGAGAAAGATAATGTTTTATGGATTAAGGTTACAACTCTAGCCATGTATGAACTATAGGAAGCAAAGTAATTTGTGGTTCCCCAGTGATGCACAAAGCTAGCCCTGTCCTTAGGTATCAAGGGCATTGCTTGAAGAAAAGCCACATCTGCCCCGTGTCGTTCTAAATATATGAGTATCAATCTACATGTTTAGTTTTACCAAGTTCCTGTACATTCCATGTCATACAATTAATTATATGTGCCACCCTTGAAAAGGAGAAACATAGCACACATGCAAATATCCATCAGTTCCAGACAGCTCGCTCCTCAGTGCATGCAGCCAAACCAAAATTGCAAATGAATCCAAACCCTTTTTCTTCCACCTCCCGTACTGATAACCCAACCATCAGTGACAACTGAAAAACTCAGCAACTCAGTTCAGAATAGCAAACTTGTGCTTAGCACAGGAGACAAGAAGGTTAGAGCCAGCTACCCACACAAAGCTCAGTGCAGCACAACTTTGATTTGAGATTAAATACTTGGGGCATATTTACAAGCCCCTTGCGCCACTGGAGCATCACTTTTTTTGATGCTCCGGTGGTGCACAGTGCAGGCCCATATCTACAAGGCCTCGTAAAGCCACTCTGCATGGCTTTTCTTGGCCTTGTAGATGAGGTGAAAGACCACGCAGCACAAGTCGCTGTGTTGCCTTATATTCCGGAAGGCAAGCGTGCCATGGGTGTTGCTGTGGGTGTTCCCATGCAACACCCATGGATTTTGACACTGCCCCAGATTTACAACATAGCGTGAATCTGGGGCACTGCCAAACAATGTATGCCTCCCCAGAGCAGACATTGCGAGAAGAAATGTTTACATTTCTCCTAGTTTTTTCCTCTTTCCATGTGTGCTGCATTCTGCAGCACACATAGAAAGAGGAAAATACCTCTTGTGATTGTTTTTATGCAGGAAGGTGTCCCTTCCTGCACAAATATAATCATGCCAACAACACAGACACCTTGCACCATGATGCAAAGGTGCCTGCGTTGGCGCACGTCTGCAATTTATGATTTGGCACTGGCTGAAAGGATAGGAATGCACTGTATCTTGTAAATGCAGTGCATTTCTGTCCTTTCAAATTGGCGTAGGGCAGCGCAGTAAAATGAGTTGTGTGCTGCCCTACGCCAATTCTTTGTAAATATGCCTGTTGAATTTTGCAACAAATGACTAAGGCAGGGTGGAACACCAGGTTGTCGTAACTGTTATTGTGCAGACCACCTACATGTGTATAGCTGAGACACGCTGCCCTCTATCACTGTCAGCACATCAGAGCTAAGTGTCCACTCCAGGGGACGTCGTTTGTTAAGGAATAGTTAAGGTTAGGCGTGACTGGGGACCATTCCTGGTAGGAATGCAATCGCTGATCGGCCATCAGCAAAAAAAACAGCCAAAACAAATAACTTCATCCCTGCAGTGGATTTTGGTGAATGCAATCAATCTCAGCAAATGTGGTCAAACCTGAGAGACAGCATTTCACACATGCAATGGACATATGTAACTGCAATAACTATATGAAAAGACCCCAGTCTCATAAAATTACATCCCATATCCCACATACAGTGGAATCTGCCAACATAGAAATGTGCCAGACATTGCCTCATCTCTCTAAAATCAGACAACAAATACAGCGGACTTTCACAAATAAGAAATTACTTTCCAGCAACGATTAGCATTAAAACGCGCAGCACATTTTCACAAAAGTAAACTTTCTAGCTATTTAAAAAAGTTCAGGCAAGTAGTGTAACATCAGAAAGTCATTTTGTATCAGGCCTGATTAAAATCTTCTAAAACATGCAATTTTCAGTTAGGTAAATATAACAGCCCTCTTAACTTCTATCTCATCTTGTGCTGGAACAAACTCCTGATCAATAAAATTGATGTAAAACCTACCAATCAAATTTGTAAAGTGAATCCGAAGAAACCAGCAACCTACGACCTTGCTCTATGAAAAGCAGCTAGACACTGGTAACTTGAATCACATCAACAGGTATTGCTACTGCTTATGCTGAATAGGTCACAATGAGGAACGCATCATTCATACTATGATATCATCAAACTTCACAGAGCTTCAGGCTAGCAGTGCAGGTTCCCTAATGCCATGGCAACAAGGGAGCACTGATACAAGAAAGTTCACCTATTTCTAATGAACTATTAGACAGATTTTCTTTTCATATTTGTTGTCAATTTATAAATCACTGTCCACTACTCAATTCAATTCAGAATGTACCTTAAATAAATGCCTCTGGCACTTGTTAAAATAAAATTAAAAATAATTTAGTAAATGGAAGACCAATGGATAAAAACAAAGAGATTCTAAGGGCCTCATTTACAAACTTTTGATGCACGGCAGCGCTGCAGGCCTTTCTGCTGTACTGCCGTGCGTCAAAAGAAAAGGGCAGGAATGCCCCTTATCTATAAGATACAGCGCATTCCTGTCCTTCTCCCCTGCACCAGTGCACAAACAGCAGCCGTGCGCCAACACAGACACCCTTGCGTCATGTTGCAAGGGTGCCTGTATTGCGGGTATGATTGTTTTTGTGCATGAAGGGACACCTTCCTGCAAAAAACCAATAATTCATAGCATTTTCCTCTTTCTATGCGTGCTGCAGAATGCATCAAGCATAGAAAGAGGAAAAAACTAGGAGGAGTAAAAGTATTTCTCCTTGTTGCGCCACTCCCACGACTCCCACGGGGAGGCGTAGGATTATGACGCATTCCCAGGTTTGCGATTCCTCGTAAATATGGGAATGCTGCTTCAGATTCCATGGGTGTTGCGTGGGGACACCCACAGCAACACACATGGAACACACCTTTAGCGCAGTGTCCTGCATGAACGTTTTTTGCAAGTATTTACAAGGCCATGAAAAGTCTGGTACGGTGGCTTTGCGTGGCCTTGTAAATATGCTGTGACACTTTGTGCCACCGGAGCGTCAAAAAAGTGATGCTCCAGCGGTGCAAAAGTGCCACTGGGGCCTCGTAAATGAGGCCCCAAGTGTCCAACCAATACACCCACAGAAGATGTAATAATCACTTTTCATAAATAACACTGTACTGTCATAGAGACATACCCAAGAAGAAAAAATCCTTACATTTTGAAGTGCTTCTTTTCATTCACAATTAAGCACATGCGTATTTATGCTTAATTCAATGAAGTTCCTGATATATTTTTTAACTATTGTGCAGCTGCCCGGTAGCACCGCAACAGCCTGACATTTTAATCTGGTGCTCATGTAAAGCACACTATTCCCCTCGGGCGAAGTTCGCACTATATAAAACTTCAAGAAAATAATAATTTAAAAAATCATATTAGGATTTTATCCCAAGCAGTAAAAGCCAACTTCAATGACTCAGTAGAAGCCAGTGGTGAGCAGTTGCACTCATTCCCACTCTGAACAAGTGGAAGGGGCATCAGTACCCTAGACATTGGCACACAAGATTCCCAGGCAAGGCACCTGTGTGTTGTCTCACATACCACCTAGTTTCAATCTGTGATCTTGCCAAAGTCCCTGACAGACTGTGGGGCTTTGTCGGTGAACCAGTGCTATCAATAAAATTTCTTCTCCTCTAGGCATTGACATCCAGGTTGGGAAACACTCTTCTTCACAACTATACCAATATGACGGTGGGGCCCATAACACCGCATAAACATTCACTCACTCATATATTCCCTGGAACTCGTCCGCCTTTACTTAGGAGAAAAAGTTAATGAGTTGCTGGAAGGAGACGGGATACCTTCTAAATCAACATAATAATTCTCAAACTTCTAAGGTATTCCGCTCATTGGTCGATGGACCAACTAGTAGGAATCAGTTGATGGTGATTAAGTCCAGCTCAATCACTATAAACTCTTATTAAACATTTACAATTATTATTGAGCTAAAGAACCACAGACTCGTAAATTTAAGAATAATAAAGTTTATCTAATTTTTATAAGCATGAATAAATTCTGTTTTATTAATCGAATCAATACATTTATTATCATTATAAGAATAAATTGAAATTGCAATGCATACCCTTTTAGATGGAAAAATAAAGTTCGTCACAGCTGTTAAATTCAGATCCCAGCATAGAACTCCCAAAACTGACTGTCTGTCCTGCTAAACAGGTCTCCTCGACGGACCACCTATACAGGTTTTCCGCCACAATCTCGTTCTTTCTTAATCAAATTTAAGAGTAAAAGATTAATCATATTAAAAATATAAAGGCTTATAGAAAAATAGCAGTGGCTTCTCCAGCGTCAGCGTCCAGTGCTCAATAAAAATATGTAAAAAGCAGTGCCAGCAGCCCCTCCTACTTAAGAGAGTCCTCTTATACCCTAGCTTACTAAACACAAATGTTTCATTTTTGGGGGCGAGATTCACGCTAATTGGTCCATTGGAGGGGTGGCAAACATCTCCTCATTGCCCTCCTTGCTCAAACCAGTTCCAAAGAATGTTCATAACTTTGTCCTTTCTCACGGGTTCAGGACATTACCAATCCAATTTACAGTCTTTATTTGTATCTTCTTTCAGATACTTTATTTTAAACAGTTCATTGTCCATTCACGAATGCACTGCTGGTTCTCACACTTGTTCGCTAAGTTCCCCTTTGGCACACGCTCGGGTAATAAGGTCATCACAACCTTGATCCCTCTTCCATCCTAGGCTTTGGGAACAACCACGTGATGCATTCGTTCACAGCTTTTTCTTCCGCTTGGAAGCCATCTTGCGCAAGCGCATTCTAGCTCGTTTGCATCAGCAGCCAATTTTACAGCACGGCCTAGCAGGCCTGAGTGAACTATCATAGAAATAAACAGAAAATAGTTAAGAATAAAGAAAATAAGCCTTTTCGTTTCCCTCCCGTCATTCTACGTACCCCAGTTCGGTGTTACCTAGCAAAAGCGACATATAAAGCTATTTCTTACTTACCAACCACTTTCTTTTGCCACCATACAATTTTCTACGTAGCACAAATCATGCAATATTATTCTAATTAATACGCATATCGTTATATTATCGCTATTTACGTTAACAATTGTAAGTAGATTAGTTTGCACAGATACTGCATGTTAGCAAAAACACTTATAAGGAAAACATACGTTGTTGGTTATTTCACTGGAACGAACAATTGTATTAATTACTATTGTTAATATTAGGGGGTTCAAAATTTTCTCATTTACCTTGCTCCATCAACTCCCCCCTTTGGTGATTTTTAATACACCACAAAAACCCATGTCATACCAAGATAGCATATTTCTTGTCCATTTGCTTTTTGTTAGTTTACACAGCTGTTTCCCTTTCATCTTGTCTTTTTGTTTTCTTATATATGATTTCTTTCAGTTCTTCCAGTTCTATTTCACTTATTTCTCGCTCTCTTTCTTTATTTATCTTATTTTCTCTTTCTATTTTATTTTGACTTTTTCTTCTTTTGATACATATAATGACAAATCTCACGAATAATACTACTAATACTATTATTGTTGCTGCTATCATAACTTTCCCTATAATCAAACTACTTATTTTAGTAAACCAATTTGATACAGAGGAAAAACTCTTACCAAGTTTCTCCCAGGCACTTTCAACCTCCAGTGGAACGAGTTCTTTGTGCAAATTTGTAATATTCTTTATATACTTTTGTATATTTTCACTTTTATCTGGAATGTAAGTGCAACAATGTTGAACTTTCAGCATTCCACAGACTCCACCCTCTTTTGCCAAAAGAATGTCAAGGGCAAGTCGATTTTGCATCACCATAGCTCTCATGGCAACCATCTCGGTATTTACCATCAACAACCCTCCAGCAGTATCTGTAGATAAACGATCTACTACTGTGGATAATTTCCGAATTTTAAATGCATTCAAAGATATTCCCACTGCTGGTATCAATGCTCCAAAAATATCACCCACTATTTCTGAAAAACTTTCCCTCTTTCTTCGTGTGGATGTTTTACCCATCTCGTGTGTTCCTTTTTCTTCTCTATCTACATGAAAAATCTTTGGAAAGACCAGGCCTAAGTAGCACGTCCCATACCAATGGTCCGGCAACCTGTAATAAGCTCTGTTTCCGCAAATATAATAGATCGCAGGAAATATTGGATCTTTTCCCCCTTTGAATCCCCAACCTCCTAAAATTTTATAATTGTCTTGACAATTACTGGAACCCACGAAATAGTTATCATACTTTGTTCTATTTCTACTAATGCACAACCTTCCCTGTTGGGGCCAATCCAAAGTCATAGCTACATTTGTCTTCTTTTTATCATTATTTTCTTCTTCAAATGCCCACACAGGTGTTTTTGTCTCTTTTTCCTCTATCACTTTTCTCTGAAATTTTATCCTTCTGGTTTCAACCATTTCTAAAAACTCTTTTTCCTCCTTTCTTAACTCACAGGTAATGTTGTGTTTAACTATGTCAGCTAACGAAATAACTTTATTTTCTAAGAAAAACTCTCCAAACGTCCTTGCTTCTTTCAGATACTATAGGAATCTTTACAAAAATATTATCTATATCGGTAAAATAATATTCTAGCCTTACTGTTCTATAAAATAGACTAGCTAAAACACTACATGTTATTCCATACATCAAAGGAAGGTGATGATAAGTCACACCTTCTGCAACAGACACAGGTAATTGCATACAAACATAGCAATCTCTCACATCCATTGTTTCTACATATTCATATAATAATTTGGTGAAAACATTTTTAGAAAAATCAGTTATTGATCTAGCTTTATGTAACTCTACACTATCTTTTAATATGGCTGTTTTCTGCATGTTAGCTTCCTTTTCCTTTTCTGTGTTATTCTCTGATATGGACGTTTCTTCTACAGCTAATCTAATTGAAATAGTGATTGCTAAGATAAACCATACGGTCATTAATAATCCTGTACAAAAGAAACACATCTTACACCATCTACGTAAGAACTCACATCTACATTTTGGTATCTACCATCTTGTTCTATTGTCTATATATATATATATATATATATATATATATATATATATATATATATATATATACACACACAGAAAATGTGTCACCACACCTCAGAAATGACGTCTTAGCCACCCTACATTCTCACTTTGTCTCGTTTGGTACTTTCTTTAGTTCTTCTCAGAACTCTTTCCTGTCAAATTCGGTGTTTTGTCCAGTCCGGTAGAAATTTCTTTCAAATTTCTTTTAAACTTGTTGCACTTCACCTTCACCCATTAAGTTGTAGCTTTGTTCAGGGTTCTCGTGAGTGATTTCTTCTTCTTTGATGTCAGTCAACGCAATATATAGCCATTCAGGTGATTTATATTTCAGATTTGCTTTCTTCACTCTTTTTGTTTTCTGCAAGTGTTTTCCACCTTGTTTTTCTTGTTCCTTTTGACTTGTTATTTCATTTACTTGTTCTGCATTCTTTCCATTTAAGTTTATGATCTTGTATCTCAATCTTTTAACTTCGTGGGGCCAATTATCTCCTTTTCTCTGCCTTTTCGGTTCACTTTCTTTTTCTTCTCTTTCTGCACTCCAAGTTCTCTTTCTTGTTTCTAATGCCTGTTTTCTTTCTTCTCCACTCTCTTTTGATTCTGTTTCAGACCTTTCTTTATTGTCTCTTATCTTGAACTTTATTATTTCACTCCTTTCAACTAGTTCTGATCCTTTTTGTGTTTTTCTTCTTTGTTCACCTACTTCTGTCCCTCCTCGAGGTTCTTCCGAATTCGCGTCAACCTCTCTATCTGTTTCTATATTTCCCTGTTCCTTTGTTCGCCGGTCTCTCCCTATTACTCCACGGGATTCTTCTGATTCTTCTATCTCTCTGGTTGAAACTATCCCTTCTTCATCTATTAGAATAATTTCTGAAGGATCTTTACCATAGCTTGTACTTGGTTGCTCACTATTGCTGTCTTTTTGCTCAGTTTCTTCGTTTATGATATCAGTCTTCCAATCCTTTTTCAGACTTTCATCACAATCTGAGTGATCTGTATCAGACGCTGAACTGGTGTCTGATATTTCCAGATGTCGACTTACAGGTCGATCTTCAAGTTCTGGAACCTTTGCTATTTCACTATCTCCTCCTGTCGTTGAACTTGTACTTGGGTCTTCCAGATGTCGACTTAGAGGTCGATCTTCAAGTTCTGGAACCCTGTTAGTTTCTTCTTCTGCATCGGATGCTGAACTGGTATCAGATATTTCCAGATGTCGACTTACAGGTCGAATTTCAGGATCTGGGACTCTGATGGTGTGGCTGGCATGTACCCAGTGTTTCACTCCTGCACATTTGACTGCAGTTGTTGTTACCAGGATCACTTGTCGTGGTTTGTCCCAACGGGGAACCAAACAGTTTCTTCTTCTGTGGACCTTTATGCGGACCCAGTCTCCTGGATTCAAATCATGAGCTGGTTTTCTTTCGAGAGTGGTCGCATCCGGTCCAACCTGATGAAACACAGAACGTACCACATCAGCCAATCCTTTGCAATAATCCAACACGAGATCATCAGTTATAGTCAGCAGTTTGTTGACAGGTACATGTGCTTGTCTCATTGCTCGTCCCATGATTATTTCGTGGGGACTCAGACCTGTCTTTCTTTCAGGTATGCTTCTGATAGTCATTAAAACCAATGGCAAAGCATCTGGCCATTTGAGTCCTGTGGCTTGATACATTTTCCCTAACCTGTTCTTTATTGTTCCATTCACTTGTTCTACTACTCCAGAAGCCTCTGGTCTGTATGCACAATGCAGTTTCTGTTTAATGCCAAGTGCTTCACATATCAATTGAATTAATTCATTCTGAAAATGTGTTCCTCTATCTGTTTCAATCGTTACTGGAAAACCATACCTTGGAATGAATTCTCTTAGCATGAGTTTTGCTACTGTAATTCCATCATTCCTTCTGGTCGGGTAGGCTTCCACCCAATGAGAAAACAAACAGATGACTACAAGAACATATCTTAGTCTATTGCTTGGGGGCATTTCGATAAAGTCCATCTGCATTCTTGTGAAAGGACCTCCTTCTCGTCCTATTGTTCCTAGACTCACGACTGTCTTTCTTCCCGGGTTTATTTGTTGACAAACTAGACATCTTTGACAAAGACTCTCAGTTATGGCTCTGAATTTTGGGTTATACCAGGTTTGTCTGAAAAGTCTGATCATTGCATCCCTTCCGATATGAGCTTGTCCATGGTACATCCGTGCCATGTCAGAAATCATGCTATCAGGCATAACTGGTCTTTCGTCTCTGTAAACCCAAACATAATTTTCCTCCCTTTTCCTGCATCCTGCTTTTATCCAGCTATCTTTTTCTTCATCATCTGCTGCTTCCTGTAATTGTCTCACCTCATCCCATGTCTCGACAGGGTTAGTAAAAAGCAAAGGACACGAAACATGCTCTCTTTCCCTGCCTCGGTTCAATGAGACTACATTTTTGGCACAATACTGAGCTATTTCATCGGCAAACTTGTTGCCCACTGTTATGTAGTCTTCCCCATTTTTGTGTGCATTGCACTTCACCACTGCAATCTGTTTAGGCAGCTGTATCGCCTCAAGCAACCTTTTCACAAACTCACCATTTCTGATTGGAGTTCCTGCAGATGTCAAGAAACCTCTCTGGGACCAGATCTGCCCAAAATCATGAACCACTCCGAAGCCATATTGGCTATCCGTGATTACTGTGATTCGGACATTCCTTCCCAGCTTGCATGCCTGAATTAGAGCAACTAGTTCAGCCACTTAGGCAGAACGTATTCCTCTCAAACAGGATGCTTCCATTACGGCAGCTACTGTACATACTGCATATGCTGCACTCAAAACTCCTTCACTCGTTCTTAAACATGAGCCATCCACAAACAGTACATAATCTGATTCTTTTAAAGGCGCATCTTTAATGTCAGGTCGCGGTTTTGTGCAATACTCGAGTACATTCAGGGAATCATGGTCAACTTCATCCATGTCTATCATATTCTCCTCATCCGGCAATGATGTTGAAGGATTTACATTTGTGCATCTGTCAATGGTTTCATTGTCTGCACTTAAAATCACTTTCTCATACCTAGTCAGCCGACTATGTGTCATGTATTGAGTTTTGGTCCTTGTCAAAAGAATTTCCACAGAATGAGGAACATATACTCTCAATGGATAACCCATCACAATGCCTTCACTCTGTTCCAGACTCACGCAAGTAGCAGCTACTGCTTTCAGACACCCAGGCAACGCTTTGGCTACCGGGTCTAAAACAGCTGAAAAATACGCAATAGGTCTTTTCATGTTTCCATGTCTTTGCACTAAGACTGAAAACGCACACCCATCTCTCTCACTACAATACAGCTCAAAATATTTTTCATAGTCAGGCATTCCCAGTGCCGGAGCTTCACATAGTTTCGTTTTTAATTCTTTAAACGCCTTCATTTCTTCATCATTCAATTCAAATGGATCTTTAACATCCTTTTTTGTCAAACGCTGTAATGGTTTTGCAATTAATGAAAATCCACTTATCCATTGTCGACAGTATCCAACCATTCCCAGGAACATTCTTACCTCTCTTTGTGTCATTGGAGCTCTCATTCCTTGAATTATTTTTATTCTTTCGGTCGTTACTTTTCGCACTCCCTTTTCAATCTTATGACCTAAGTATTGAACCTCCTGTTGACAAAACTGTAATTTTGATGGGGATACTTTATGTCCTCCTTTTGCTAAATGGTTCAGCAAAGCAATTGTGTCGGTAACACATGCATCCTTTGTTTTTGATGCCACCAATAGGTCATCAATGTATTGAACCATCATAGATTTTTCGGGCATTTTCAAATCTTCCAATGATTTCTTTAGGATCTGATTAAAGATCGAGGCGCTTTCTGTATACCCCTGAGGAATTCGGCACCATGCCAAAATACGCTCTCCAAACCTAAATGCAAATAATGGCTGGCTATCTGAATGTAATGGGATAGAGAAAAATGCATGGCACAAATCAATGACAGTGTACCATTCCGCTTCACGTGGAATCTGGTACAGAATTACAGCAGGGTTTGGTACAATTGGACAACAAGGAACAACGATTTTATTGACCTTTCTCAAATCTTGCACTATTCTATATGTTCCGTTCGGCTTTTTCAGTCCCATTATAGGCGAATTACATGGACTGCTCATTATTTCTCTCAGAATTCCTTGTTCAATCATTTTGTTTATTACAGGTGTTATTCCTTCAATTATTTCTGGCGTCAATTTATACTGCGGAGTATTTGGGTAATTTGTTCCTTCTTTAACAGAAATTTTAACAGGGTCTACTCCTTTCATTAACCCTATATCTTCACCCGTAAAATCCCACACTTCTTGTTTCACTGTTTCTTTTAGTTCAATTGGAATTTTCTCTACATCAAAATCAGGAAATAAATCATTCACTTCTGACTCTAAATTCACCATTGTCATTTTATACAGTACATCTTCATCAGGGGTCTGAAATGCAATCCCATCTGGAGTACAATAGATGGTGCAATTCATTTTGCAGAGTAGATCGCGTCCTAATAAGTTCACAGGACTGCAATCACACACCACAAATCGGTGCATTTCTCTGAATGGTCCAATCTTTACCTCTATTAATTTGGTAAGAGGCGCCTTAATCTGCTGGTTTGAAACACCAACGACTTGGATATGTTCACCTGAGAGAGGAAGGTTTGGAATTTCCACTGATCTAACAGTAGAACGGGTAGCTCCAGTGTCCACAAGGAATGTCACATTTGCACCATTCACTTCTCCATCCACAAATGGACCTGCTTGATCTACCTCTAGAGTTGCGCCAAGCACGCACTCTTCCTCCTCTCCTAGGCACCGTCATAAACTTTCATCCGACTCATTCCCATCCTGTCGTAACCAATACTGCGATATTGCAGCTGCGCGCGGCAATTGTGTTACCTGCTCTCCTCCGTAGAATCCTGTCTCTGCACTGTATCTTTGTGGATTTACACTCTTGGGAAGTGGTGGTTGAGGCACCTGACTCTGTTGAGTAACTACCTGCGGTTGCTGCAGCTGTTGGTAACTCACCTCACTCTGCACCTGTGGATTTAATGATTGATTTTCCGCATTAGCTTTTGGAGGGAATTTACACTTGTTTCTCCAATACCCTAACTTTCCGCAATTGTGGCATGGCCACTTTTTCTTTGCCTCTCCTATACTCATTTGGCCTTTTTCTTTACCTATATTCGGTTTGGATTTAGTTTGTATTGCCTCATTAGCCTGATTATTCAGTTGAGCTTCTTGTTTCTCTGCAACTTTCACTTGTGCCCACATCGCTTTCTCTTTTAATTTACGCTGTCTACATTCTATGTCATCACTGCAATATTTAGCATACCTCAAAACTTCATCCACTGTGCTGTTCTGCCAGCAGATCATATGCTGTTTGATCATTTCACTTATTTCTGGCTTTAACCCATAAACAAATCTATATACAAAATGACTCATGTCTTTTTCATTTAAAGTCTCATAGCCACTATACTGTTTGAAAACCAGAAGTAGCCTTTCATAATAGGCATGTACAGATTCCTTACTTTCCTGTGTGGTTCTATCAATTTTTACCCAATCGGTTTCTTTGGGTGGAATTTTGTTTTTCAAAAAGGTAATAACTTGGTCGTATTTCCTCATAACTTCTGGTCCTGGCGCTCCTGTTTTTGCATCTCTTGGGTATTCTACAGTTGGCCAATCAATGGTAATCTTACACTCTGTCCATAAATCAGCTGGTACTACAATGTCAAATAATCCATCCAAATCTATCCACAACACCTTCGAAACCTTAACAAACCTTTCCACTTGTCTGTACCATTCCACAGGCTTTTCTCTCAATTTTGGGAAGTCATTAGTAAATGACAGTATATCTTGTCTGGACCAAGGGACATGCACATAACTACCTCCTGGAGTTTCTCTCATCGGATACTCTCTTACAACTGGTTCTTTGTCTGTTACCGCAAAAGCCAAAGACGCCTTATCGGTCGTTTTCTCATTCCTTTTAGTCCACCTGCTTCTCCATCTGTCCACATCACCCCATTTTCTCAACAAAACAATCAACTCCTTTATTTGGGTTAACCGTCCTGATGTGTTCAAGTTTTCTATATCTTTCTCGCAAAAATCTACCCTATATGGTTTCTGCAAACTCCTCACCTTTACAAATTCTACTCCTAGTTCATTCGCTACCTCTTCTAATTTGTCATGCAAATTTCTAGCTCTCCATGTAATGCTTTTACACAAAAACATAATCTTATCATCCTGATATGTTTTTAATTTTTCTGTACCAATAGTCCCTAAGATTAACTCTTCCATGTCTATTTTTAGCCTAATTACATCTAGTGGTTTTGGTTCTGTCTCTTTCTTTTGCAGCGTTTTCATCCATTCATTTAATTCATTGGGAGTTGGACCTACAGGTGTACTATTTATTTCTACCCAATTTCTACTCCTCTCTGGTGTTTCTGATGCTGACTCAGTTCCCATAGGAATCCTCCTAAACTCGCTCTCATTTATCGTCAAATTTGTTGGTGGGCTCGGTCTATATGAGCTGACCAAATTTCTCACTCCTTCATTTTCTAGTTCCATCCCTTCTTTCCTTCTTTGCAAATTTGAATTCATGGGAATGACTAAAGAATGTTCATCTATTTTCTGATTCTCAAAAACTGGTATTACTGGACCTATTGTTACTGGTACAGTTACGGCTTCCATATTCATTGTTAATTCTCTTATTTTCTCAGTCAATTCTCTCGTGGTTTTTGCTAATTCGGTTGTATTGTCACTTTCAACCTTTTCGCTTTGTGGGGTCTTCAACTGTTCTTGTGACCTATTTATCGTATCTTCGTTCTGGACTTTTATTCCTCCCAGTTTCCATTGGCGGTGCATTAGGTGTCACCACCGCAGAATTCTGTTGGTATGGAGGTGGGTTTCGATTTAAAATATCTTCCAGCAATTCATCCTCTGTCTCGCTACCACCATACCCATATCTTTCAGTAGCTATATGTTTCTTTTTCTCTGTACACTTTCTTCTCGCTTCCTCTTCAACTGTGAAGGCTGGAAACAAACCTCCTGTCATATTAGCATATCTCCAACGCTTTATTCTGTCCTCATGATTCACTCCCCATAGTCTTCCAGGAACAAACTCATGATTCTTAACTCCTCTGAATCTCTCTCGTTCATACATCTCATCTTCCCATTCACTTAACGCTTCAAACTGTGTTGGTCTAGGTCTTGGCTCAAGCTTCGTCATTTTCTCTCTTAAATTCCGAAGTACAGCTACGCTAAATGAACCATTCTCGGGAAAGGCTAATACTCCATCATTTTGAGTATACTTAGTCCAATTTTCTAACCATATGCAAGTATGATATCCATATTTCAGCATCATATGCGAAGCTGGTGTTTTCGGCGGAGGAATTACCTGTCCCTCTCTAGTCACTACCTTCTTGTCTTTCTTAAAGAAGTTCTTAATTTTCACCATCCATGACGGTTTCTCTCTACGACATTCATATTAAGCCATATTTCACGATTTTTTTCCCTTCTGCAAGCTCGTAACTCTGCTCTGATCTCTATGTGCTATTCGGACCTATCCCAGCGCGTCTCACACCAACGCACCAATCCAAAGCCTCTACGTCACTGCTATTCAGACCTATCCCAGCGCGTCTCACACCAACGCACCAATTAGAGCGTTTTCCGTGTTTCTATTGCACTGGCCAATCCCAGCGCGGCCTTTTGTCTACGTCAGTTCTGCTCCTGACCCCTCCTTTACAAAATTTATCGGCAATTCTTTTTCTTGACTAAATCTTTATTAGTTACAACATAAAACACATTTCCATTGTCTGTTTTCGCTAAACAAAAGTGATAGTTTAACTCTATTACGCAAGAATACAGTTTCGTTCGATAAGTGTAGCACTTCCCTCTACCTTACCCTTCTTTCAAGCAAGGGGTAAACCCGTTTCTCTGGGGATAAAACATATGTGGAGACTACACTGCTCCTGAGAATTAAGGCCAGAGTTTCACAAGAAAACCGGTTGCTATTTCATTCACACACCTCTTATACGG
Organism: Calotriton arnoldi; assembly: GCA_963921515.1. Taxonomy (NCBI): domain Eukaryota; kingdom Metazoa; phylum Chordata; class Amphibia; order Caudata; family Salamandridae; genus Calotriton; species Calotriton arnoldi. The sequence continues at coordinate 3,541,012 of CAWUFW010000692.1, forward strand.
AAATTGTCCCTATCATAACACAACCTGTGTTATCACCATTTTGAAAACCTAGACAATGCACTATTCCATGTGACTTCTCTTGCCACATGTGTCCACTTCCTACTTCCCGGCAGCTTCAAAATTTCCGACTTACATATAACATAACGCAACTCAACATAAAGTGTTAGACATGAAATAATCAATAATAATTAATCAATAATCACCAAACTAACCTATAGTAACCATAACTCTGCTACCAAGAAATCTGATACAGCGCTATCAATAAAATTTCTTCTCCTCTAGGCATTGATATCCAGGTTGGGAAACACTCTTCTTCACAACTATACCAATATGACGGTGGGGCCCATAACACCGCATAAACATTCACTAACTCATATATTCCCTGGAACTCGCCCGCCTTTACTTAGGAGAAAAAGTTAATGAGTTGCTGGAAGGAGACGGGATACCTTCTAAATCAACATGATAATTCTCAAACTTCTAAGGTATTCCGCTCATTGGTCGATGGACCAACTAGTAGGAATCAGTTGATGGTGATTAAGTCCAGCTCAATCACTATAAACTCTTATTAAACATTTACAATTATTATTGAGCTAAAGAACCACAGACTCGTAAATTTAATAACAATAAAGTTTATCTAATTTTTATAAGCATGAATAAATTCTGTTTTATTAATCGAATCAATACATTTATTATCATTATAAGAATAAATAGAAATTGCAATGCATACCCTTTTAGATGGAAAAATAAAGTTCGTCACAGCTGTTAAATTCAGATCCCAGCATAGAACTCCCAAAACTGACTGTCTGTCCTGCTAAACAGGTCTCCTCGACGGACCCCCTATACAGGTTTTCCGCCACTATCTCGTTCTTTCTTAATCAAATTTAAGAGTAAAAGATTAATCATATTAAAAATATAAAGGCTTATAGAAAAATAGCAGTGGCTTCTCCAGCATCAGCGTCCAGTGCTCAATAAAAATATGTAAAAAGCAGCGCCAGCAGCCCCTCCTACTTAAGAGAGTCCTCTTATACCCTAACACTAGCTTACTAAACACAAATGTTTCATTTTTGGGGGAATGAATCACGCTAATTGGTCCATTGGAGGGGTGGCAAACATCTCCTCATTGCCCTCCTTGCTCAAACCAGTTCCAAAGAATGTTCATAACTTTGTCCTTTCAGGACATTACCAATCCAATTTACAGTCTTTATTTGTATCTTCTTTCAGATACTTTATTTTAAACAGTTCATTGTCCATTCACGAATGCACTGCTGGTTCTCACACTTGTTCGCTAAGTCCCCCTTTGGCACACGCTCGGGTAATAAGGTCATCACAACCTTGATCCCTCTTCCATCCTAGGCTTTGGGAATAACCACGTGATGCATTCGTTCACAGCTTTTTCTTCCGCTTGGAAGCCATCTTGCGCAAGCGCATTCTAGCTCGTTTGCCTCAGCAGCCAATTTTACAGCACGGCCTAGCAGGCCTGAGTGAACTATCATAGAAATAAACAGAAAATAGTTAAGAATAAAGAAAATAAGCCTTTTCGTTTCCCTCCCGTCATTTACGTACCCCAGTTAGGTGTTACCTAGCAAAAGCGACATATAAAGCTATTTCTTACTTACCAACCACTTTCTTTTGCCACCATACAATTTTCTACGTAGCACAAATCATGCAATATTATTCTAATTAATACGCATATCGTTATATTATCGTTATTTACGTTAACAATTGTAAGTAGATTAGTTTGCACAGATACTGCATGTTAGCAAAAACACTTATAAGGAAAACATACGTTGTTGGTTATTTCACTGGGATGAACAATTGTATTAATTATTATTGTTAATATTAGGGGGTTCAAAATTTTCTCATTTACCTTGCTCCATCATCGGCTTACATGCTACTGTCCACATAGGATCCTTTGCAATTCTGCCCCTCCACAGCCCATCTCACAGTGGTCGCCAATAGGTTTCAGGCCTGCTAGTTACCAACCTCAGGTCATTAAGTGCCTTGTGGGTCTGTGAAACACGACAGCCACACCCTGGGAGAAGGGGAGCATCGGGGGCTTCTGTTCTTTGTTTCCTCAAGCAATGAAGAACATCAGCAGGACCTGGTACTAATAGTAATAATACCACCTGTCTGTCAACCAGTGTCCTGCTGTCATCTACAAAAATGAGACTGCAGTCATTTCTAGCTTGGGAAAGTGCAGCAAAGTTGAACAAGTGAAGAGGTAGGAAAGTGAGAGCCACAATGCACCCTAGTATCAATTAAGAAGGATAGGCATGAAATAGCAAAGAAAACATTGTGTGCTTGAAAAGGTGTGAGAAACTAATTCTCATTTAGAAAAATAATGCTTAACATAGGTTTGGTTCAGTTAGCATAACTAGGCCGCAATGAGCCACATTACTGAATATTGGTTGTTTATTTGTTGTACACGAGCTGTGCGTATGCATGTTTTACATTGCCTTTCAGAAAAACATTGACATTCAACTGCAACCACATTGTCTATCTTTGCGTTTTGAAATGTAAAACTGTAACTTATTTCTACCTTCCTCGGCTGAAGCTGCTAGCGGCATTCTTTAGAAACCAGTTTTTGAGCAGAGATTTTATTACCCTGCCCTTGGGACCCTTGGAAAGATTACGTGTCCGTGTACAATCAGGTCTTTTTTGATATATTGATGTTATCAGTGGAGGGCGACCTGTTTTGTAATTCCCTCTTATGCTCCTTATTGTGGATGTCAGGTGGTTGGGAGCCTGTTATGTCCCTGTGGCTCTGAACAGGAGGCCAGCAGACTAGTTCTTGGAGTCACTCTGGGAGTCCTGGGTTCAGTTTCAGGTCCAATCAGTCTGACTCACACAGGAGGGCAGCTGGGCAATAGGGCAGCAGTCCAACAAGGCAGCAGTCCGGCAAGGCAGTAGTCCAGCAGGGAAGCAGTCTAGCAGAGTGGCAGTTCTATCAACAGCCCAGCATTCCTTCTTCCTGGCAGAGCCTCCACAGGTCCAAAAGTGTACTGAAGAGTTGGTGTCTGAGGTCCAATATTTACACCAGGTGCCTTCTTTGAAGTGGGAAAAGCTTCTAGAGGTTGCCATTTGAAGTGCACAGGCTTCCTACCTCACCAGCCTTGGCTGCAAACTAGCTACAGAGGTATGTAGCTCTTTGTGTGGAGGCAGGACACAGGATATTCAAGTGGATGTAGGGCTGTGCCCAGCTCCATCCTCCCATCCTGCCAGTGATGGCCCGTCCAGGCACACCTAAGCTCTTTATTGTGGGTGGAGGAATACACCAAGCCCAACTGTCAGCTACACCCAGTCATGTGACCCAGACACAGGCTGCAAAAACTAAATGGTTAAGGCAGGAAAATGCCAACTTTCTAAAAGTGGCGTTTTCAAAATTGTAATTTAAAATCTGACTTTAACATAAGAGAGGACTTTTCATTACAATTCCAAAGACACAAAACATGAACTGAACACCTGTTTCCATTTGGAAGTTACAGCTAATTAAATGTAATAAGGTAACTCCAATGTTATCCTATGGGAGAGGGAGGCCTTGCAGCGCCGAAAAATGAATTTAGGAGTTTTTTACTACCAGGACATGTCCAAATTTTAAATATACTTCACCTTGCCCTCTGAGCTCTCCAGGGCCTACCCTAATGGTGACTTATATGTCTTAAAAAGGAAGGTTTGGGCCTGGCAAGCAGTTTATTTTACCAGGTCGAAATGGCAGTTTAAAACTGCTCACACAGGTTGCAATTGCAGGCCTGAGACAGGTTTGGAGGACTACTCAAGTGGACCTGGGTACATGTAATATCACTTTACTAGGGAATTACAGGTAAATTGAATATGCCAATTGGGGATAAGCCAATCTTACCATGTTCTGGGGAGAGAGCACAAGCACTTTAACACTGGTTAGCAGTGTAAAGTGCACAGAATCCTGAGGCCAGCAAAGCAAGATCAGCAAAAATGGAGGAGGAAGGCAAAAAGTTTGGGAGTGATAATGCAGAGGGGGCCAGTTCCAACACTTTGTCTCGCCACGTTTTTCTCTGCCCCACCCATGTTGTTTCTGTCCCCTTGTTGCTTCCCCTGTCGGTCTATCTCTCTATGAGCTTCTGTGCTCTCTCAGTGTCAGTGCTGCTCTGTCTTGCTGTGTGCTTCAGTGCTCCCCTCTATGTTCCCTGGTCTCATCATGTGCTTCTCTGCCCCTCCCATGTTGTTTTTGTCCCCTTGTTGCTTCCCATTTCTCCATTTTGGTCTATCCCTCTATGAGCTTGTGTGCTCCCTCAGTGTCTGTGTTGCTCTGTCTTGCAGTGTGCTTCAGTGCTTCCCTCAATGTTCCCTAGTCTCATCATGTGCTTCTCTGCCTCTCCCATGTTGTTTCCGTCCCCAGGTTGCTTTCCCCTGCCCTCGTCCCCAATTTCACTTCTGCATCGGGTCCCCTGTTTGCTTCTGCACCCCTCTCTGGCTTTTTTTTCTTTTTAGTTACTGATACAACTCTGTAAATATCTAAAAAATCGTTTTGTGGTATGCACACCTTCAACATGACGTGGCTATCCACATCCAAAGTTTTTTTTGTTTTTTTATATTTTCTTTATTTCTTTAATCTTTAAAGTGCATTCACAGATTAAACTTAAATACCACAACAATCGATAATAAATAAATACAGTGAATTAAAAATACATGTAATTAAAACAATACAAAACTTGATTAGAGCAAGCAAAATACATTGTAGTGAATACAAATAGGTACATTTATATCAAGAAAGCACACAAAAACCTAATTAAATGATAACAAATATTCACGGTGGGAGGGTTTAAAAAAAGTTAAGTTCTTTGTGTGTTACTACAGAATACCTTAAAATCACAGGATAGAAAACAAAATTCTGCAGATAAAAAGGTCAGGACAGAATAAAAAGCACATGATTCAAATGATGTTTAACAACTCCACAATATTGACAGCATGGATGTGGGAGACCCCATCCTTCTTGATCCACCTTATCACCCCAAGAGACCTTGTTAAATCTGAATTTCATGAAATAACTATGCCCAAGGGGACATATGATGGCCCTTAAATACAATTGCATCTCACCACTTTTTACGAACGTACAGCCCAGCTGTAATCTTCTTATTTCTCAACAATCTTGCAAGTCAAGCTGGAAACTTCCAAATCTAGCATGCTTTTTTAAGTGACACTTTAAGGTGCTACTATGTAGACACAATAACACCTCATCATTATTTAAGGGAAACTGTGGTATACAATAGGAGTAAACAGCCCCAAAAGTATAAATCTTTTTATTATCCCGAGCAAGTTCCCACCAAGTTCCATTTTTCAATGCATTTTTGGGACTTCTGAATAATTATTGAAAATATCAAATTATTTGGCAGTAGGCACAGAAGGTAATACACATCAAGCCCAGCTCAAGACAAATCATTTCAACAGAGCTGGAGGAGCTTACACCAAGGTAGCTCTTCCATAAAACAGATTCAATATTGGAGATAAACGAAGAAAGCGCCCTTGCTTCTATTCCATATAAAGCAACAGGAACCACGCTAGCAATATACACCTTTAACAGCAAAAAAAATGTCCCACCTTCTTTGTACATTAAAAAACTGTAAAAGGCCAATTCCTGTAGACTTTGATTTTACAGCCTGAGAGGTATTATATGGGACCCAAGACAAATTATTTGAGATGTTTGCACCTAAATATGTGTTTACTATTACCACCTCCAATTCTTTTCAATGAAAAATATATCTCTGAGACTTTTTAAAAATCTGAGTCCCATATCCGGTAGAACGGAAGAAGAAGATGTGTACAGAGCACAAAAATGAGAATATAAAAGATTTTCGTCGACAGGAGCAGGAGTTTTGATGTGATCTCTACCCAAACTTCTGGTTATTATGAGCCAGAATGTACGCATATTGCGAGAAGAAACCGCAGACTGAAGATCAGACCATAACTTTGCGTCTTTGGTTGATTTATTAATTGTCCTTTCTAACTTAGAACATTTGGTAGCTCTAGATCTCTGAGAGATATCAGATACCTAGGAGTCCTAGTATACATTTTTTGTTTCATTACAAAGGTATCCAGGAGCAAGCACAGGAATGCCTCAAATTTAGCGACATCCAAAGACGTCTGGGGGGTATTACTTGATCGGCACCTTAACTATAAGCAATATTTGGTATCAAGGCAAGTAAAAGCAAACCAGCTGCTATTTGCATTTAAAATCTTACAAAAAAAACTCAGAGACAAATCATTTGCTGAAGGTTGTAGCAGCTAAATTCTTGCCCTCAATCTCGTATGGATCGGAACTGCTTAAAACTAATGATGCATCAGGTTTGAACACCGCTCAATCTAGCTTTTTCAATAAATTATTTTCAGTCCCACGATACACATGACAAGCTCACATCAGGCTGGAGTTCGGATTAAAAAAACAGATTTAGGCCAGACAATGCACCCTCATAAAATATTACTGGAGAATGAGGGCAGCAGAGGCAAACTCCCTCGCCCATCATTGAAAATCATCGATTGTTTTCGGAAATCGAAAAACAATTTACACAAAAGAACTCAGCTCACTTTGTTCTACTGCAATCACTTTCATCTCTAAAGTTAGAAGAGGCTTGGCACACAGTATCGGCCTACTCCGAGTTCAAACAAACTATAACAAAGCCATCAGGCTGCAATCACTGCTAATAAACAAAGCAACCTTGACAAACAAAAGCTATGCGTGGGTGGTGATGCCAACATATAAAACTCTAAAACCTCAACTGTACTTCCTGGACCACTTCTCAAGATCAAAAAAGTTCAACCTGATGTTATTGAGGCTCGGAGTCTACCCATCTAAACATTTAACACCAAAGTTGAAACGGTCTTGGCCAACCCTGGAATGTCACCTCTGCGGTTATAGTAACAAATCATTGCTCCATCTATTATGCACTTGCCCGGCGTTACTACCCCGCCAGAAAACTCTTTTACAGCCAACATTGTAGCAACAACAAATAAGAACCTGCAGATCCATCGTTATAAAATCATTAGGAGGATCGACTGTCCAACTGGCATGCAAAGGAACTAGAGAAGAGAGACAGATGAATCAAGTCTGCCCATTAGGGAACTTTGCTTCTCCACTTTATTTTAAACTAAAGCTAGGACCAGCATTAAGTCTCGTAAAGCGAAGTTTTTAATTAACAAGTCAGTTTGAGCCATAAAAAATGAGGTCATTTAAAGTCAGCAACCCATAGTCACTGAATGAAAAAGAAATGCAGAGAGGCGCACTGTTCACACAGCCAATGTCAAACATAACAAAATGAGGTCATTTAAAGTCAGCAAACCTATAGTCACTGAATAGAAAAAGAAATGCAGAGAGACGCACTGTTCACACAGCCAACGTCAAACATAAACAAACATAACACAAAATCAAAGAACTTCACAGGGACACAATCAACCAACACATAGGCACATTGCCTACTTCGGACAAACATTGTCAGTCTATATGATTATTGCAAAACCAAAGGGGATGATGGACGGAGTGTTGAACATTGCAAGCACTCACCCCCAGTCAACTGATCTGGGTTTAATCCAGCATCATTCTTTAGCTCACTCCGCCACCCCAGTTCAGACATGGCCATATGCAAATCAGTCTGACCCTGTGCCTCATGGGAACAGTCCAGCCCGAACTGCCAAGCCATGTCTTCCCTGGACCGGAAACAAGCATCCTGGGACCGGTTTCTGGCTTACAGCCGTCATCAGCCAGGCTATCTTGAATCCAGTGGCAAAGTGAGCAAGGGACCCACGTCTGGGCATACCCTGCCAACTTAGGGCGAACATAGCAAAACCAAAGGGGATGATGGATGGAGTGTTGAACATTGCAAGCACTCACCCCCAGTCAACTGATCTGGGTTTAATCCAGCATCATTCTTTAGCTCACTCCGCCACCCCAGTTCAGACATGGCCATATGCAAATCAGTCTGACCCTGTGCCTCATGGGAACAGTCCAGCCCGAACTGCCAAGCCATGTCTTCCCTGGACCGGAAACAAGTATCCTGGGACCGGTTTCTGGCTTACAGCCGTCATCAGCCAGGCTATCTTGAATCCAGTGGCAAAGTGAGCAAGGGACCCACGTCTGGGCATACCCTGCCAACTTAGGGCGAACATAGCAAAACCAAAGGGGATGATGGACGGAGTGTTGAACATTGCAAGCACTCACCCCCAGTCAACTGATCTGGGTTTAATCCATCATCATTCTTTAGCTCACTCTGCCACCCCAGTTCAGACATGGCCATATGCAAATCAGTCTGACCCTGTGCCTCATGGGAACAGTCCAGCCCGAACTGCCAAGCCATGTCTTCCCTGGACCGGAAACAAGCATCCTAGGACCGCTTTCTGGCTTACAGCCGTCATCAGCCAGGCTATCTTGAATCCAGTGGCAAAGTGAGAAAGGGACCCACGTCTGGGCATACCCTGCCAACTTAGGGCGAACATAGCAAAACCAAAGGGGATGATGGACGGAGTGTTGAACATTGCAAGCACTCACCCCCAGTCAACTGATCTGGGTTTAATCCATCATCATTCTTTAGCTCACTCTGCCACCCCAGTTCAGACATGGCCATATGCAAATCAGTCTGACCTTGTGCCTCATGGGAACAGTCCAGCCCGAACTGCCAAGCCATGTCTTCCCTGGACCGGAAACAAGCATCCTGGGACCGGTTTCTGGCTTACAGCCGTCATCAGCCAGGCTATCTTTAGCTCACTCCGCCACCCCAGCTGCTTGTTTCCGGCTAAGGGAAGACATGGCTTGGCAGTTCGGGCTGGACTGTTCCCATGAGGCACAGGGTCAGACTGATTTGCATATGGCCATGTCTGAACTGGGGTGGCGGAGTGAGCTAAAGAATGATGATGGATTAAACCCAGATCAGTTGACTGGGGGTGAGTGCTTGCAATGTTCAACACTCCGTCCATCACCCCCTTTGGTTTTGCTATGTTCGCCCTAAGTTGGCAGGGTATGCCCAGACGTGGGTCCCTTGCTCACTTTGCCACTGGATTCAAGATAGCCTGGCTGATGACGGCTGTAAGCCAGAAACCGGTCCCAGGATGCTTGTTTCCGGTCCAGGAAAGACATGGCTTGGCAGTTCGGGCTGGACTGTTCCCATGAGGCACAGGGTCAGACTGATTTGCATATGGCCATGTCTGAACTGGGGTGGCGGAGTGAGCTAAAGAATGATGATGGATTAAACCCAGATCAGTTGACTGGGGGTGAGTGCTTGCAATGTTCAACACTCCGTCCATCATCCCCTTTGGTTTTGCTATATTCGCCCTAAGTTGGCAGGGTATGCCCAGACGTGGGTCCCTTGCTCACTTTGCCACTGGATTCAAGATAGCCTGGCTGATGACGGCTGTAAGCCAGAAACCGGTCCCAGGATGCTTGTTTCCGGTCCAGGGAAGACATGGCTTGGCAGTTCGGGCTGGACTGTTCCCATGAGGCACAGGGTCAGACTGATTTGCATATGGCCATGTCTGAACTGGGGTGGCGGAGTGAGCTAAAGAATGATGATGGATTAAACCCAGATCAGTTGACTGGGGTGAGTGCTTACAATGTTCAACACTCCGTCCATCATCCCCTTTGGTTTTGCTATATGATTATTGCATCAGCACTTTATTCCCTATTTACGACATGGTATCACCTGCCAGCTTTCACTTGCGTTACAATGTTGGACTGTGTGCGGTTGGATAAACTCATACGCATTAGATGTTTCGTCTACTAACTTCAGGGCTGGTAGCCCTAGGCTTATAAGAACTCATAGGAAAGTTGTTGCATTATTAGCTTTAGACCTTACAGTAACTAGATTGTAACTTAATTTTTTAAGCTAGCACAAATGTCTAATTATTTTAAGTACATCTTTGGCTGTATCACATTGCTTTTATGATTTTAAATGAAATTGAATAAAGCATATTTTTTCATCTTCTTCATGTCTCTCACCTCTTTTTTCACTTCCAACTGACTTTTCTTAGCCATTTCTATTGGGTCCGTTACTATTCTGTTGGCATTTTCCACCTGGCCATTGGGCGGAGAACTCTAAAGCTGTGTCATCACATGTTTGATGCAATGCTTACCCAAGAAATCTCTCATCTGGTTGGAGATCAACTGTGTTCCATTGTCCATAATCAAGTACTGGGGTACACAAATATATCCTTGAGTACTTTGATAGTACTGATGGTAGTGACAGTCCTCATAAAAACAAATTCCAGCCATTTGGAATGAACGTCTACAATGACAGCAGCATAAAATTGGTAATCCCGACAGACATGGGAACATGTAAACGGTTCAATGAAATCTAGACATACCTGCACCCAGCGTGCACCCGGTTCACCAAGATGTTGCTCTTCCCTACCCACTGCTACCTTTAACCTTTTCTCACTCTCTCTGCATACCAGATATCCAATCACATGTCCGGATACCTCTACCTCCATCCACCATACACTCTCCTTCAACTTTTTCTTTGTCATTGGCTGTCCCAAATGACCTTGTTGTACTCGATTAATCAGCATCCCTCTCACCTCCTGAAGAGGTACAGATCTTTCTCCTCTCATGATCAGTTCTTTACCACATATTGGCAACTCCTCCACCACCTTGCGATATGGCTTGACAGACACTGACACTGAACCCTCTCTCCATATACCCTTGTGAATCGTCTTCCTGGCTTTTTTCAAAATCTCGTTCTTATCCATCACTGCTAACCATTCAGCATTAGTGACAGCTTTATACACGCCATCCTTTCCATCATCCAAACATGCCACAACTTCCTCAACCTCATAACCCTCAATCAATTCACTCATGTTATGTAGTCATGAAAGACAATCTGCCATGCATTTCCTTCACCCCAGAATGTATTCAATTACACAGTTAAAACTCTGCAGTCTGACAGCAAATCTTGCTAACCTACCAGAACTTTTGTCCATGACTGCATGCCTCAGAATTATCAACAGAGTTTTGTGATTGGTCCTCAAGACTACATTGGTTCCCCATACCTACATTCTGAAATGTCCCATTCCCCACACTGCTGCCAATGCCTCTCTCTCAACGACCGAATAGTTATTTTCTGAAGAATTCAAAGCTCTAGAAGCCAAGGCTACAGTCATGTCTCTGCCATTGTGTTTTTTGGAAAGAATGGCCCCAATCCCAGAAGCATCGGTAGCGGCAACTATGGATTGTCTGTTGATGTCAGAAGGTGTGAGCATGCCCGCCTCCGCTATCTCACGCTTGAGTACTTGAATTGCCCAAATTTATTTCACCCTGAGATCCATTCGTTTGTTTCAGCAATAGTGCTCACAAACTTTGAATTATATTATATTAAACCCAAGAAAGATCTGAGCAGATCTTTGTTGCATCAAGTTTGGCCTCTTCAGCAAAGTGTTTCTTATCACTGTCTCTTTGGAATTTTTGTTTTGAACTTCTTCTAAAGCGTGCACTTCATCATCCTGGTCATCCTAGATTTTAGCAGTGATATCTTTAGAATCCACATTCACTGATCCAACTCTGCCTCTGTTTTTATGACATACACGGGTGAAGTAACATTGTTTCCTACACTTCCGAATTCTTTTTCAAATTTGTTGATTCAGAACCATGATATGAGCTACCACACCAATGGCAGTTCCTTTGAATTGAGATTCGATTTATACTTCGATGTGTTTTATGTCCGTTAGCTTCAGCACTAGGATTCTTGTACCATGCATTTCAGTGTGCTGCTTATTTGTGTGCCCTTAATTGCTTTGCTGTCATTCCTCAACTGAATGAGCAGGTGACCGAGCGTACGCTCGTGCTTTGTTTGTCACTTATGTAGGGAAGTGGGTTTTTCTATTGCAGTACCCCCCCATTTTTTGCCTGGCTTGTGATGCAACTTTGACTTTAGAGCACTGGGTTCCTGCTAATCAGGTTCCCAGTACCAGTGTTCTTTCACCAAAACTATAGTATTGTTTCCACAATTGGCACACCTCTGGCTCACATATAATCCCCTTGTTAAAGGTACCAATGGTACCAAGGGCCTTGTGACCAGAGAGGGTCTTTAAGGGCTGCAGCATGTATTGTGCCACCCTAAGAGACTCCTCACCAAACACAGACATAGTGCCACTGCAGCCTGCGTGTTTTGGTGCAGATAAAAGTGAAGAGTCGACTTGGCACACATCCCTTTTGTGCCAGGCCTACCCGCACTGCAAGAGGCATAGGCAAGTCACTTCTACAGCAGACCTTACAGCCCTATAGCAGGGTGCACCATACCTCTTGTGAGGGCATAACTGCATGAGTAGATATGCCCTTATACAGTGCCTAAATCCATTCTTAGACATTATAAGTGCACAGTGAAGCCATACTGAGTACATGGGTTGGGAGCTTGTCATTATGAGTTCCACAGCTCCATGATGGCTTCACTGAATTCCAAGATGTTTGGTATCAAACATCTCAGCTTAATAAACCCACACTGATGCCAGTGTTGGATTTATTAACAAATGCACCCAGAGGGCACTTCAGAGGTACCCTCTGAAATCCGACCAACTCGCTAGTGTGTTCCTGACTGGTCCTTGCCAGCCTGCTACCTCTAGACATCTTTCTGACCCCCTAAGTTGGGAGCCATTTGCTCTCGTGGGTGAGAATCAAGCCTGCTCTGGGTGGAGGTGCTTCACACCTACCCCCAAGCAGGAAAAGCTTAGAAAGGCAGTGAGCCTCAAAGGCTTCTTGCCCCTTGTTATGCTGACCTGGGCCTCTCCAGCCAGTGGAGATGCCCACAGCCCTGAATAAGGCCCCTTTTGGTGGCAATGTTGGCGAGAAGATTATTAAGCAGGAGAGGTGTGTCCCCTCTCAGCCAAGACCACTCCTACGGTGTCCTGAGCTGAAGTGACACCCTCCTTTCAGAATCCTCCATCTTTCTCCTATCATGATCAGTTCTTCACCACATATTGCCAACTCCTCCACCACCTTGCAATATGGTTTGACAGACACAGACACTGAATCCTCTCTCCATATACCCTTGCGAATCGTCATCCTGGCTTCTTTCAAAATCTCGTCCTTATCCATCGCTGCTAACCATTCAGCATTAGTGACAGCTTTATACACGCCATCCTTTCCATCATCCAAACATGCTGTTTTGGAGGACTCTAGCCAAAAGGGTTAAGAATATGCCCCTTGAGGGAGTGGACATGCAAAGGTTGTAGACACCCTAAAGGTAAGTAGATCATTGGCTACTACATTCTGATCCCGGTAATGCCCCTAAAATTAGTATTTAATCCTTAATCCTGAGATTACTGATGAACTATGTAAAAGAGGACTAATGAGGGCCATGCAGCAGCGAAGACTGAAGGCAACAACTGACTTGGCCCCAGGCCTACCGGCCTGTCTGCAGTCCTCAGAGACCCTGCAAAAGAAGAGCGACTCATCCCGCAGCACAGCAACCCCCAGAACCCTGTGAGGGGTGCCTGCCTTCTAAAAAGACTCCTAATCTCCCGTGCACAGAGGAGCTGTCCAGAAGAAAAACAACTTTAAATACAAAGTGCTCTGCCTGCGGTACCACAAAACCGACTACCACTGCACCCGACGCTCACGGACCAAGTTCCAGTGGCCCACCGATCCAGCAATGGTTCTCTAACAATTTAGAGCAAGAGTCCACCATGGGTTGACCCCTTCTGAACTCCACTACGACACCTGCAGCCTCTGTACGACAACCCCCCCCAAACGCGACCTGCACTGGTAAACTGATTTCCGAATCCAAATGACACCCATGCATACGATGGTGTCCTGAAGCTCCAGCACAACCAAACTTACCTGTGCAGCTGTAGGTTTCTGTCGATGGGTCTCCTGGCCTGAGCCTGCAGCCTTTTTTCAACTTTGAGATTCTCTATTTGATTGCATCTGGCGCCTGACGCTGTGTTGGCCCTCTACACCCAGCTGCCCCTGTGCTGCTGAGGGTGTTAGTTTGGTGCTGCTTTGTGTCCCCCCCTGTGCTTACCTTAACCCCCAGAGACTGGGTTCCAAAACCGTGCTACTCACCTGCACGTAGTACCACTTTGATTGCCCTTGCTCCGTGAGGTCCCAAGTTTGACCTCTGCACCCGGTCGCCCCAGTGTCGCTGGTGGTGCAGTTTTGTGGCAAACTTGAACCTTGCCTGGTACTGATCCATCATCCAAAAGCTCAATAACGTACATCGTTTACTTACCTGCATATTGCTGATTGTGTTTCCTCCCATAGGATAAGACTGTATTGATTGAAAAATGCACCGTGCCCACTTTTTACATTGAAAAACAGTGATATTGCAAAACATATTTCACTGCAACAAAGTTTCTTTGGTTCTAAGAAATAAATATACAAAAAGTAATATTTTTACAAACCATTGGTCTCGGATTTAGTCATGGAGTGTGTGTAATCATTTCTTGCCCCCTGTGTGTACAACAAATGCTTAGCACTGCCCTCTGATAAGCCTAACATCTTGCCCACACTACCACAAAAGAGAACATTAGTATTATCTCTGTGAGCCTCTGTAAAGATTCTGGGGATTCACTGGACTCTGTGCACACTATACCTTACTTTGGTATAGTGTATACAGAGCCAGCTTCCTACATTTGTGGATCAGCTCTAGGGTCTACAACTTTACATTTGCTGAACCACTCTGACAAAAAGTGACCACATGACTACAATCCAAAAGATTGCCTTTAGATTCAACTGTATTTTTGAATTGACAATTTTTCAAAATTTTCAAATTCTTGTTAGGCCTTGGGTAAGTCCGTTTCACATTTTTAAAAGTTAAAAGCCCACTTTAGTTAGAGGATAAAAGTGCCTAGAAGTTTTTAGTCCTTTTATAAAAAAGGACCCAACTTTAGTAAAATAATGGGAGATACAGAGTATGTAGTTGTGGAACTCAAGCTCACCCCTTATTTCCATCTTGGCATAAAAGAGCTAAGGACCCTCTGTAGATTCACAAACCTCCTCCCAGAAGGAGAAAGTAGTGATGAGGGGGACCATTCCCAACCTCCTCACATAGACAGAGAAGTTATGATCCCTATATCCATCTTTTCAAGAGTAGTGAAAGAGTACCTAGCTCCCACACAGGTGGGGCAGGCACTCCAAGCAGTGCTGAGGACAGCCTCAATGAGGAGGACATCCTTTTAGCAAGGATGGCTCGTAGTATTGCCCTGGAGGATAAACTCCTAGCTATAGAAAGGGAAAGAGCAGATATGGGCCTAGCATCCATAAATGGTGGCTGCAGCATAATTTCTAGGGATAGAGGGTACATTTATGACCCTAAAATCCCCAAAGAGATTGTTCCCAAATATGAGGAAGGTGATGACATCACAAAATGGTTCACAGGCTTTGAGAGGGTCTGTGCATGGAGACATTTGAAGAAGTCACACTGGGGAGCATTGCTTTGGGAATTGTTCACTGGGAAGTGCAGGGATACACTACTGACACTCACTGTGACAGATGCTGAGTCCTATGACCTCATGAAGGGTGCCCTGATTGAGGGGTTTGGACTCACAACTGAAGAGTATAGGATCAAGTTCAGGGGAGCTCACAAAACCTCAGTCCTATGTTGACTTTGTAGACTACTCAGTAAAAACACCAGATGGCTGGTTAACTGGACGTAATGTGCATGATAGGCTTTATAATTTGATAAAGAAAGAACATCTCTTAAGTAATTGTGTGCAGGAAAAGATGCATCAATACCTAGTGGAACTAGGGCCAGTCTCTCCCCAAGAGTTGGGGAAGAAGACTCCTCATTGGGTAAGAACCAAAGTGTCCAAAACTAGATTGGTGGAAGTGACCAAAAGATTGAGGTCAAAAAGACTCCCCCCAGAAAAGACAGTAGGGCACTCTGAAAAAGATAAAAGTATGGAATCCCCTGTAGGCCCACAAAAACCTGTCCAAGAGGGGGCCCAGAGACACTTCACAAACTGGAAATGGGTACCAGGGTAAGAACTGGGGCCCAGGAAGACTTGGTGCCTTAAATGTAACAGGACAGGGCACCTAGCCAAGGACCCTTGCTGTCCTAAAAACGAAACCCCTAGTGTAACTTCAGGGGTTGCTAGCGTAGCCTTTGAGGATGGTTCCTCTGATGAGGAAGTCCTCCTAGACTTCAACTGGAAAGGGGTCCCAAAAGGTGAATTGGAGATTCCAGAGGGGAGTAGACACTTCCATCACCTACTGGTGAATGGAACGCCAGCCATTGCCCTGAGAGATATCTGTGCCAGATGGTACATGGCAGGTTGGTACTCTCAAACCAGTATGTCCCAGGGGAGACAAAAAGAGTAAGGGGTGTCCCAGGGGAGGTCACTGTTAGGCCTGTGGCTGTAGTGCCCCTAGAAATAGCTGGGTCCCTTAGTTAGAGAAGGGTGGTAGTCAGTAGAGACCTCCCCCTTGACTGTCTCCTTCGGAATGACCACCCAAATGTTGGTCTAAGCCAAAGTGAGGTACTCGTCTAGTGCCAGTCCTCACCCAAGGAATCTTGGGGCTGAATCTGCAACTAGTATAGGTAGGCCCCAAAATGAAAAGAAGAGAAAGTGCAGGAAAGGTAGGCAACTGTTAGCCACAGTTCCAGTGAGCGAAGGATATTCTACACCTGTAGGGAGGACCTCCAAGATGGCACTGGTGATGTCCTACCTGACCCACAAAAAGGCCTGACTAGTCAGGCACCTGTCCAGCCTGAGTTGGTGGCTCTTCAGCTGACAGAAAAGAGAGTGGAAGTAGGGTGCTCACTACCGGAAGTGGTGACTCCCCACTCTAAAACAGCAGGCAGTCAACCTGAAACCAAAGAAGCCTGTACATTTTCCCCTTCATCAGTGAAGGTATGGTTCTGGGCACTGACAGCTGACAGTGGCCACTGCTGGGTGTTAGCCTTTATGGCTACACTATTCCTGGCATGGTGACCTGACCCCATGCCAAATAGCAAGTTAGGTCCCTTGACCCTGTTGGCCAAGGTGGGGTTGCCCAAGTTGTGGATGACCTCTTTGGGTAAGCTGGGTTTTGTCCTGGCTAAGTTAGAATTTGCAGAGGTGGACACCTCTGACCCCAAACTAACTAATGAGTTAGAAAAGGGGCATTGTAAGTTAGGTCCTGAAACTGTTGAGGTAGGCCAGCTCCCCTCAGGGACTGACCTGGACAGAAAGAAGTAAGTCAGGGTAGGCCCTGCAACATTCAGACCACTTCATCTACTCTTCCTCACCTGATAGATTAGGAAGACTCTTCCAGGTTTGGCTTAGTCTCCTGACCTGTGGGCTGGGGGCACTTGTGTAGGAAAGGGTGTTTCTGTTGCAGCCCCTCCCCACACTTTTTGCTCCATTATCTGCTGATTGTTACAGTGACAATACCTTGCAAGGGACTATTTACACATTCTCTCCACTTTGGCAGTCATTATAATTCCCATTGTTTCCAACTCCAGGCTGAAGACTTTAGCATTCAAAAGGATTGAAGTGGAAAGTTGATTGATTAGATGCGATGCCAGAATGAGGTCCAGAAGTGTGGCATTTGAAAGAAGGTGATTAACTTGAAGGATATTGCACAACAGAGGTAATTTCAACTGCTAAATCTGACCTCCACACATGCCACTCAACTAGAGAAGACAGTTATCCAGGCGAATTTAACAAAACAACTAACTCTCTGCTAGTCCCAATGCTCTACAAAGTTTTTAAGGAAGCTCAAACCTCTGAATCCCTAAGTGTGCTATCAAATAAAAACTCATATTCCTACTACCTAAAGCTGGTAATGAGCCTCTCAAATGCCCCTACTATAGCTCAATATCCCTCATTAACGTGGACATTAAAATTCTTGCAAAGAGCGTAGCTACTAGGCTCAGTAAGGTGCTACCACTGGTAATCCACAGATCACATGTTGGTTTCAAAGCTGGTAGGTTTTCCAGGAGCCACTTTGCATGCTATCGCATCTTCGTCAGGACAACCTGGACCTCTGGATAGAGGTTCTGGCCTCCTCGACTGATGCGAAGAGGGATTTCGGTGGGGTCGAGTGGGTATACCTTTTCCACACCTTTGAGAAGGCGGCTGTCAGCCATCATTTTATCTCTAAAGCGCACTAGTTGTTTTTATTTATAAAGTTTTATATAGCGCGAACATGACCCAAGCGGGTATCAAAACGCTTCACATAAGAGCAAGGATAATAGAGAGGGAGACAAGTAAGTAAAACAACAATCTGACAGTGCAGGATAAATGAGTAAACAAGAGTACCGATATATTGGAACACCACATAAATACAGTAAATGAACATACGTGTGAGGAGGGAGCCTCAGAGTATTGTTTCAGGGGGGAGTAGGTACATAACAAATTCAGAGAGAATGCATAAGAAGTGCTTTGACTCCTTTTTTGAAAGAGGACGTTGAGGGATTCAATCTGATTTCCGGAGGCAAGGCTTTCCCGATTCTGGGGGCAATACCGGAGAAGGCTCGGTTATAGGTTTTCTTTCTTTGAAATTTTTGTGGTTTCAGCAGCAAAGTGCTAGAACTCCTCAAAGATCTGCAACCACCCGAGAGTTCCAGTTTCCGGGCAAGGCACTGAGGAGTGTTTAGGTGAAGGGCTTTGTGGGACATGCAAGCAATTTTAAGATGAATCCTAGCCTCCAAAGTAAGCCAGTATAGAGATTTCAAATCTGGCGTGATGTGGCTATTTCTTTTGGATCCTGTGATGAGCCTAGCCCCCGAGTTCAAAGAGGCGGTGCCAGCTTGTAGCTCGGAAGACCACAGAGAGTTGAACTCCCATACTCCAATCTGGAGATGACTAGTACTTGAACAGCAGACTTGAAATCTTCCGGAGGTAGGAAGGGTTTTAACTTTCTTAGTATGCTCATTTGGAAGTTCTCTCCTTTGGTGGCAGCGCTGATGTGCTCCTGCATGTTCAGGGCCTTATCAAGTATTATTCTGAGAGATATAGTAGAGTCAATGATGTGTGGAACACAGTTGAGAGCCGTAAGTTGTTTCATGTATTCAATGACAATAGGCGTCTGTTTGGGAGGAGAGATAAGGAGGAATTCCGTTTTAATGGAGTTTATCTTGAGATGGTTGGAAGTCAGCCAGTGTTGGGTTTTGAGTAGTGTTGAATTGAGTGAATTGATATCATCGGGGGAGGAGATTTTCAAGTACAGTTGGGTATCGTCAGCGTACATGTGATAAAGTATATTGGATGATTTGAGCATTTGCGTTAAGGGCTCCATGAACAGGTTGAAGAGAGTGGGTGAGAGCGAGGACCCTTGAGGGACCCCCAGGGTGATCAGAGTAGAGTTGGAGAGGGAGTGATTGACTTTAATTCTTTGCGATCTGTTGTCAAGAAATGAGGCAAACCAGTTCAACACTGATCCTGAGAGACCCGTCATGCATTCCAGTATATCCAGGAGGTTGTCATGTTTGACCGTATCAAAAGCTGATGAGAGATCAAGGAGGATTAGAAGGCAAGCTTCGTTCCGATCCAGCATTTTTAGAGCGTCATCCATTATGTGGTTAATGGCCGTTTCAGTGCTATGACCCTGGCGAAAGCCCGATTGGAATTAATGAAGAAGCTGGAATTGATCAATGTGGCTACAAAGTTGGACATGGACACATTTCTCTAGCAGCTTCGATAGCGTAGGAATGTTAGTGATTGGACGGAAGTTGTTATGGTCGTCTTGCTCAGCAGTAGGTTTTTTGAGAATGGGTGTAACCTGCCCAGACTTTAGACAATCAGGAATCACACCTTGCTGTAGGGAGGCATTTACAATCTTGGTCCAGATTGGAACTAGGGACCTCTTCATGTTATTGAAGAAAATGGGGGGTAACGGGTCATTGAAGTGGTTGGAGGATTTAAGTGTAGTAAGAATGTTAAGTATGGAGATTTCGTCAAAGGGAGTGAAAAGGCTCCAGGAGGCGCTATTTTTGGGAGTGTACCCTGGAGCAGGGGGTGACTAGGGGGAGGGAGGGGATGAGGGGTAGCTAGGGGATGAGTATGTCAACTGGTTCATTGATGTCTGGAGCTCAGTTTTAATCTTATCCAAGGAAGAAGTCAGCAAAATCATCACAATTTGGCTGTATAGCGGAGGCCGTTGGCGAAAGAATGGGAAGATTGTTGGATTGGAGTTTAATTAATTCAAAAAACTTTTTTGGCCTGTTTCTGGCTTTAGCTAGTTGGCTTCTGAAGAAGTTCGCTTTAGTACTCCTAATGTTTTTATTGTAAGTGCTCCTCCTAGATCTCATGAGCATAAGGTGTTCAAGAGATGGCAAGCCTCTCCAGGATTGTTCGGCAAGTCGCAGTTTGCGTCTATCTGTATTTTACCCCTCGTTGAACCAAGGTTTGGAGTCTTTGGTGGACCTTCTTTTTAGTTTCTAGGGGCAATAGCGTCCATAATGTTCAATATAGAGTTGTTGTAGTGCTCAGTGAGGTCATGAACCCCAGACATGTGAGTAGGAGGAGGCAAGGTCATGTTGCTAAGAAATATCATTTCATTCAGGTTTGCATTTCGGTTGGATCGCTTCCAATGCCTAGGTTTCTTAGGTTGAGATTTTAACTTAGTCCATGGTTCCATAATGTGGAAGTAGATGTAGTGAGGATCAGTCCAGTCACATGGGACAATCGAGTCAAGTTGAATGAACTTGGGTTTAGCAATAAAAAGGTCCAGGATCAAGCCCAAGTTGTGAGTGGGGCAGTCGCATATTTGAATCATGTTAAGGTCAACTAGGAAAGTTTTGAGGCTATTCACTGCAGGGTCATTAACGTCATTCCAGTGAATATTGAAGTCACAGAGGAAGATTTGGGGACAGTGATGATCCACATTGGAGGAGATGGTTTCCATAATTTGTTCCGCAAAAGGGAAGTTATCACCCGGCGGATAGTAGAATGTGTGCAAGGTGCATAGAGGCCTGAGGTTGTTTGAGATGTCAATGCGCATGTATTCGCAAGGTGGGAGAGTGGCGGTGAGTGACTGTTTCACAGTAAGAGTGTTCAGATATATACAGGCGATTCCTCCACCAGGTTTGACCGATCTATCAAGTCTGATGATGTTATGGCTTGGAGGGACTAGGATGTCAAGTGCTGGACCAGAAGACTCCTTTAGCCAAGTTTCCATAAGTATTAGAAGGTCAAGGTCCTGCGCCAAGATGAGATCAGCGATATCCGCGGCGTGTTTCACAGCAGATCTACAGTTGATAAGTATTCATTTCAAGTGGCTAGTTGAGTCGGATGAGGTAGATTGCGTGATGAGAACTTGTTTGAGGTTGGAGGTGTTTATAGTATTAGGGTTGTGTCTGGGTCTTCTGAGAGGGTTAGGGGGACAAGACTGAATATGGAGTCGTTTACCCAGATTGACTGTATGAATGGAGTTGTATGTAAGAAGGAGGGAGTGAATGTCATTATCCGTTAAGGAGGTCTTAAATCTACAAGGTCTGGAGGCAGCATTCGGGCAGGGAATGGTTCTCCACCTTTGGGGGGAGAAGCCGCGTAGGGCGTTAATCCCATAAATTAAAGGGGAGATGACAGTGTAGCAGTGAAGTAGTTAGTAGCTGGTGCTTTATTATGTCTGTTCTTCCCTAACAACCTGTGGGCCAAAAAGTCATTAGCAAATTTTGAGGTGATGATAGTAAGCTTTGTAGGTCAGCCCTGAGTAGTAGAAGATCCCGCAAGATGTCAGCTAGGCAAGAAGCGGGGACGATGTGATGCTCAGATGACAAGGCGTGTATCCGGGAGCCCATTTGTGGGGAGGAAGAGCTGATAGCGGAGTTCGGGTGATGCTGGTCTGTGAGATCCAGAGAAGGGGAGGTTGAGTTGGAAAGATAATCAGGCTCGCCAGGGAGCGATGGGAGACTCCTGAGCTGATTATTAAGTGATACTAGGGTCGTATGAGTACTGATGTAGCTAGGGAGGATGGGTTCAGGATTCAGAGAGGTCACCCTGTGAGCCATGGGACGTGTGAGGGACATATTAGCATTGAGTAGGCCGGGCTAGTGCAGGATGTGTGTGCAAGTGTAGTGGCAGAGGGAGAGCCATTGCTGTGACTGCCAAGATTAGGGGGTTAGGCAGTGAGCTGGGTAAGATCACTGCTAATCATGAGAGTGAAGTCCAGTAGGCAGAGAAGGGGAGATGGGAAAGTGGGAACTGCTCGGAGCGAGGGTGCTGAGGAGGGCGCGGGGAGGGGTGAAAAGGTGGGAGGAACTATGTAACAGGATCACTTGGGGGAGCTGTGATGTGGATGAGGGGCTAAGCCACCTATTTGCAGTATCGAGATCGCTGTTAGTAATAGACTTCCTGATGTTGTGAAACGTTTCTTCAAAAGTACCTAAATGACGGTCAGCAGCTTGGATGAGGATTATCCCATTGTTATATATGGTGATGGTAGCGTCGGCATTGAAAATGGGAGAGGGGATTACCAAAAGCCTTAGTCTGTGTGCAAATTTTGTGGAGGAAGTGATCATGAGTAGCGAGTGGAAAGCTTTCCTCCATTTAGCTCTTCTCTTAGAGTAGAAGATGAGGTCATTATGGCAGCTATAAGTAGTGACAGGCATTGATCTCAACCATCATGATCCGAAGGGACAGCAGGCAGGGCTACCCATTGTCCCCTCTCTTTTTTGCATTTGCCCTGGACCCACTGTCTTCAATCATTCATTCATCAATGACGATATCAGGTCTGCCCTCATACACTGGTACTATCAAATCATTCCTATACGCCGATGACATTCTCTTAACCATTGTGAACCCATTAGCCTAGCTGCCCTGAAGGATATCCCTTATCCTGGAATGTTCCCAGTTCAGCCAATTATACCACCACCACATTCCAATAAGGCCACAACAATTTGACTAATACTACCACCAATAAGACCACAACCAGTACCAACAGCAATGCCAATAACCCATTACCAATACCAACATCAATGCCAATACTACCACCACCGATAAAATCACAGCCAATAACACCACCACCACACTCCAGCAAGGCCACAAAATATGACAAATACCACCACCAATAAGATGGCAGGTACTAGACTCACCCATACCCCTCACATCCGCATATCCCTTGTGTATAGATATAGAATGAGAAACTGGGTTGTTGGTTGAGGGGGGCTCAAACTCTACTCAAGCAGCAGCCACAATCCTTGACAGGGTGAACCACAAAATCACTCACTTAAACTGTGCTTAGCTTTCTGATAGCTTGGCACAAAAGCAGTCAAGCTTAGCCTAGAGGCAACGTGTAAAGTATTTTTGCAGCAATCAAATATTAATAAAGTGAAAAAAATACCACACCAATTTGAAAAAAGAGGAAAATGTCATAAATTATTTGAGACCAAAATGATAAAAATTCAATTCGTAGAATTGGAGTTATGCAAGTTTTAGATAAAAGTTGCAACAAAAGGCACAAAGCGCCAACTAAAGTTATCTAGTCGTGCTGGATTGGGATGAAGTCACAAACTCAGGTCGAGCACAATGAGGTGCAGGCTGGGCACCGTACTAAGTTTGGCCCACTGATGATTGTACCTTATGTCCTTCGTGCGCAGTCGGCACAGCACTGCCTTGCAAGGCTTCTTGTTATCCGATGTTAGCTCTAATAAAGCTGTGTGGCGAGGGCGTACCGGTGCTTTGGGTCACTCTGTATCAGTTCCGAGGAGCTGTGTGGTGAGGCTTTGTGGGGCATTCATCGATCTGCATGGGTTACGATGAAGCTGGCAGCTGTGCAGTAATGCTTTGCGGGTCTTTGTATAGCTCAGCATAGATTCTGATGAGGCTGACAGTTGTGTGACCAAGCTTTGCGGGGCTTCGCGTCACTTCACATCGGTTTTGATGGCGATCACAGCTGGGCTGGCAGAACACCTTTATCCCCCATTGCAAGGGTCCAGGACATGGGAGACACTACTTGGTGGAATTAGGGCTCACAGCAGGCAGAGTCCAGGTGCAGGGTTGAAGATGGTTGGAGCCTTTTCTGTCCCTGAGGCTCTGATCAGCAGGCCAGCCAACAAGCAGTTGGAGTCCTTATGGACCTGGGTTCAAGGTGCAGGTCCAGTTCTTCTTACTCAGGCAGCAGGGTAGCAGAGCAGCAGGTTAGCAGAGCAGTCCTTTTTGCAGCAGAGCAGTTCTTCTTCTGAGTCTTCCACAGGTCCAGATGTGATCTGTAGAGTGGGTCTGAGGGTACCCTTTTAGGTCAAGCCTACAGCGGCAGCGCGCATGCGCTGCTCGCTTTGCGAGGCATGCAGTATTCAGTATGGAGTGGAAGCTCTGTGGAAGCTCCGCCCACTCTCCGCCCATCTTTTTCATTGGCTTGTGTCTTTGTCGTTCCTAAATGCAGCCTTCGGATTGGTTTAAGGCTTGTTAGTCCCTCCTTATGACGGCGATGTCGTCATTAGTATCCTTCCATGGCTACTGGCCCCTTTACGGGTATAAACTTGCCGAGTGCAATGTGTTTTTTAACTGTGTGGACGGAATCAGTGCTCAGTGGTGTTTGTACAAGGTACCAGAATTTCAGTGCTGATTAGAGGTGTGTTTGCAGTATATGAACATTATAGCGTGTGATAACGAAACGCCACGTTTCCTAAATGTAATCCGACTCTAACTCCAAGCCTGAAGTGTTCGCAGGTATAAATCCACTTGCTTGAGGTTAAAACTAGATTTATTTGTAACAATGAATGCATTTGCCGTCATTTTACAATATGTGTGCGTACTTCGGTGAAAGTGGTTAAATATTATAAAACAATGCAGCGACAGGCACAAGTTTACGATTTCAGGGAATGGAGACGCTGTGATTTGCCCGAAATCACATAGTTTATCCAAGTGCCACTGCTGGGATTACAGCCCAGGTCTCCAATTTCAGAGGTGAACACTTCTGCCCCGGGGCCACATCTCTTTTGCAGACCTGTGTCTACACACACTTTTTATTTTTAAAGAAAAACTCACTGCACTTTCAGGGGCAGATTTACAAGCCCCCTGCGCCACCAGTACGTCACTTTTCGTGACGTACTGGTGGCGCAGGGGGCTCCTCCATATTTACAAGGAGAGGAAAAGCCACACTGCGTGACTTTTCCTCTCCTTGTAAATACGGCCCCTTCACACACAGCACTTTGCGTGGGAGGGGCGGTCCATGGGTGTTGCTGTGGGTGTTCCCACGCAACACTCATGGAACAAGACACATCTCCAGATTTACGAGAAATCGTAACTCTGGAGATGCGTCTGAATGCTACGCCACCCTAGAGGTGGCGCAGCGAGGCGCAACGAGGAGAAATGTTTTCATTTCTCCTCGTTTTTTCCTCTTTCAATGTGTGCTGCATTCTACAGCACGTATTGAAAGAGGAAAATGCCTGTAGTGATTGTTTTTGTGCAGGAAGGTGCCCCTTCCTGCACCAAAACAATCTCCCCACGACGCAGGCATCCTTGCACCATGGTGCAAGGGTGCCTGCGCCAGCGCATGGCTGCAGTTTGTGCGCAAGCGCAGGGGGAAGCACAGAGATGCGACATATTCTTGTAAATATGTCGCATTCCTGTGCTTCGGAAGTGCCGCAGCGTGGCGCAGCCAAAGGGCTTGCGGTGCCGCGCTGTGGCACTTCCTTGTAGATCTGCCCCTTAGTGTCCCTTCGATACGCGGATATTGCACAACACATTTTGAATGGAATCTAAATTCGTGTTGACACTTCAATGAGAAGGGTTATTGGCCCTTTACAAACTGGACATCTGTGAAAGATGCAGGAGGCGCTGGCAGAATCGCCTTTGCTGGAGGACTGCAACAGGCACAATAATGGCATATTATTTACTTGGCTCCTTTGGGTTTTGTATTTGTCACTTCTCGTGAATCCTTTTCACCCAATCAGAAGAGGAGGAGCTGTCTCCGGACCGAACATCAGCGCTCTGCTGAATGAGAGACACTCAGGGGCATATTATCAAGCCAGTTATCGGCGCGTTAGCGGCACGTTTGTGCCACTAACGCGTTTTTTTTTTATCGCCCTATTACCAAGCTGTCGCTAACAAGCGTGCATGGCAGCGATAGTTTCCGCTAATGAGATGCAAAGTAGGCGTTCCCTCTCAAAATATCACAAAAAAAAGTCGCTAACACACCATCGCACTATTACCAATGATGTCCCGGACCCGCGAAGCGATAAAAAAAGTCCCGCTAAGCCCCCTTAGCTGCTGGAAAATAAGACCTGAAAAAAACAGGTCTAAAAATGGTAAAAATGGTGATAAAGGGAGGCATATAAGGGAGACTAGCCCAGACCCACATCTGAAGACCCACAGACACCATGGAGGTACTAATTATTCAGCTTGGAGTCCCACGAAGGCAACAACCACCACCGCCACTGCCACCTCCCCCAGGACCACCACCGAGGCAGCGCCAAAGAAGACAACGGGCCCTGTGCAGACGTCTCAGCCTCGCAGACCTGACGCCAGAGGATGTCATTGGCCACTACAGGCTCAAAAGGACATCCATCCAACACATCCTCAACCTGATAGGCCACAGGTTGACGCCACAAACACAGCGGAGAACCAACATCCCTCCGCAGACAAAGCTGCTGGCCGTGCTGCACATGTTGGCCTCTGGGACCTTTCAACCAACAACGGCCAGAGTCGGAGGAGTCTCACAGGCAGCCTTTTCAATATTCCTCCCGACTGTCTTGGATGGCATACTCAGCCTGATACCCCAGCACCTTCACTTCCCCAACACTGTGCAGGAACAGATTGAGACCAAGCAAGGATTCTACGCAATAGCCGGATTCCCACAGGTGTTGGGGCAATTGACTGCACACATGTCCTATTTGTGCCCCCTGCGGACAGTGCACACATATACCGCAACAGAAAGCACACCCATTCAATGAATGTGCAGGCAATAGTGGACCACTGGGGACTAATCACCAATGTCATAGCCAAGTTCCCAGGGAGTGTGCATAATTCCTACATCTTCCGACAGTCCATCATAAACCAGCGCCGCCAGGATGGCACATATGGAAATGCAGTGCTAGTAGGTAAGTACTAATGTGACCCACCACATGCCTCAAATTCACAGAGATGCAAATCATAAGTGTGAGAATGTACATGTCACAATCACACATACAACATGGTAATCAACATGCCCACATAGCAGACACAACAACACCAGGAACTGTGTGAACTGTGGCTAGCTATGTAGACAAACCATCCTCAAATGCTTAGCCCCTCTGCCACTCATTAGCAAATGTGGGGAGAGGTGTGAATCATGTATGTGCGATGGAGGCACCCGATCCATAATGAAAGTATGAACAAAAGGCCCAGTGTGTAGGTGTTGTGCTGGACAGTCGGGACTAAGCTGACCGCAGACGTGCCCATGTGGGCATATAGTGGTTCCGTAGCCCAGCCTGATGGCAATGACTGTGTGGGTCACTGTCTCACCCGACAATGGGGGATCCATTGGAAGGTTGCATGGAGGATGCAGAGGCAGGCGAAGCAGCTGCAGGCCACTGCGTACACCTGTAGGTACATGGAGAGGGAGGAGTCAAATATGTGGCCTAGGTACCCAGAGTTGGGGTGGGGGCATCCGAAGGCGTTGGCCCACCAGGTGATGCCACATGCTGATTGTACTTTTACGAGGATGAGGACTCATGTCTCCCCTGCGTATAGCACGCCCCAGCTGTTGATCAACCATGTTGCAACCCACAGCAATCCTACCTGGAAGCCCATTTTGGTGTGTGGGCGTATTGTTGATGGTGAATATGAGCATCCTGTCCGTGTCGTCGGTGCTGTTTACTGGTATGCCCAAGCTTGCACCAGCTCCTCTCCATGTGTCAGCAGATGCATCAGCCAACTTTGAGGTTGTTGGTGACCAAGGTGGCATTCATTGCCTGCTGAATGTTGCAGTTGCATAGTGGGACAAGGGTGTATGCGCAGTTGGAGATACATGTCTGTAAAATGCAGCCTAGCGCCATTGGTGACGACTGCAGCGTTGTGGGTGTTGCTGTTGATGGTGGTGTGTAGCATCTCCTCTGTGACAGCTACACCAACTTTGTGGGGGCCTGCATGTGGTCAACGGTGTCTTGGGGTACATCAACAAGGTGGTGCATGCGTAAGTGGTCAATACATGTGCGTTTAATGGGGTAGATGAACTGGACGAAGTCTACACATGCAAAGAAGCCGTCAAAGTGTGCCCTGCCTTGTGGCTCAGTGCGGTGAAGATCTGGGACAGTCTGATGTCAGCAAACATTTCCCACAGTCAAATGGATCTTGAGTAGTCGTGGCATGTGAGTTGGAGGCTACACACACGAATGAGTACGTAGTCCAGGGAGTGGACAGTGTTGCGTCTGATGATGCTGATGGTGTGGCTGAAGCGTTCCTGCCCTCAATGGGCCCTGCATGCGAGGGGGCTGCTGACTGTTGATTTGTGGCAGCTCGGGACAGGAAACAGCATGTGCTGTGCGGTGGGGGAGGTCTGGCAGCAGCGGCAGCAGCAGAACTGAACGTGAACCGTGTCTGGTGTGGCCTATTGCCATTTAAACCTTAACATGGCATTGACTGTGAGGAGGGTGGATGAGTGCCATCGATAGACTGTAGAAGAGCCAGTCATGCAACCGCGCAGCGCACACAATCTAATTGGCTTGGGGGAGGGAGTATCAACAGTGAGGCAATGTAATTTGCAGTGATGCTGGTAATCAGTCAGAAGCAACACGTGGCGAACATGAAATCCAACATAGCACAAATGACACACCACAAAACCATCAACACCAACAACACAGCCGGCACAACCAATAATGTACACATCTCGCTTTCACATGTTACAGGTGACCAAGGATATGCACTATGCCCGTGGATGATGACACCCCTCCGAAACCCTACCACCCAGGCCCAGAGGCAGTATAATGTGGCCCACAGACACACCCGGTCCATTGTGGAGCGCACATTTGGAGTGCTAAAGTCACGTTTCCGTTGCCTGGACATCACAGGTGGCAGACTGCTGTACAGCCCTGAAATGGTCAACAAAATCATCCTGGCATGTTGTGTATTGCACAATATATGTGTGCGCACCAATGCTCCATGGATTCAAATGCCTGCTGCACCGGACGATGAATAGGATGATGATGAAGATGAGGCAGGTGGCGCACACCCCACAGTAAATGCAGCAGGAACTGCCCGAAGAAACCGAATAATAAACAATTTCTTCAACTGAGCACGTCACATTGTGACAGTCCCCCTCCAATGTATCTCAGTGCAGAATGAGCCCAATCACTGTTTGTGCCAATAAAAAACAATACACACATACCCTGTCTGCATGTTACTCTCCAGCATGAGTCCACACTCTGAAAAGTGTATGTTGCACAATAAGTGCAAAGAAAATCACAAAACTCCATTCATGCTGGGAATGTCTCCTCAGTACAGAGATGCTTTTCTGTGTGTCAAATGTGTAAGACTAGAGTCTTCATGGTGCAAATTGGGCTACCCAATTCAAATTTGTTGGGTGACCTTTGTGTAAATCATCAAATATAGGTTGTCATCTGTGAATAGATGCACAATTGTAGTCTGTTGTCAGTGGTCAATAATTTATTGGAGTGTGTACGTTGTGCAAAATAATGAAACTTCGGGCGTGCAATGGGGTAAAAGTTGAAAATAGGGGGTGCAATGGGGTAAAAGTTGAAAATAGGGGGTGCAATGGGGTAAAAGATGTAAATAGGGCGTGCAATGGGGTAAAAGATGAAAATTGGGTGTGCAATGGGGTAAAAGATGAAAATAGTGCGTGCAATGGGGTAAAAGTTGAAAATAGGGCGTGCAATGGGGTAAAAGATGAAAATAGTGCGTGCAATGGGGTAAAAGTTGAAAATAGGGCATGCGATGGGGTAAAAGATGAAAATAGGGCGTGCAATGGGGTAAAAGATGAAAATAGGGCGTGCAATGGGGTAAAAGATGAAAATAGTGCGTGCAATGGGGTAAAAGATGAAAATAGTGCGTGCAATGGGGTAAAAGTTGAAAATGGGGCGTGCAATGGGGTAAAAGATGAAAATAGGGCGTGCAATGAGGTAAAAGATGAAAATAGGGTGTGCAATGGGGTAAAAGATGAAAATAGTGCGTGCAATGGGGTAAAAGTTGAAAATAGGGCGTGCAATGGGGTAAAAGATGAAAATAGTGCGTGCAATGGGGTAAAAGTTGAAAATAGGGCATGCGATGGGGTAAAAGATGAAAATAGGGCGTGCAATGGGGTAAAAGATGAAAATAGGGCGTGCAATGGGGTAAAAGATGAAAATAGTGCGTGCAATGGGGTAAAAGATGAAAATAGTGCGTGCAATGGGGTAAAAGTTGAAAATGGGGCGTGCAATGGGGTAAAAGATGAAAATAGGGCGTGTAATGAGGTAAAAGTTGAAAATAGGGCGTGCAATGGGGTAAAAGATGAAAATAGGGCGTGCAATGGGGTAAAATATGCTTTTCTGTGTGTCAGAAGAAATTCGCTTGGAAGCCACTTCCACCTCCAGATCAACAACCTCTACGACAAGTATGTGGACCACAAACTGGACGCAGCAGACGGACCACCAGCACCCCTGAGACACCAACCAGACCGCCATCTCCATATGGACACCAGGCACGGATGAAGACACCGCCTACGCTATGAAAGGCATCCACTCGGGGGCCCACACAGACCCCTGGCCCCCTCACATCTACCACAGAGCCGCATCTTCCATCGCACACGAACCACTACGCAACATCAACATCACCTTCAACACATGCACGTTCACAGACAACTGGAAGCATGCCTCGTGACCCCCACGGGTGAGTAGCACACTTACAATTTCACTGATTGATTGATGGTTCTCTTGTTAGATATGCAATTATGGCGTGACCTTTGTTGAATGTTGCAAGTTAGGGTGTCATGTGTTGTGAAACAGAATTTTGATGGTGTCATTTGAGTGCTAACCAACCCTATCATGTTGTCACAGGGCTCTGACATGAATTTTGCACTAAGACTGCACATCAGTGTATTGATTTGCTCTTAGCGTGCAGATCTGGTCGCTAACACGAAAAAGCGATCTATTTTCCATCCGCCCGATGTTAAAATACATCTCGCGACACTTTGTGCAATTCTAAAGATTACTCCTGTGACCTTTTGCGTGCAGATTTTCAAAGCTTTCCCAAATACGGGCCGCAAAGAGACAGGAAGTGATGTCTGCATGCATCCTGTCTACTGGAGTAGTGTTTTCCACTTTCACTTTCTCTTTTGAGCACATTGCGATTGTGGAGAGTGTTGGAGCTGTTTGGTGGTGTGTGCTGCAGTTTGGAGATTTTGAGAGTGTTGCTGTGTGCTGTGTCCTGTTGATAGTGTCTGTGAGGTGTTGTGCACTGATTTATTGTGTTTAACTGTCTCCTGTCCTCAGTTTTGTCGGGTGTCTGTCTTGGGGTAGTACACTAACATTGTTTTTGGGGATATTTTAGAGGGATTATTTTTTTCTCTGGCTGTGGGCTCACAGGTGTGCAGGGAGATGCCGGGTGTGGGCAGGGAGTACAGGATGTCCGAGGGGGCATTGGGGGGCTTCCTGTGGCCCATAACATTTCACCTTCCACTGATGTTGGAGAGGGGAGGCCGTATCCTGCAAGGATACAACGTGAGTGTGCGGAAGATTAGATGGGAGCGTGTGCGAGTGCATATGCGCAGGTTCTTTGGAGTGGACCGTAATGTGCGCCAGTGGAAGCACCCCTGGCAGGACATGCTTGCACGAGAAGCTGACCTCCTTGACTACATGGGAGTCATGACAGGCCTACAGGGTGGTAAGTACAAACTCCACATTTAATCTGGTGTACTGTAACGAATGAAAATTACGATGTGTGTGACACTGGTGTCAAAGTGAGAAATGGTTGCTGATTGATGTGGGAGACGCAATGCGTTTGCGCATCTTGTTGGCACATCCGAGACACATCGCAGCATCACATTGACAATCATATGTTGCAAGTCTGTGTCACCCAGTGTGCTGGACCAACACTTGGCACTGGACTGCCATAGCTGGTACACCTGCGCAAAATGTGCGTGCAGGCAGAAGATTGTTTGGGTACGGCAGGGGTGACTGTACATGAACCAGCCATGAAATTGTCCATGTGAGCTGTGTGCTGGCCAAAAGGTAGAGTCAAAATGATGTCCTCCTAATTTGTGTTACGTTAGCTACGCTGCCCAGTGAACATAGTTGCTGTGGGACAAAGTGTTGTATAGGACCAAATGGTCTAAGGAAAGTGGACATCTCCAGATTGTCAAACACCAACAACCTCTGTGTAACTGCTTTGTGCAATCTGCAGCAACTCAATTGTACAAAGTGCATGTAGGACATCATGATGCATGTAGTAATGGTACCTTGTGGATGACTCACACTACTATTATAGGCATGTTAGCCAGCATTACAGTCTGGTTTCTCCCAAATCAGCAGTCACATGTATGGTGTGAATGGCAGTCAAAGTTGACCCAATCATGTAGTCAACATGAAACGCCACACTACAGTTACGTGGCATTTGCTGTCATGGTGATGATTGTTATGAGGAATACGACACATATGAATTGAAGTCTGATACCAACACATATTTCTTTACTTGTCTCACAGATGGACGGCCACCTATAACACAGGGGGACATTGACAGCTTCGAGGACCCACACGCCACTGGTGAGTTGGAACGTAATTTACTGGCATGTTGCGGTGGCATGGATGTCTGGGTCAAATGATCAATGTTGTAGTATGAAGTATGGGTGTGTATCACATCTACCTTGCCTACAGTGTGATGATGTATTGTGGAAGTCAGCAGTGTGCACTAATCGGTAAGTGACTTTGGACAAGTGCATTGGTCACACAGTTGTGACTTGGCCCATCCCCAGTCAGTGACTCAAATTGAAAGTAAGGTGCATAACATCAAACCCATATCGCAAAGTCTACGTAACTTTCATTGAAGTTGTGTTGTCAATAGGGGCCTAGCATCATGATCGAAGCAGCGTTAATACATTCCACGTGTAGCAACGCTTACTTGTCAATGAGGTACACTGTCACGCTGTGTTGAGTGTGAAAGGGGCGTGCAGTGGGTGTTGCGGTGGGCGTTTCACCGCAACACCCATTGACGTTGACGCTGCCACCTATTATCAAGTCTGGCGATAATATGTGGCAGCACAAAACGTAAGACCAGAAAAATCCTGGTCTTAAGGTGGCGAAACGAGGAGAAATGCTTCATTTCTCCTGGTTATTGCTTTTTCCATGTGTGCTGCCTTGTGCAGCACACATGGAAAAAGCAAAATGCCATGGTTTGTTCAGGTACAGGAAGGTGTCCATTCCTGTACATGACCAAACAGTTTTACCAAATGCCATTTTGTAACTTCCATGTGTGCTGCACGAAGCAGCACACATGCAAGTTACAAAATGGCATGTTAGGTTTGTTCATGTGCCGGAAGGAACTCCTTCCTACACATGAACAGACCTCCCTGCTCGCAGACACCCTTGCACTCTGTTGCAAGATTGCCTGTGTTGGCGCAGACTTGATGAACAGCACACATGTGCTGGGGGACACACATGCCTGCACATGGGCATTGTACCTATCATGCAGCACTGTGTCACTGGAGAGGATGAGGGTGGTGCTACCCACGGGGGGCTAATGCTTCCCTCCTCAGATTGCTTGTACATGTCACCCTCAGCCCGGGTATGTAGTGGCACAATTGTTTGGCACTGTCAGTCTAATTTGGTAGTGACAGTACATGTCCCATGCCATGCACTGTCATGTCAGTCTCCCCTGCATGTAGTCACTGATCCATGCTTCAACATGTCGTTGTACAGGTCACTTGCTGACTTAACATAGTTACGCTGGAGTGTAGTCTCCCATGTTTAAGTGATATTGTATTGCAGCTGTGTATGGAGGACATTGAAATTGTCTAAGGGACTCTATTTTGCCTTTGTGTATATTTTACAGACAACATGACGCCAGGACAACTACATGCCTTCCAGGTGCGGAAGGACCGTTTCAAACCTGTGAAGAAGGTTGCAAAGGGGTTCCGCAACATGGCCAGGAGGTACCAGGAGGAACGGGAGAAGGGCACATGGAAGCCGGTGCCCGAGCATGCCCAGACTGTCACACAGCCCATTGCAGGGCCCTCAGGCGTCAGTGGTGGGTCCCAGCCGGGACAGGTGGCACATCCCCCTACGGCTACTCCCCCCTCCTCCCCCCCCCAAGGCACAGTCCCACCGGCAACAGGGGATCAAGTGGTCCCATATACATTGCGGGACAGGAGGCTCATTCAAGACATTGCTGTGTCCCTGGCCGAGATCAGGCGGGAATTGTCTGATGTGAACAGACAAGTTGCAGACATTAAGCAACACTTTGGACTGCCATGATGGCTGGACCTGTTGGACCCCATCCCCCTCTTCTCCCTTCCCCAAATGTTTCATCAGCTTTTATTAGGTAGTGTTAGGTTAGTTATATAATTCTTAGGTAGTGTAGTTTTAGTGTAGGTCATAGTTAGGGTTAGCTTTTTAGGTAGATTTTAGATTTTAATTATTTATACGTATTTTGGGATAAGTTTCCTTTTCCTTTGGGTGGGGGGTTGATGTATTTTTTGTTTATAGAAAATTGTAAAAAAAAATACAAAAAAAATATCTTTGTGTAGGTTACATGTGTAGTTAGTTTATGTATAGCTTAGATGTCTTTGTCCTGTCTTGTGGTGTGCCTTAAGGGTGGGAGGGGGGTTGATGGCTAGGATAGGTTGTTGCGTGTATAGGATTAGTTAGGGTAGATAGTGTAGGTAAGAAAGAATTTTATAGTTAGTTTATATTTTAGTAGTAGTTATGGTGATAAGTGTTAGTTTAGGTTAGTCAAATATATTTACTGTTATAATAAAATTTTGATATTTTGGATTTCTGCTTGCACTTATGTCAGGGATGATGTTGTGGAGTGTGGCTCATTCCATTGTATGCAACTCTTGCCATCACTGGACTATCCATTGGAATCGGTAAGTCTGCTCATGACATGTCAGTTTGCAGGATATATTGTGTCAGGATACCTTAGATGTGAGCACACTGAACTTGCATGGATGACAGGGTGTCAATTTGAGTTTACGTCCTGGTCTAGGGACAGTCGTCTGTGACGTTCTACATCTTAAGTGTGATTCACGGATTTGGACAGCACATTATTGCCCATTTTCCACACAACCGAGTAAGATGGCATGGCGAGGGAATACAGTTAGCTACTGTTAGCCATCATGGAGATGGATGTATGCGCCAGGTTCCACAGATTCCGTCACACACCTGTATGTCAGATGCTCCTGGCGCAGAGTCCATCTACATTGCACAGACCTGCCCACACTTGCTGCGTAGTGCCAGCGTGTCCGCTTCCTTTGCAAGATATGTTCCTGTGCATGTACGCTCAATCTCCGGACCATGCATGATTTTTTTAAATTCAGTGTGCATTGTGTACAGCACATGGAACAACAGTGTTCCTGATTCACAAAAGTAATCTGAGAGTTAGTGATGACTTGACACTTTACGTTACTCACAAATGGCATTTAGGAGTAGTGCATTTTGGTTTACTGAGTTAACATCTCCTAAATGCCTTTCGTGGCTCACTGGATGACAAGTTTTGATTTTGTCCCAGCTGACGTTTGGGTGGTGGCACACTGTTCTGCTGCACACAAGGGTAGAAATGTTGCATTCCTCCCTGTAGTGACAGTGTCATGGAGACTTGTCCCAGCTGTTACTTCTGCCATTGACTCATGGTGATGCCGCACTTGAAATGTTGGCCGGGCATCTGACTATATGCTGAGTGCAGTGCCACACACATCCCTACACACATTGCCCAATACGCTCGCAGTGGTCACAGCATGAGAGGGGTCATATTGTAGGTTGCATCGTTTGTCGACAGGTAGGGGCTGACTGACGCCTTGCACTTTGGGTTGAGCCCCTATTTGCAATTCTACTTCACTGAGGCAGACATTGTGGTTCCGTATGTGTATGGTGGATATGTGCCCTTCCGTGTCTTCATCAATGTGAATATGGTGTGCAAGATTTTGGGATGTGACATGCAATGTGCACCATCACAACAGGCTTGGTCCACCCCGTAGTGTGTGAGTAGATCTGCCAAGAGACATTTGTTTACAAGTTGTTAAGGAGTACACTACTTGTGGCCTGCAACAGACTAGGACATTTTAGCACACATGCATTTTCCTTAACCTTAATGGACGTGGGGCTAGGTTGGTATATTGCTATATGTTTGTTTTGGAGCAATGGGGGCACAGCTAGTTCACACATACACGGCCTTCTCACTGCCTATCTGTATCCGGTAAAACAGGTACATTGCTCGTATTTCTCTAGGTGTACCTTCTGGGTGAATCAGTGTCCTAACAATTTTTACATACTTCTAAACTTGATTGGTCTAGAACGACACACATCTGTGTAAGTTAAATGATTTTATTTACATTCAGAGGATGAAGACTGGACCAGTGCTTGGCCATACATGCCCACATTGCATGGATGCCCGTCGTTAGGGGGCCATACAGAGTCCTTTGGTGGTAACAGGTCCAAGGGAAGAGGCATAGTTCAGTCCGCAGGCTGATTGCAGTGTCAATGGCAAGAAAAAGGTGATATGGCAGTCCATGTGGAGGTCCAAGGTGATTGTCGGGGGACAGTGGAAGACAGTGCAAGAAGATTTTCTGTGGCATGATACTAAGCCTGGCACCTAGGAGAAAACTGGCCTTTTGGCGTGGATGGATGCTACCGCATTCTCCTGAGCACAAATGCACTCTCATCCCCCTCTTCGTCCTCTGATGTGTCATGTGCCTCACATGTGGGTGGTGGTATAGTGGGTGCAGCACTGTGAGGCACTGGCACATCAGGTGGCGGAGCTGAGGATGTGGAAGCAGCAGCAGCATTCATCAGCGCCAGACCTTGTGGCAGCAATGAAGTGATGAGCAGGTGCAGGGCATGATAGATCCCAGCTACATTGCGCTGGTGTGCAGCCCTGGCAGCCATATCTTGTGCCTGCATCCGCTCCATGCTCTCCATTATCCGACGGATGTTGCCCAAATCCTGGCTGACATTGCTGGAGCCACTCTGACTAGACAGTTGTTGTTGTCTCTGAATCATGACTCCAGCAATGTCAGCCATGGACCGTTTGAGAGCATTGAGCGGGCTGTGGGTGTCCGTGATCTTCTGCATGTGGTCCTGGATGGGACTCAGACACCCACGTATGGCCTCAAGTTTGTCCGCCAGGCTCTCAAACCCCACCCGCACCTGTTCAGCCATCTCCCGCTGGACCTCTAGCACACGGCGTTGGAAGGCCAGGTGTGAGTCCTCGAGGTCCTGGGAGCCAGCTGTGGTGGGAGGTGCTTGCTGCTGGTTGGTTTGTGCAGGGGGTGGGGTTGCCGCTATGCTGCTGGGTTGCCCTGCTCCTGGAGGTGAGGTGCTGAAGGAGTCTAGCAGATGTTGGAGTTCTTCCTGATTGATGGTGGGGTAGTCCTCCTCGTCATCAGTGAAGGTTGGGCCAGTCTGCTGTTCAGGAGGTGATGTCTCTCCCTCTGCAATGTAATAGGGGAGATACACTTTAACAGTTTTGTCATGTACGATCAAGCATTGGATGAGTTTACAAGCAGACTGCATGACAGTGTACATCCT
Source organism: Calotriton arnoldi (assembly GCA_963921515.1). Classification (NCBI taxonomy): domain Eukaryota; kingdom Metazoa; phylum Chordata; class Amphibia; order Caudata; family Salamandridae; genus Calotriton; species Calotriton arnoldi. The sequence continues at coordinate 3,578,535 of CAWUFW010000692.1, forward strand.
GTTTTTGAGGAGATGCCTATTTGTTGCAGGATAGTGATGATTTTGAGGACATCGCGGATGTGATGTTGTAGTTGTACATTGTCATCTCACAGTTTCCAGCTATGACAAATGTGATTGTACAATATCTACACACAAGCGTCACAAGTTGTGTCCTCTGTTCATTTGTGCGAGTAATGCAATTTGGCCCACATAGTAGTCAATTTTGATGACTTCAGATTTGTCTGTGTGTGCCCTGCATTGTGTTATGGTGGTACCTGCAGCTTTGGTTTAGCTGCCCGTTATACCTTTCAGGGAGTGAGCCTTTCAGTTCTGTGCATTTACAATGCTGGGATGAGCCAAAGTGGCTGGAATATGGGTCTTGGTCAGAGTTGGGAGAGTTGTGCATTGTTTGACATCAAATGTCTTGTTTACGTCAGGGGTTGTATGTACACGAGGATGTGTCAGAGTGTGACTTGCTTGTTTAAGGGTGTTGTCCACACTCAGCCCCCTCAGTGAGGTGGCCTGCACCATGTTAATATGTTGGGCCTGCAGGCATGCTATTCATCATGCACTGTCACTTGCCTTGTCAATGTGGCTCACGGACACGCAGCATTGCAGGGTACTGCACATGTGCATGTGTTTTGTGCAAGTATAGTCATGTGTGAGTAGGGCACCCATAAGGCACATTAGCAATGAGAGCTTACTTGCTGTTTCGACATGTTCTGCACTATGTAGTGCACATGGACATCCATGTTGCCTTGTCTATTGTGATTTGTCTTGTGTGCATGTCGTCCTTCATGTATTTTCTTGCATGCATTGCTTAGTGCCCTCCGTTTGGCTTACCAATTGTGAGTATGGTTCGGCGTGAGTCTCTATTGTTGTCGCTGTCTGAACAGACAGGGGCATGTTACCAAGGAAGTTGCGGAGAGAGGCGCCACCACTTTGGTAACGCCAGGCTGCACCATGTTGACAAGGATATGGTGCAGCCTGGCGTTTCCCCCTGCAATGGCCCAAAATTACACTGCTTAGCGCCAGCGCAGGCACCCTTGCACCAGAGTTCAAGGGTGTCTGCAAGCAGGGAGGTTTGTTTATGTGTAGGAAGTAGTTCCTTCCTGCACATGAACAAACCGAAGAAGGCATTATGTAACTTTCATGTGTGCTGCTTCGTGCAGCACACATGGAAGTTACAATATGGCATTTTGGAGTATGGTTTGTTCATGTACAGGAAGGGACACCTTCCTGTACATGAACATCCCATGGTATTTTGCTTTTTCCATGTGGGCTGCACAAGGCAGCACACATGAAACAAGCAAAAACAAGGTGAATTAATGCATTTCTCCTAGTTTTGCTACCTTAGGCCCAGGATTTTTCTGGTGTTAAGATCAGCACTGCCACCTATTCTCGCCTAACTTGATAGTGGATGGCAGCGTCGACTTCAATGGGTGTTGTGGAGGGACCCCCACCACAACACCCACTGCACACCCCCTTTCACACAAAGTTTAGCATGAAAGGGGCCCTAATCTCAGGGAAGCGTAAAGCCACTTTACGTGGCTTTGAGCCACATTAAGTGACTTAACCCTGCCTTGATGATGGTGCGCTGACCCTATCACCACCCCAACGTCACAAATGAGTGACGTTGTGGTGGCGATAGGGGCTTGATGATATGCCCCATAGTGTCAACACCCATTACCCTCAAGGTTGACCCCACATGTGGTGTGTAAGTGGTCAGTTTTCTGATGTATGTGCATTTCATGAGGCCTATTTATGGTGCTCAGGCCTGGTCCACGCAACCCTCACAAGAGATGCAAATGGGTGTGTGATGTGTGTTTGTGTATGTGCCACATAGCTGCTGACATGGATGCTACCTGCTGTCCTGGTTCTGGTATTCAATGCCTGGCTTAGCATGTGGGTGATAACCACCTGACTGCATATTTGTTCAATGACACAGTTGACTTACCAAACAGTTACGTTGAATTGCACATGATGGTGTGATGGGCAACTCACATCAGGACTGATGTGGAATGCTGTTTTCTGTATGGCAGATGTGTACACTTGGGGGTGTAGGAGTGCAATTTAACATAAGGGTTGAGGGTGGCATTTGGGCGGTTGTCATTATTTGTTTCAAGTTTGCTATCCTTCCTTGTTGTCATACTTTGGCAGTGAGACAGCTTTACAGGCACATTGTGCTTCAGCGCGTATGTCACACAGACAAGGCATGCAGTACATATTTGTGTGACACATTCCTGAGCTGCATTGTCCACGTACTGTGGGGTTGTAGGCATGTCCCCCTGCTCATTGTATTCCATCGCCCTTTGAGTGAAGTGTGCTGTTTGTGTGCATTTTTGTATGTGCAACTTTTATCCAGCGGCCTACATGGTCAATTTGTTGTTACATAGCATGTGTGTGTGGTATGCAGACTCACTAGGTGTTTCCCCACTTGGTGTACACCGGACTGCATCTCATGAACAGGCAAAGGGGCACATTCCCTGGGAATGCAGGTGATGTCAGATTTTCCCCCTTGCCACTTCACCACGCACATACAAATTGCCTGCACATGGACACATCTCTGTCTGACGCCCAAATGCGGATGCACAGTGAATATGACTGGTCATGTGCACGATAAGGCATGCCACCACCGATGTCAGCACACCTGCAGCATTGTGCACATGTGTTTCAGTAGTGTGCAGGAATGTGCATGTGCCTATAGGTGTACTTTACTGCGCATACACAACCTTGCACACTACTCAGACACATATGCACAATGCTGCAGGTGTGCTGACATTGGTGGTGGCATGCCTTATCGTGCACATGACCAGTCACATTCACAGTGCATCCACATTTGTGCGTCAGAGTGAGATGTGTCCTTGTGCTGGCAATTTGTATGTGCGTGGTGATGTGGCAAGGGGGCCATTTTGCCACCCTGCCGCATCTCAGGTTGTTGTGCCACTTTGTCATTTGATGTGGCACTTATGGAGTGGTCTGACGTTGACCTTGGTCTATGTTGGGCTTCCTTTTCTGTGCACATTTAAAAGTCTGTGTGCCCGCCAATGTGTGTCGTGCAATGTGTTGTTTGAGAAGGGTGATATGTCCCTATGCCACCATGGACAGGGGTATCCGGGACATGATCCACAGTAATTGTGGGTATGCACTTCAGTATAATTAATTGTACATGAGTGCCACTGGGCCCATCCACCCCCGTCCTCCCAGTCCCTGGTTGATGCTCACCCTGGTGTTGTTGTGTCTGGTCACGTTCAGCAGTATCCTGGCCCGCAACTCCAACCACCGTCTCCTCACTGATGACTCGGGACACCTGCTCCTCCAACTCATCCAGCTCCTCCTTTGGCGCTGGACTCCCACCTCCAGTCTGCTTAGCTGCTCTCAGGTTGGCTGCTAGTTTCTCCTTGGTTTTGCGCTTGGTATCATGCCAGCGCTTCTTGCACTCGTCCACTGTCCTCCTCTCTCCAACGGCATTCACCTTGGACACAATGTCCTGCCATATTTCTTTTTTCTTGCCAATGTCACTGTGGAGGTGACAAACAGTTCTTGTTGTTCAGTCACCTCCGCAATAAGGACCTGGTTTTCCTGGTTGCTGAACTTAGGATTCCTCTTCCTCTTGGCCTTCACATGGGTCTCTGGCTGGTCCTCCTGGGTATTTGTGGGGTTGTTTGTGGCCTCTGTACTGCTCCCAGCTTCATCCATTGCTCCTCTGGTATTTGGTTTTTTTTCTTCTTTTTTTTCTTCTGTTTGGCGGGCCTTTTACGGTGCATTGACCTGCGTAAAAACCTACACATATAAAACAAACCCATAAATACGTACTTTATTGTATTTGTGTTGATAAACACATGTTTTAATTCCAATAGAAACAAATGTGCATCTTTGTGTCCCGTGATTTTTTATTGTTCATTCATTTTTTACGCTTCACACTTTTTCCGTTCAAACCCGTGCAGGTACAACATGCCAGCAATCAGATCTCTGCGGACCAGCAGTACAAAGGGATCATGGACTGTGTGCGGAGGATTCCCAAGGAGCAGGGCTTCCTCTCCTACTGGGGGTTGGGGGGGCAACCTGGCCAACGTCATCCGCTACTTCCCACTCAGGCCCTCAACTTCGCCTTCATGGACAAGTACAAGCAGATCTTCCTGGGGAACGTCGACAAGCGCACCCAGCTCTGACGCTTCTTCCTGGGCAACTTGGCCTCCGGTGGCGCAGCCGGTGCCACCTCCCTCTGCTTTGTGTACCAGCTGGAATTTGCCAGGACCAGGCTGGCTGCTGACGTGGGCAAGGGCCCCAGCCAGAGGGAGTTCACGGGCCTGGGCAACTGCCTCACCAACATCTGGAAGTCAGATGGGGCCATGGGCCTGTACCAGAGCTTCAACGTCTCCATCCAGGGCATCATCATTTACAGGGTGGCCTACTTCGGTGTCTATGACACTGCCAAAGGTGAGCTGGGCATAGGAAGGGCCATAGGCAGGTGAAGGGGGCTCAGATCTGATGTGGGAGAGGGAAGCGGGAACAGAGCCCATGAGAGATACCTACCAGGGGGAGGAGGAATGGGCACCGTGCCACAGGTAGTAGTGACGCAGTTCCATCATGGAAAAGTCAGTCAGGGTCGCTGTGACATCAGTGGAAGCAATGTAACATAACAAGTAAACGGGCCCTTTACTGAGGACGGGGGTGGGGGGGCAAGGGGGGAACCACTTCAAAAGCATAACTTTGCATTTTATATACCAACTTACAAATTGAATTTTACTAAAACCTTTACTGGTGATAGAAAATACAAATTACCTTTTCATGTTTATTTTTAAACAATATTCAAATATGAACTCATCAAAATTCATTTGATAAAACCTAATCGTATTTCTTTTAAAATATAAATGTTTTAAATTCCCGTATGATTATTCTATATGTAGAGAGCCTTATGGTGACTGTATATTTATGAAAAAAGAATAATATTCACCGAAACCGCTGATATTCGTAATATCAGTCCCAGGATGCATCACACCATGTGAGATGATGAAATCATCGTAAACCAAATTTAATCAATGTCCACCATGTTTAATCGCTTGAATCTTCATTTTATTGTTCATTTGTTGAATTTTATGGAACAAGGTGATTCCAATTTTCAAGTGCATGTATAATGCCCAATCGCCTTTAATACAGCATGTTAAAATCCCCCGTTCCATGCGTAGATGCGAAATGTTTAACCCAATGCATTTCGGGCTATTACAGCCCTTCGTTAGGAAGTCACAGGCAAGATGCCCGATCCCAAGAATGTGCACACCATCGTGAGCTGGACGATCGCCCAGTCCGTGACGGCAGTAGCTGGGCTGGTTTCCTACCCCTTTGACACCGTCAGATGTCGTATGATGATGCAGTCTGGAAGGAAAGGAGGTAAGAGGACATATTTTTGTCGTGTATTTATAAAGCACAGAACGTTCACTCACAGAAGATATCTTGGTGCTAAGACCGTAGTCGACTAATGTGGAACTAAAAAGCAGAGAGAAAAAAGGAAGAAACAATTTAAATCGAAGAAAATTACCACGCTTTTTTAAAGTTTTTAAAATTTACCAAATTGTTTTCTACATTCCTCTTACATTTGCGAAGATACTGGAGAAAGATATATACTCAGTTTCTCTGCTTGTAATATTAATATTCTAAAGATGGGGCCTCATACCCTTATTTCTCTCAGTGAACCATATGAATGTATTTTAAACTCAGTAATTTGTCCTCCACCTACCAGTGGTTCCCATACGTCCTTCATACACTGTGATACCACCCTGGACCCTATATGCACTCCCCACCACCCGAGTGCTCCTTACACAGTGATGGTACCTTCTCTTGTTCCTATATATACATGGCATCCACGAGTGAGCCGTTAACTCCTGCTCCTGATTATTGCTCACACATTACTGCTCCCTTTATGTGCTTTCATGTGGACCGTACATGCGCACACAGGCCCATGACATTATAGCAACACACTGCTATTCACGATGTGCATTCCACTTCTGACCTCCACCATCTATGAATTATCAGAATATGTCTGATACCCAGTCTTGAAAGTTCAATGGGAATGGTGATTGAGGACTTTCAATTGTGGGTGTTGGGGCGGGGGTGGGGGTACACTGGGGGTTGGGTCAGTGAGGAAGGGACAGAAGAATGTCTTGAAGTACACTATCCTGGTTAGGTCGAGCCTAGTGAGAGCGCGCTTGCGCTGCTCGCTCTGCGAGACTGCTGTAGTAGAGTATGGGAGAGAAGCCAGCGCCCACTCTCCGCCCATATTTTTCATTGGCTTGTGTCATTGTCTTTTGTAAATGCTGTCTTCGGATTCGTTAATAGGCTTGTTAGTCCCTCCTTAGTATGGCCTAGTCTTCATTTGTAACCTCCCATGGCTACTGGCCCTTTTACTTTGCTTGTTACACTGGACCTGTTATTTATTCTGTAAGCACTATTTAATTTATTGAGTTTCTCTTACTGCAGGCTGGACATGCGCTGCTTCAGCTGAAACCGCTTGTGTGTTTTTTAAGGAGCACAGCCCCCGTAACAAGGGTGCCAGCTTTCAATTACTTTAACCCAGCATTATCTTGTGTCTGTTTCAACCCCTATCCCCCCGCCCTCCCAGGTAAAATGGCTTTAGAAATGATTAGCGAATTAAGTCATGTGAATTCCAGGTAGCACATCATTTTGTGCTAATGGGCTGAAGCTGACAACAGCACATCTGTGTTACATGTCATCTGCACTAAAGCCACCTGACAGGGCTGTTTTCAAAAGCTTGTTTTATTAACAACACCACCACCACCAATACCACCACCACCACCAATACCACCACCAATACCACAATCACCATCAATACCCCCACCACCAATACCACCACCACCACCAATAACACCACCACCACCAATACCAGCAATACCACCACCAATACCACCACCACCAATACCACCACCAATACCACCACCACCAATCCAATACCACCAATACCAATACCACCACCACCACAAATACCACCACCACCAATACCAATACCACCACCACCAATACCAATACCACCACCTCAGCGCCTCTTGCTCACTAGTAATAGCAGGGGCACTGTACGAGGCCGGAGCTGTAGCTGAGACCATCCCTCCCTCCCTCCATGCCTGCCATAAAGCACAGTCCGCCCTGCACCAGGAGGTGAAGCCAGGGCCCTACTACAGCTGGAGTGTTTTTTATTAAGCCAAAGATAGCAATTACATTACGCAATGCCACACTGCACACTCAAATCACGGAGAGGGCAGGAAATAGCCCGCCCCAGCTCTTCCTCCTGAGCCGCAACAGTGTAACCACCGAGCGAAAGCTGTTGGAGCGCTTTGTTAGTGTTTATAGCTCGGATCATATGTAACTCTCACTTCACACTTTGTGTCTGTGTAATTTACAACGCTTACACATCTTCTTCACTGCACTATTTATCACTACTTTGAAGAAGTCGCAGGCCGGTCTCTTCCTCTGATATTTACAATCTAACAAGCGGTCGAGAAGGCCCTTTTTAGGTCTCGGCCTGCACCAGCGCTTGCGCTGGTCTGGCCGAGAGTTTTAGTAAGTGGGTTTTGGAAGTGCAAACACTGGCTTTTGGCTGGCGACCAGCTTGAGTTCACGATGGCGTGCACGCGCAGCTGGCATCTGGGTTTCCTATCTCTTCCTCATTTCCTCGTCATGGCTCATTAACTCTCTGGACTCTGATGTTTCAATCGCAGCAGCAGCTCACATTACCAACTGAGGGCCCTGGACTACAGTCACATGAAAAACAACAGCGATTAGCATTGAAATGCAAGCTTTTTTTGTCTAGTTAGAAATATTGCTTCGGTGGGTTGATTTCACCTTATATCGCTATTTGTTTTATATTGGGAGTCACAGCCTAATTACCAGTATTTTTGTCTCTCACTGTTTTTTAAAAATATTTATTCGCGCAAAGCACAAAGCTATATTTAAGGTTACTTTTTCCGCGTCACTTCTTCACTCTATTTAAACTCCACACCCCCACTCTTATTGTGTCTCTCCTTCTCTCTCTCTCTCCCTCTCTAATTCTCTCTCTACTTAATTAACTCTCCCCTCTCTATCTTTTTTAGCCTTTCAATCTCTCTCACCCCTTTATCTGTTTCTCTTTCAAACTCCTTCATTCACTCTCTCTCCCCTTCTTTCTCTCTCTCTACCCCGCTCCACTCTTTATTCTATGTACACCCTTTCTCTCTCACCACCCTCTCTAATTGGGCATTATATCTTCACTCTATCTCTCACTCGGCAACACCAAAGCATCACTCAGCGCAACCACAGCATCAATCAGAGCCAGCACAGCATCAATCAGAGCCAGCACAGCATCACTCAGCACCAACACAACATCTCTCAACGCCATTACAGCATCACTCAACGCCATCACAGCATCACTCAGTGCAACCACAGCATCACTCAGTGCAACCACAGCATCACTCAGCACAAACACAGCATTACTCAGCGCAACCACAGCATCACTTAGCGCCACAACAGCATCACTCAGCGCCACCACAACATCACTCCGCGCCACAACAGCATCACTCAGCACCACCATAGCTTTACTCAGCGACACCACATCATCACTCAGGGCCAACACTGCATCACTCAGCACCACCACAGGATGACTCAGCACCACCACAGGATGACTCAGCACCACCACAGGATGACTCAGCACCACCACAGCATCGCTCAGCACCACCACAGCATTGCTCAGCACCACCACAGCATCGCTCAGCACCACCACAGCATCACTCAGCGCCACCACAGCATCACTCAGCGCCACCACAGCATCACTCAGCGCCACCACAGCATCACTCAGCGCCACCACAGCATCACTCAGCGCCACCACAGCATCACTCAGGGCCGCCACAGCATCACTCAGCACCACCACAGCATCACTCAGCGCCACCACAGCATCACTCAGCGCCGCCACAGCATCACTCAGCGCCAAGACAATATCACTCAGCACCACCACAGCATCACTCAGCACCACAGCAGTATCACTCAGCAACACCTGAGTATCATTCAGCATCACCTCAGCATCGTCTCCGCAACAGTCACCACCACCACCACTACCACCTCAGCATCACTCAGCACCACCTCAGCCTGCTCTCGGAATCTGGCATCTGTTGATTCTCCCCTAGCGTCTGGCCGCTGCTAGTGTTATAATACAGGTACTAGTTCCCAACCTTCACCCTCCGATTGTTTATGCCCCCTCAAAAAAAAGCTTTAACAAACAACCATTGCAATAGGCAGAAACAAGTTGCCAGCATTGCAAGAACAAAAGAAAACTGAGGACATTTTTTATTGTAAATACTTTTTTTAATATGGTCGTTCAGTTTTACATAATGCCTTCTTGGTCATATATAAAGTAACAAAAATGCTTCTGACACTTTTTTATTATAACTTTTCAGCATGCCGCACAGCAGCCACACTTCTCTACAGCACAGCTTGAAGACATTGGCAAAGTCAATAGCTCTGGCTAAACACTTATAAGGCCCCAAAGGCGAGACCTATTGGCTATGCCAATGCTTGCTTGCAATGCAATAGGTCTCGCATTTGCAAGAGTTTAAGCTGTTAGTATTGTAAATGACAATGCCTTTTATTTATGTTTTAAAACCCAAAACATAAATAAAAGGCATTGTCATTTACAATGCCAATAGCTCAAACTCGTGTGAATGCGAGACCTGTTGCATTGCAAATGCTTGTTATACCTGGTGCCGACTTTGAAGTGGGAGAAGCTTCTGGAGATTCCCCCTACAGCGGTGCCTGGAATTTCCTGCCTCCGTGCCTTGGTCCCAGTTGGTCTGAGGGCACGATAGGCTAGTGCGAAATCCTTTGTGTGTGAGCTGTACCACTGCCTTTGAAGTACAAGTATGGTAGGATACAGCTCCATTCACATCAAGTCAAAGATAGCCCATCCTGCCAACACCCAGAACCTCTATTGTCAAACTGTCTGGGAGATATACACAAAGGCCAACTGACAACTATACCTTATCATGTGACCCAGGAACAGGCTGCAGGCACCAAGTGATTAGAGCAATAAAAGTGAGCAAAAAGTTGATAAGGGGTGATACCCTGAAACCGGTCCCAAGATGCTTGTTTCCAGTCCAAGGAGGACCTGGCTTGGTAGTTTGGGCTGGACTGTTCCCATGAGGCACAGGGTCAAGACTGATTTGCATATGGCTGGGTCTGAACTGGGGTGGTGAAGTGAGCTAAAGAACGATGATGGATTCAACCCAGATCTGTGACTGGGGGTGAGTGTCTGAAAAGATTCAGCACTCCATCCATCATCTCCTTGTGCTTGCTTTGTTCGCCCTAAGTTGCCAGGGTATGCCCAGATGTGGGTCCCTTGCTCACTTTGCCACTGGATTCAAGCTAGCCTGGCTGATGAGGGGTGTTACCTCGAAACCGGTCCCAGGATGCTGGTTTCCGGTCCAGGGAAGACCTGGCTTGACAGTTCGGGCTGGACTGTTCTCATGGGGAGCAGGGTCAAGACTGATTTGCATATGCATGGTCCAAACTGGAATGGCATGGTGAGCCAACAAATTATGGATCTAGCCCAGATCTCTGTACTGGGGGTGAATGTTTGACAATGGTCAGCATTCCGTCCATCAATTTTTCTTTTTGCATTTGTCACCCCAAGTGGGACAGGTATGCCCAGACATGGGGCCCGTGCTCACCATGCCATTGGAGTCAAGCTAGCCTGGCTGATGAGAGGTGATACCCCAAACCAGTCCCAGGATGCTTGTTTCTAGTCCAGGGAGGACCTAGCCTGGCAGCTCCTGCTGGACTGTTCCGAGGGGGAGCAGGGTTAAGACTGATTTGCATATGGGTCCAAACTGGAATGGCATGGTGTGCAAAAGAAGATGGGTTTTGGCCCAGATCTCTGTACTGGGGGTGAATGTTTGACATTGTTCAGCATTCCGTCCATCAATTGTTCATTTTGCAACTTTCTAAAAGTGGCATTTTTAGATTTGTGACTTAAAAACCTAGACATGTTTTACAGGGCTACGTGAGTGGGTGGCACAATGAGTGCTGCAGGCCCACTAAAAGCATTTAATTCTACAGGCCCTGGGTCTTTGGTCCCACTTTACTAGGGACTTAGAAGTAAATTAAATATGCCAATCTGGTGTAAGCCAATTTGACCATGTTTTAGGGAGTCAGCACAAGCACTTTAACGCTGGTTGACAGTGGTAAAGTGCACAGAGTCTTAAGGCCAACAAAAACAAATTTAATAAAATAGGAGGGTGAAGCAAAAGGTTTGGGGGTGACCCTGCAGAAAGAACCTAGAGGCCCTTTAAGTACCTTAGAGAAGTCCAACAAGACCACGTTCCAGCCAAAAGGCAGGGGAGACCTTGATGGGCTTCCCTGCTTAGGTGCTAGAACATAGACAATGGCCCTCTACTGCAGAGGCCCTGGCCAGTTCTATGCCCTTCTGAACTCAGTTGGACCCCTCTGTCTGCACTTTCCTGAGCCATTGGACTGACCCATGGGGAACCGTTCTCCTCATCTGTGGACCCCATCTGGGAAGCACATAACCTTATCCTGCTCACAGCTCCATCCCAGTAGTCAGACAGTACCACCATGGCCAAAAAGTGATGAGGCCCATTCCACCCCTTGGATCAGACTTCTGTGCTCAACCCAAGGAAAATTCTGCCCATAAAGACAGCAACCAAAAGAGGCCACTAACAACCGTCAGTGGTAAAAGCCAGAGCCCAGGCCAGCCAAGGTTCTCTGACTTTTGAGGTTTCTCAGAGTTGGAGGCAACAGTCCGTGGTGTTAGGCTCCTTTCTTCCAATCTCCTTCTGCCCGGCACTGGGGTGGTAGCCTGAGACAGGTCACTTAGCCCAGGATCTGTACCCTGAGGCTGAACAGGAGTCTGAGGTGAGCCTTTCCTACCCCTGCCCCTCCATCAGGGCCTATGTACCCTCTGCTTGGGAGTGGTACCTTCAGAAAACTGAGCTTCCTGGGTGCTGTGGGTGGCCGCCCCTCCCAGCTCACCTGACACCGGTGGTAACTAATTTCCCAACATGCAGTCGATGCCCTCCTCTAAGTCACCCCCTCACTACACTCTTCCAAGGATACCAGAGCCATGGGGCGGAAAATGTCCTGCCCCTGGGTGTGGGTTATCCTACATACCTGTCCGGTGTGACCTCACTCCCTCCTCCCGTGCTCCCTGCTGCTGCTGCCCCCGCGGCCCCTCCGTCCCCAGCGAGTTGCTCCTGCGCCCGTCTCCCAGCTAATCGCCCTCCCCCTGCACCCTACTTAATGGTGGCCGCTGCGTGGCAAGAAGAGCAAGACCTCTGACCTCCTGGTCAGAGTCACTGCTCTCCCCGTGCAGCTCCACCGTTAAGGGTCGGCCCTTAAGCACCAGCCCAAGCTCCTCAGGTAGGTGTTCGAGGCCCTCCTCCACCTGCAGGTTCCTGCCTGCACCTCATTCCAGGTGGTCTAGTGGAAGAGCACCCTGCTATTCTGCTATTCCGCTCCGTTCTGTGTCCCTGTTCTCTTTTGCCTCTTTCCTGCTGCTTTCTCTCTTTTGCTCCTTTTGCCTCTTTTGCTTCTTTTTCCACTTTTCCCTTTTGACACTCTTTCCCTCTTGCCTCATTTGCCACTTGAATCTTTTTGCCTCTTTTTCTCTTTTCCTCGTCTCACTCCCTCCTCCCGCGCTCCCCGCCGCTGGTGCCCCCGTGGCCACTGCCCCCCAGCGTATCGCTCCCCCCACCCAGCTGATCGCTCTCCCCCTGACCCCAACTTAATGGCAGCCGCACCAAAGGCAAACCCGTCTGCACCTGTCCGCGACCAGCGCCAGGACCCCTGGTCCTCCGACCCCCCCCCCCGCCGTTAGGCCCCCTTCACCTTCCTCGCTCTCAACCCCGGACGTAGCAACAACTGCCAGCTCTCGATGCCAAGCAACATCCAAGGCCTGTTCTCCTGCCGTTACTGTTGCTACACATTCAGCCACCTCTGGAGCCCAGCAGCAGCCCACAGCCCACAGCCCACCGGATGCCAGCACACACAAGCCGCTGAACTGCATCCTCCTCAATGTACGCTCCCTACACAGACACGGCCTAGAAATCTGGGACCTCCTCAACACTCACGAGCCCGACATCGCCTTCCTCACAGAGACCTGGACCAACGTCAGCTCCACACCCGACATCCCAGACGGATACAAGATCCTGAGAAAAGACCACCCCAACCACCCAGGAGGAGGCCTCGCCATCATCCACGAATCGGACAACGCATCGCCACCCATGGAACACATCCACTTCCAGATCCAGATCAACCCCAGAACAACGCTCCGCGGAACACTCATCTACAGACCACCTGGCCCCCGCACTCAGTTTACCAACATCATCGCCGACCTCATCGCACCCCACGCCTTCGCCTCCACAGACTACATACTACTCAGAGACCTGCAGGACACACACTCAACCCTGTCTTCGCAGAACAAAACAGCATCCTCTTCAGCAGCACCACGGAACTACTCTGGACCGACCACCACTGCATCCATTTCTCCTTTTGTAAACCCATTGCACACAAGCACGCGCAGCACCTCCCACGCAGAATTTGGAACAAAGTCTCTGAAGAACACCTCACCTCCACCCTCACCTGCACCCCACCCCCAACTACGCCAGACGCCAACACCGCAGCAAGCAACCTCCAAGAATGGATCGTCAACTGCACCAACACACTTGCCCCCCTACAGAACTCCACAAGTCATCACCACAGGAAAGCAAACTGGTTCACCACGGCATTCCAAGAATCCAAGTGCTCCTGCCGACGACTGGAAAAGACGTGGAGAAACAGCAAACCTCCAGAAGCACACTCCGCCTACAAAGCAGCCACCACGGCACACCACCAACTCATCGAATCCACAAAGAAGAACTTCCTCCAAGACAGAATCCTCTCCAACGCCCACAACTCCAAGGAACTCTTCGCCATCATACAGGAATTTGCCAAACCCAACAGCGAAACAACGGATGTCCCTCCCACCCAAGACCTCTGCGACAGACTCAGCTTCTTCTTTCACCTCAAGATCAAGACACTCCATGACAACTTCGATGACCAAGACCTGTGCACCACCCCATCCCCTCCCCCAGCGATGCCACCCAACAGACCCTACTTACTTGGACCCCACTCACGACAGACGACACGCTAAAGACCATGAAGAGCATCCACTCCGGAGCACCTTCTGACCCCTGCCCGCCGCACATCTTCCACAGAGCCGCCACAGCCCAGCCATCGCACCCAAGCTACGTCAAACCATCAACTGCTCCCTCGAGACCGCCATATTCCCCGACAACTGGATGCGCACCAAAGTCAACCCCCTCCTGAAGAACCCCTCCGCAGACCCGACGGACCTCAAGAACTTCAGGCCCATCTCTCTGGTTCCTTTCGCAGCCAAGGTCATCGAAAAGGCCATCAACACCCAGCTAGCTCACTTCATCGAAACCAACAACATCCTAGACACCTCACAATCTGGATTCTGCAGCAACCACAGCACCGAAACCGCCCTCCTCGCTGCCACAGACGACATCCGCACCCTCCTCGACCCAGGCCAAATGGCAGCCCTCATCCTCCTGGACCTATCAGCAGCCTTCGACACCGTCTCCCACCGCACACTAGCCACCAGACTCCATGACGCCGGCATCCAAGGAAAGGCCCTAGACTGGTTACACTCATTCCTCACAGGTAGAACGCAGAGAATATGACTCCCGCCCTTCCTCTCAGAACCAACAGTGATCGGATGCGGAGTACCCCAAGGATCCTCCCTCAGCCCCACCCTCGTCAATGTCTACTTGGCCCCCCTCGCAACCATCGTCAGAAACCACGGGCTCCACATAATCTCCGATGCCGATGACACCTAGCTCATCCTCTCCCTTACCAAGGAACCCAAGATCACCAGGCACACCTTTCAAGAAGGGATGAAAGCCGTCGCAACCTGGATGAAGCACAGCTGCCTGAAACTCAACTCGGAGAAAACAGAAGTCCTCATCCTCAGCTCCACCCCCTCTGCATGGGACGACACCTGGTGGCCCCCCACCCTCGGAAACCCACTCACCCCGACGGACCATGCACGTAACCTCGGCATCATACTAGACTCTTCGCTAACCATGAATCGCCAGATCAACGCCATCACCTCCACTTGCTTCAACACCCTCTGCATACTACGTAAGGCATTCAAGTGGATCCCCCCGACTCCAGGAAAACGGTCACCCACGCACTTGTCACCAGCAGACTGGACTACAGCAATGCCCTCTATTCCAGAATCAACCAAAACTCCTCTGCAAACTCCAGACTGTCCAGAACGTCGCAGCCAGACTAATCCTTGACATCCCACGGCACAACCACATCACCCAACACCTCCACGACCTCCACTGGCTCCCCGTCAAAAAAAGAATAACTTTCAAGCTGCTCACGCACTCCTACAAAGCCCTCCACAACATCAGACCCCAATACCGCAATGACCGCCTCTCCTTCCACGCCCCCAAGAGAAACCTCCGCTCAGCCGACCTCTCCCTATCCACCATCCCATGCTTCTACAGGACCAGAGCAGGTGGAAGGTCTTTCTCTTACCTCGCAGCCAAGACCTGGAACGACCTCCCCCTTCACCTCCGGAGAAGCCCGACACTGCCCCAATTCAGGAAGGACCTCAAGACCTGGCTCTTCGAATGACCCAACGGAGCTGCTTACACCCACCCCCCCAGTGCCGTGAGACCCTAACAGGTGAGTAGCATGCTCTACAAAACCCTGATTGATTGATTGACTGATTGATTGATTGGTGTACTGCTCTGGGGAAACCAGTCTTTCCACTACCATGGCCTGGCTGGCACTGGTGTCCCTCAGAGCACTAACCGGGATCTCATTCACTTCACCTAGTGGAAGTGTTTAATCCCACCCTCAGGGATCACCAGCTCACCCTCTGTGTCTATCCCCCAACTAAGGGAGATTAGTGCATGTTCTAACACCTGCACCTGGGGACTACTTACGCCTGAGGCCTCATTGGCCACCCCTGTAGAGGTCCCACAAATGGGTGGTTTCTTAGGGCAGACTGAGCCCCTTGCTTGTGTCCTAACTGGCAACACTCAAAGCAACAGGGTTGGAAATGGGATATCCTGGGCCACCGCTCTCCAGAACCTCCCCCCCTATTTCTCAGAAGGAGCATGGCAACCCTTTCCCTCACCTTGCTCTGGCACTTTTCTGTGTCTTCCTTGAGGTCCCCTTCACTCTGCGGGGGAATCTGAATCCCTCTTCTTGGGGTCACTCCCAGGTACCTTCTTATGGACCCTCGTGCTGAGCCACTAGTCTGCCGACTTAGCAAGCTCCCTGGGGCCAGAGAGCCTGCTATCAATTAGGTGTGGGTGCAGCTCTGGAAATCAGTTGCTGATCATGTGCTCCATTGCAAACAAAATTTAGCTAGCAAAAGAATAAGTACAAGCATGCAAAGTTTTTCGTAGGAGCTCACTGCTACCTAGTCTTGAGTCCACCTCAAACCTCTCTCTTCCAACACCCTACACTTCCTCTTATCACACTCTTGTAGGTTATGTTTTGTCCTTGCTTTTTTCCTTTGCCACTGTATTCCTGTTTTACTTTTCCTCCTTCGTTCTCCCATTTTGGCCTTTCTTTCTTGCTTTGGGTCAAAGACTGATGATTGAAAAGATGTCTGGGCCCCCACAAATGAGTTCTGGTGCCCAACATGTACTTACATGTCTAAAGAAGTAGAATGCACACCAAAATGTAATGATCTTCTGTTTTGCAATGCTCAAGACAGTATATAGGGTGTGCCACCCTGGAACGCGCTCCGTCTGTGCACATGAATATATCAATATAGAAGCTGGAGCCTCGTCAGGTTCTCCAACTCAGGATGACAGCTAACAAATATTTATTAACAATCCAATAAAGTTCAAACAATCTTCCATTCTTTGTCCAGTTTATTCCATAATAATGCATTAAGTTCAAAAGCGTGCCTATCTAGGCTTTACTCCAGGACACACAGAGGTTCACAATTCCTTATAATTCAACATGGATGTAGTAATCCTAACTGCACATGTTAAACACTGATCCATCACCTGGAAGGAGTGCAGCAATAGTTGCAGAATCTCTGGGTAGAGCGTTCAGCTAAGCAGCCTGTCATGATTTAAGTCTCAGCTATCCTGCCTTTTAATCCAACAGCTAATTGATTTTATGATTTGGGACTCCAACAGGGAACCTATATGTTCTGGGAATGCAGGCAGGAAACGTGTGTCAATGTTTTAAGTGTCTGGCCCTCTGAGGCTCAGGTACTAGCCCACAATACAGCACGATCATTGTGAAATTCTAGGCAACTGGCTGCCTCTCAAAATCACCTGTTGCAGTTGTAGCATTCACATATGGACTCCATTTGTAAATGCTTGTGGTCATCAGGAAAACTTTTAAAACACACTGCATGGATTACCCATCAGTCCATGTTTGCATATCGCTAGAAACATTTAAGGTCCTATTCAATAAATTGTTGTATTGGAGAGTTCATCTAGATATCAGATACTGATTGAACCCAGAACTCTAAAGTTTCTTAGTTTTATGCATAAGTAACTCATCCATTCCAGCCTTTAGCTTTGCATTCTGGTTCTTGTAGTCCTATTTTTTAAAATTATAATACCAGGACTGTCTGTACCAAGTGCAAAGAAAACCTAACACTGGGGAATAACAGAGCTCTGAGGGACCTTCAAGAGCGTCAACATGAAATGAAGATGCCTATATCCAAAGTACATATATTTTAAGGAAGTGGCTATTTACCCTGCAACCGGCCAAATAGTACATAATTTGTAGCGATCTTCCATCGGAGAAAAAGCAAACAGGCAGTATACCGCAACTTGAACAAAAAAGGCCCCATGAACTACAGTTCCCAGCAGGCAGTGGGGCGAGTTAGAGGGCCGACCGTATATAAGCACCTCCCCTGCATACGGAGGGTGCTTGACAATTCTCATGGATAGGATCAAGATGGCGGATGGTGTTCCCTGCCGGATTCCAGCGTGAAGCCTTTTCAGCTTCGTTCCTGATGTCGGCCTGATTTGTATCAGTGGATCGTTTTTCTCCCGTTTTTGCTGTACCCGTTTGCCTGTGGATTTCGGCCTGGATTAAGTCCTAATTTCGGCGGTACAGGTATTTCAAGCAGAAGCCGGCCCGCTTGCTACCTACTCTGTTTAAGGTTTTGTTTGTCTTATATGCAGCGCTCTCGAAAGAAAACGTCGGAGCGTTTCTTTTTTTTTCTATCGTGACTTTGGCCAGTACATTCTAAACCTTGCCAGCCTATTTGGAGAACGCCTGAATATGCCTTATTGCACCGCGACATTGAAATGTCTTAAGTGTAACTGTCTTCCGCTCGTTCCTGGGTTTATATAACGAGGGCCGAACAGGATTGCTGTACGCTATTACTGAATAGTTACTTTACTTTGTCTTTTCATTTTGTTCGAGCATTTTCGTTTAATTTTGACATACTGGCAGTACCGTTTTTCAGCACAGGAGTGCAGTGTTTATCTACTTTTGATTTTGTGGAGCTTATTGTTAAGTACTTTACGCACGATTGCAATGCCAATATAGAATTGCAAGAGAAGACATAAAATGGACATTACTGGAAATTGTAGGTGTGGCATTTTTTAGGAGACGTGCTAATTGGAACTGTTTAGGTAGTTTGTATTGCCATTTTCGAGTGTCTCAGTTATTGAACAGTGGTACACTAGTATCTTGTACCTGGTTTTATATACCCTGATAATCTCTTTGAGTATTCCTAGCCGCTGAGCTTCTGGTGAGTAAGTGTAGAGGTGATTAGTGATTCTGTAAATCAATAGTACGAACTCCCATACATTGTTGTGCCTTTTCTTTTCTCCTGTCCTGCAGGGTCACATTCATACCGATACGATATAGTCTCCTAGACCAGACCCTGAAGAGACCAGAGGGCTTGCAGCAAGTTTTGTTACATTCTCCCCTTCCCTTTTTCCCCCTGGGCACGATCTCACGCAGCAGGGTTTTCTTTTCCTCTGCTTGGGATTGCGTTCAAGGGATTTGGGGGAACTATCACCTGCCATCGTCCCCGCTGGTCACAAGTATAAGGTTAGTGGCGTTGCTTATGTTCTTGTGCTACTGACAACCCTGACATAATTTCTACTATTTACCGGGCAGCTGGCAAAATAGTGCATAATCTCTGCTGATGGGCCAGCCACAGGCTAAATATTAGAGATGATGTAAATTTTAACTGGTAGCCGGATAAATAGTGTGAAGGAGCTCTTTATTCGGCCTGCGGCGAACATAAAAGGGACAACAATCAATGGTAGGGTGGTAGCCATCTTGTAATGGCGATGCAACATGTGACACATTGGAATGCAAGTGCATATACAAATATACAATAGTTTGTACAAAGATAAGTGCATGAATTAAGCTAAGCTATTTCGTGATAAAATACAGCAGAATCAATTTTTATTAAAAACATTTATGTTATTATAATATTCAAATAAGAAATGTAGAATTAAACTTCTATTTAAGGACCTTCAGAATATGGCATACAGATATTTTGCACTGCAGTCTAGGACTGTTTGGCTGCCTGCAAAAAATAATGAGTGTGGTTTTAAAGAAAGGTACATAAATATTTTAGTCACTCATGAGAATACATTGGTTTTTAATGTTCATGATCCTCCTTTTGATGATTTTTGAGGGCTAGGCTTTTTTTGAGCTTCAAATGGAAGGCCTTTTGCTAGCATTAGGCTTCTTTTTAAGAGGGATTGTGCTTGCTTAGTATTTCAAAACTAGCAACACAGAAACAGTTGACTATCGGCAACAAACTAGGAATGCAGACAGATAGGTGTTTTCTAGGCCGCAGCGAGTGGCATACGTACAGTAGGCAATTGGTGCTTGGGGGCACAGTGTTTGGGACACTTGAAGGAGGTACATTGAGTGAGGCACAGTAAAGGGGTGTCTGTGGAATGGGGAACTGAAAGCAGGAGACAGGTAAGTAATGCATCTGGATAATTCACTGGAGGAGTTCACTTTGCTTCCCGCGAATAAACACACTTGTTCATAGTATTCACCCAGAAGAGTGGGTTTTAGGTATAGATGTTTATTGACCGCATGTCATGAGTTGCCGCTTCAGCCACACACACATTGTAGCCACCTGCACAACATTCTGCATGGTAGTTTTGATTTTTAATATGCTAAACAGTGTTTAAGTGGGCAAGGTCCTGTCTCTACTGAGTCCTCATTTCTGTCATTGACAGTGCTGTCTCAGCAAAAGAAATCTTTAAGCCAAAAAAATAAAATCTGTGTGACACGATTGGAGGCTGTACCTGTCTAACTTCATTTTGGTTTATTTATTTTTGTTATTTATTTTTTGCAATTACAGACGTTACATTGAAACGCAGGCGGCGCGAGTCCAGCACGCCTCATGGCGAAGAGGATTGATTTATAGAAGTGCTCCTTGTTCTTGCTTTTGTAATTGTTATTGCTCACTCAGGGATGTAATCTGTATATGATTTTGTACGTGTGGATGTTGTTGGTGGGGAGTTACCCACTACAAGAAGCTACAGTGCTCACGTTATAACGTGCGCTGTTGTGAATTGGATTTGATACCTTGGCACAGGTACTAGACCTGCTCGGCCACCTCCCACTGGATGGGAGGCTAGTAGCACTCTGCGTTCCCCAAATGGGTGTACCCCAAATGCAAATTTGTTTTGCGTGTTCTTGTTGCGGGTGGGTTTCATTGAATTGGGATGGCTTTGGCAAAGTTCGGGATGCTGAAGTGGGTGGGGGGATGGGTACGGGGGGTTTGATGGGGCAGGCTGCTGTTGTATTACTCTATGCATTTGTTGTGTTGATCGGTTACGGTGCTTTAGATATGCATGACATGATGTATAGCGCTGGTATATATATAATGCTGTGTGGACGGTATGGGTGGTGTGGTTAAGTTCATTACTTGGAATGTGCGTGGACTCAATTCTCCGAAAAAGATCAGGTCTGTTTTGGCACACTTAGATAGACTGGAGGTGCAGGTAGACCTACTCCAGGAGACGCACCTCACTGCGGAATCAGCGCAAAAAATTAGTGCGCGTTGGGCAGGTGCGAGAGTTGAGTCTTCGTATTCCACCTATTCGAGGGGTGTGATGATACTTGTTAAAAAAGGGGTCCCCTTCACTATGAGTAAGACTGATAAGGATGACCATGGGCGAGTGGCGATTGCGTATGGGCAACTGGGGGGCACAAGTGTGTTATTGGTTAATGTGTACGGGCCAAACACTGACGATCCGTCCTTTTTTTCGGATGTGTGGCGCCGAATTTCTGGGTTCCCGCCAGCTGAGATAATCTGGGGGGGTGATTTTAATGTTTGTCTAGATATAACCTTAGATAGGGTCAGTAGTGGCACAGGGAGGCTTAAGCAGGCAGCGGAGTCGCTTTTAGGGATACTGGATGCAGGTCAACTGCATGATGTCTGGCGTCTCCAACATCCTGGGAGCTGCGAAAGTACGTTTGTCTCCTCAGTACATGGGACTTGGTCCTGAATAGATTTTTGGCTTGTCTCCGAGGCCGTCTGCACCTGGACGGTGCGGGTCGGACACATGGCTCGTACACTTTCGGACCACTCTCCAGTGGTTCTTGAATTGCAGGTACCCACGTGTGAGAGACCACCTTTTGCATGGAGGCTTCAACCTACTGAACTCACTGACCCGGTTTTTAAGCACACTATTGGTGAAGCAATTCGTATTTTTTTTCGAGAAAATGCAGGTTCCGTTGAGAGCGCTGGTATGCTTTGGGAGGCGTTTAAGGTGACTATTCGTGGTGCGTGCATCGGAGCGCAATCTGGAGTGCTACGAGATCTCCGGCGCAGAATAAATAAACTGGCGACTGATATCTCTACACTTGAGCGTGAATATGAGAAGAATCCCTCCCCACACACGTTAGCTAAGATAAGGGATCTGGTCACTGACCATAATCACACTGTCGATCAGGAACTGTTGCATCGCTCCAGGCGCAGTACTGCTCGCTATTATGGGGAGGGGGGTCGTCCTAGTCGATCCTTGGCGCAGAAATTGGCGGCGCCGCGTAGCCAGGAGTGTATTAGGGAACTCTTAGATGAGGAGGGGGAGGCACACTACTTGACTCCCGAAATTAGCGATATAGTTTTAAAGTTTTACACCGCACTCTATGCGGCCAGGGATGTCCCGCCGATCGCAGAGATAAATTCCTATCTTGAAGACGTTGCATTAGGGTGGCTTTCAAACGTGCACAGGGAATACTTAATGCAGCCTTTTGATGTAGAGGACGTCAAATTGGCTATTATGTCATTACCTTCCTGTAAGGCAGCTGGTATGGACGGGCTTCCCAGCGGATTTTATAAAACCTATGTGGAAGATCTTGCTCCTAGGTTACTGGCTGTGTACGCGGAGGCTTATGAAGAGGGGAAACTCCCGCCTACCCTTAAAGAGGCGTTGCTGGTAACCTTGTTGAAGCCGGATAAACCCGCCAATCGTTGTGAATCCTATAGACCTCTCTCAATCATCAATATAGACGCCAAGGTCCTGGCAAAGATGATTGCCACTAGGCTGCAACCGTTGATCCCTCTCTTAGTCTTGCCTGACCAGTCAGGTTTTGTATCTGCGCGCTCTACTACACATAACCTGCGTACTGTGTTCTCCATGTTACACTACTTCGACCCAGACTTCCAGGCGGTGGCAATGCTGCTTGATGCAGCAAAAGATTTTGACTCCCTCCACTGGGATTTCATGTTCACGGTTTTAACTAGAATGGGTCTACCCCCGTTTTTTCTTCAATGGCTTAGAGTGCTGTACGCTGAACCAGTCACACGTGTGTGGGTCAATGGTTGGGTGTCCTCGGCGTTCCCTATAGGCAGAGGCACGCGGCAGGGTTGCCCCCTGTCGCCAATGCTTTTTTCCCTTGCGCTAGAGCCTCTGGCCTGTAAACTCAGACAAAGGCATGTAGCTGCGGCATTAAGATTTCGGCAGAGACCACTAGTGGTCTCTTTATATGCTGATGATATGCTTTTATATGTCCGGGACCCTGCTACTTTTTTACCAGAATTGCTACGGGAGTATGTAAAATTTGAGCGATATTCTGGCCTCGGTATTAACTGGTCAAAGTCTGTGGTGTTTCCGCTGACGGCTGGTACTAGGGAGGTGGAACTGGATTTCCCGCTGACGTGGACTCATGATCCTGTGCAATACCTTGGGGTGTGGCTGCACAGAGACCCCGATAGGGTGATATCCGAGAACTATGGTCGGGCTATCACGCGCATTACTGAGCAGGCAGAGCGGTGGGCGCGCCTGCCCCTCTCCCTTGCAGATCGGATTGCAGTTGTAAAAATGACCTTCTTACCCAAGCTGCTTTATTTTTTTGTTAATATTCCAATCAAGTTGAACATTGCTGATAGACCTGCTACCCTCCGCATCAGAGGGGTGGTCAATAGCAACCTGCTACCTGCTACCCTCCGCATCAGAGGGGTGGTCAATAGCAACCTAGCTAGAGTTCCCATCTCTGCTTCTACCCTTGACAGTCACTCCTACCCCTCCCTAGCCGGCCTCCTAATAAACTGCCGGTCAGCTGTAAAGCATGCATCTGACGTTGCCGACCTCATCCTAAGACATAAATCGGACCTAGCGATCTTGACTGAATCTTGGCTCAAGGAATCCTCATCGCCCTACCTTGACCTCTTAGTCCCGCCCAATTACAACATCGTAAGGATGGACAGGCACTCAAAGAAAAAAGGGGGTGGCATTGCCTGCATCTACCGCTCTAACCTCCTTGTTACGGAACTGCCGGTGGACCCTACAGACTCCTGCGACTACCTCGCACTCTCCATCTCCAATAACACCTCACAACTGTGCAAACTTCACATCTTTTACCACCCCCCAGGCAAGAATGACACCTTTACGGACCTCCTCATGGAAATCATCACAGCCAAGGTTTCTCCAAACTCTAATGACATTTTCCTGGGCGACTTCAACTTGCATTGGAATGATCCTAAGGACCCTCAGGTCAATGCCATCAGAGATTTCTTGGCCGATCAAGCCCTTACCCAAGCCTGCTCCCTCCCTACTCATTCGAAAGGCGCCACTCTAGACTGGATCATTGCTAAGGAATCAGCGGTCAAACTTATCTCTATTGACCCTTGTGATTGGTCTGACCACCACGCTGTCACCTTCCTCCTGCCCAGCACCCACAAGTCATGGACACCTCAACCAGTGATTCCCAAACGATGGGTTAGAGACACCAAGAACCTTGATCACGAAAAACTGGCAGCGCGTTGTGAGACCGACCTCCCTCCCCCCCCTCAGTGCACCTCGGTCGATAACCTAGCGGATCATTACTCCTCAACCATATCCGACATTCTCGATGACCTGGCACCACTAAAATTAAAAAGAACCCAGATCAAAGACAGAAATCCCTGGTTCAGTGGATCTCTCATCAAGGAAAGGAGATCCCTTCGACAGACGGAACGAAACTGGAAACAACACCCATCTGCAGCACATCTAAAACTTCTCCGCCAGGCCAGAAATGCCTACAATAAGAAAATCCTCAACTCTAAAAAGAATTTTTCAGAATTGAACTTGAGAACGCCAAAATCGACCTCGCAAGCTGTTCGACTTGGTCAAACACCAATCCAACAAACTAGCGAAAACCTCTAAAGAAACACCTAAACCCTTAATATCAAGCGAGGAATTTTCCTCCTTCTTCTGCGACAAAATCTCTGCCCTAGGGAATGAACTTAAATCCGCAACTCACCACCAAAATCAAAATCTGCCAGCTCTACCTCTTCTCTCGACGCTGTCCTCCCTAACCTCAGCCAAAAACCTAGCGCACTGGTCCAACTTTAAAATCTATGACGAATACTCTATCTCGAGAATTCTTGCCTCCTTAAACCCGAACAATCACTTCAATGATCCTCTCCCTTCTAACTGCCTAGCTGCCGCCTCTCAGGCTATCATCCCTTCCTGGACCTCAATAATCAATGCATCCCTCCTACAGGGCTCAATTCCTGTTTCAGCTCAAGGCTGGACAAGTTATCCCATCCTAAAAACCCTCGCTGGACCTCTGCTTCCGCTGGAGAACTATAGACCCATATCCAACATCCCACTCCTAGCCAAAACTCTGGAAAAATGTGTGCAACAGCAGCTGAGCCTACACATCAACAACTTCCACCTGCTAGATGACTTCCAATCCGGGTTCAGACCTGGACACAGCACGGAAACCACCCTCCTCCACATTGTGGATGACGCCCTCCAAGCCCTCGACCAAGGCAAAACCTGTCTCCTAATCCTCCTAGACCTTTCTTCTGCCTTTGATACGGTTAACCACGAAATTCTCCTTGAACGCCTCAAACTCAGGATGGGGTTGGATGGCACCGTCCTTGAATGGTTTAGATCCTTCCTCCAAAACCGCTCACAGAGAGTCCTCATCAACGGTAACCTATCCGCCCTCTCCGGTCACGGTTGGAGTCCCCCAAGGATCAACCCTCTCCCCTACCCTCTTCAATCTTTACCTTGAACCTCTCACCGAGGTGCTACGTGCTGCCAATATCGCCTACCTTATGTACGCAGATGATACACAGATCTACATAAAAATCTCTTCCCCGGAGGACATCTTCTCCCTGAACGAGGCCCTGAAGCTGACAGTCCATTGGCTCACCGCCAACCAGCTTAAACTCAACGCAAACAAAACTGAATTTCTTCTGATCTCCCCACCAAAACCCAATCCAGACATCCAGGAATGGATCAAGACCATCACAGCACTAAACTGCCCTCCTACCATTGTTGACTCGGCGAAATCCCTTGGAATAACCCTTGACGGCAGCCTAAACATGCGTGGCCATATAAACTCAATGGCCAAAACGGCTAGATTCCACCTGAATTACCTAAGAAACCTAAAACCCTTCCTCGAAGCTTCCGACCTTAAAACGGCAATCCAGGCACTAGTCATTTCCAGACTAGAATATGGATGCTCTACTCTTGCAGGGCTACCCAAGAACTCTCTGGCCCCATTGAAAGCCTGCCTCAACACCGCCGCCAGACTCCTAACTGGCTCAAAGAAATTCGACCACATCTCTCCCCACCTCAAAGTTCTGAACTGGCTTCCCTAGAGGCCAGAATCCAATTCAAACTTGCCTGCATTACTCACAAAGCTCTTTACTCCAATTCCCCTACATTTCTCGCCCAAAAACTCGTGATATCCGGAGAAGCCAGAAACTCCCGATCTGCCAAAGACCTGTTGCTACAACCAGCACGTTTCCGGAAGAAAAAACCTACAATCGAGCCTTCTCTGGGGCCGCTCCAAGAATTTGGAACTCTCTCCCACCCGCCATCAGAAGACTTCCTCCTTGGCACACTTTAAAAAGGAGACCAAAACCTTCTTAATGAGCAAATACCTCGCCTAATGAATACATCACAATCACCTCAATGACATGTTCCTCCCTCCACCTCTGCATTATCCACGGCTTCTACGGATGATACCTATTCCTGCACTCCTTGGGTATCCCCCAAGAGTTGAGACTGCGTGCCTTCGTGCATAATATATCTACTTGTTTTAATTTTTATCCCACTTGTAGCTGGGACTTTGGACTGTGTGCTTCCCTGAATAATGTATCCCCTATTGTACCCAATTGATCCCTCACCTCCTAATGCTTTGTATACCACCCTTAATCCTGTAAAGCGCTCTGATACCCTCACGGGTCTGGTTCGCGCTCTATAAAACTATAAAATAAATTTAAAAAAAAAAAAAAAAATTGCGCTATTTCAGACGCTCCAATCTGTAATTCTTACATTTGTATGGGGTGGGAAGAAGCCTCGATGTAGTTGGGATGTTTTGGTGCAGCCATTTGACCGGGGAGGGTTTGAGGCTCCTGACCTCCGACTATATTATTTGTGCGCGCAGGCACAGTTTGCGCACTATTGGCATTATCCGCCACGGTTTCAACCTCATCTTGCTATTGAATCCGACGTTGTTCTTCCATTACCTCTGCAGGCAGCGACCCTTTCTGAGGGTTCGGGAGGCCCTAGGACTGAAATTAACCCAGTGCTATGCACTGCATGGGCTTGGAAGATGCTTGCAAAAAGGGCGCTGCTCTCATATTTGTATGCCCCGCTGTTGCCACTGGCTTCGCACCCTGACATTTCTGCGGCAAGGGAGAAGCCCGCCCTGCGGGAGCTAGCAACTGTAGGTATATCCCGGATGGGGGATCTGTATAAACAGGGTCGGTTCAGGTCATTGCAAGATGTACAGGGGACTACAGTTCGTGGATTCATGTTAAGCTTCACCTATGTCAGAGTCCGGCAGGCTGTCAGAACCATTTACCCGGATTACCCGGATGAACCAGTGACTCTGCTGGCACTGCAGGCTATGCTGCGGGGGGAGGAGCGTAAGGGCCTAATCACCAAATTATACAATGCCTCTCTGCGTGACGGGAAGTTGGGGAGCAACCTTCATATCTTAGATGGCAGACTGCACTGGGGCCTGTTCTTACACTGGACATTTGGAAAACTTGCTGTGAGCTAACTGGTCGCCTCACGGCGAATTGTAATCTCCGTATTATCCACTTTAAATATTTACATCAACTATATTATACCCCTCTGCAGCTTAGTAAGTATGGTCTGCGTGAGTCTGCTAATTGCGTGCGGTGTGGACATGCTGACGCTGACTTCCTACATGTGGCCTGGATTTGTGCTGGCATATCTGCATTTTGGTCTAAGGTGGTGAGTGTACTCACTGATATTGTGCTGGAACCGGTGGATTGTACGCCTGAACTCTGCTTGCTTGGATATGTGAAAAATTTAAAGCCCTGTAATAGACGGATAGTTGCAATTTCCACCCTGTTTGCCAAGAGAGCTGTTGCGCTATGCTGGGGAGCGAAAACCACTCCAACTGTGACAAAATGGGTCCGTGATTTACTTTATTGCAGGAATCAATTGGAGATTTATGCTGAAGAACTACCTGCAGCCTCACGTCCTCGGGATTTCTGGGCACCTCTTACTGCATATTTGCTCACTCATCCGGATTTGATCTGAACTGTTTGGTATGAACCCTTACGGACTGGGTGATAGTTGCTTTATTATGAGAAGTCTTCTCCTCGAATGTGTTTCTGATCCTCCACTCATGCTTGTCTATGATGTACAGTTTACTTCAAATGCACGATGCACTGTCGCCTGTCCTGTTGGGGTGGTGGGAAGGAGGTTTGTTCACTCATCAATATTGCTATTCGAATTGCATTTA
Organism: Calotriton arnoldi; assembly: GCA_963921515.1. Taxonomy (NCBI): domain Eukaryota; kingdom Metazoa; phylum Chordata; class Amphibia; order Caudata; family Salamandridae; genus Calotriton; species Calotriton arnoldi. The sequence continues at coordinate 3,606,783 of CAWUFW010000692.1, forward strand.
TTTGATTGTCATCATACTTAATGAACCAATAAACATATTAAAAAAAAAAAGACGTTACATACAAACATATAACATTTCAATGAGCTTAATATGACCACAGCATTACACCCACACACAGCGCAATTTATCAATTGTAGTTCTTACACAGCACTTAGAGATATCGTCATAATGCCACCCACCAACAGTCCTGGCTTTTACAGTGCGCATACAGTTTCTTAGAGTACAGCCAGCTTGTGTATATCGTCCAATTTCGCTATCTGCCATTACCCACATTTAAGTGCAAATAATTCAACAATGGACCCCAATAGTCTTTGGGCCTCGATGCTGCTGGTAGCTCCTCTGCACAAAGTTCCAGTTGTGTTTTGCAATATGCAAAATCTTTGAGCCATACCGCTTTCGTGGGACTAATCTTACTCCCCCAGTGCAGTGCCACTCTACGTTTTGCAATCACCAAACACACTAATACCAGCTTCTTTGCAGGCGACTGGAAATCGTTCAGCAGGCCTAATAGGCACACCTCCGGCGTACATTCCACACTTCCGCCAATCATGGCAGACAACACCTCAGTAACTTGCATCCAGAATCTATTTAGTTTCGGGCAGCGCCATGCTAGCTGAATAAAATCAACCCCCTCACCCCCACAGCGAGGACAGTTTGAGTTACCCTGCAACCCGAACTTATACAATTGTAATTGGGGTGTAACACATTTGATGCAAATATTTGAACTGAATGATCCGTAGATTACAATTTGACGTTAGCATGCTCAGTTGTGCACAGCATTTTCTCCATTCAACCTCTCCCATTGGCTTATCTAATATTGCATTCTATTTTCTCATCGACTTTCCCCCACCCTGATTGTCTTCCATTTGTGCCGCATTGTACAGCCTAGTCACAAGGTGTCTACTAGTTTTACTAGTTAGTAATGTTTGGAATGTCTTAAAGACGGGGGCTTCTTCTGGAAAACATTAATAGTGCGACTGCATTGCCGTTCTAAGCCTGTAATATATAAACGTAAAAAGTGGAGATCCTGTTGTTTGTGCCACAGCTTCAGCAAGCGTTAAAAATGTCCCATTAGTATATAGATCCCCCATCGTCTGCAGACCTGCCTCTTGTAGCATCTTAAGTGACCTATCTTCTTGTGTCACCGATATGTCTGGGTGATGTAAAAGAGGCATCTCGGGAGCATATATTACAGCCTGACCAGCCCTCATGGTGAGTGCCTTCCATGCCTTCCACGTGGTATATACAATATTTATTTCTGTGTGGGAAGGGGATGTGTGCTTATGTGGGATTAAGGCGTTGAGTGGTAGTGGGGCTGCGGTATCATGTTCGACTGCCACATGTGGTATAAAGTTATGTGGCTTATACCAATAATGCGCAAACTGTGCCTGCGCACATAGGTAATACAACTTTAGGTCTGGTGCGCCGAAACCTCCATCAGCATATGGTCTAACTAACACTTCCCAGCTTACTCTTGGGTTCTTGCCTGCCCACGTAAATGTTATCAAGTGTGTTCGCAATTGTTTAATAAATGCTCCTGTTAACACCAAAGGCACATTTGTGAATTACCATTTTTATAACCGCTATCCCATCCGCCATGGACAGCGGAAGCGCGATCCAGCGTGCTACACGGTCCTCCAGCCTGGACATCGCCCTGCAATAATTTTCACGGAACATCACTTCTGGATCTCTGTGCACCCACACACCTAGGTATTTAATCGAATCTGTCGCCCATTCTAGCAGGAATTCTACAGCACAAGGCACTGTTGTAGGTGTAAGAGGGAAGATCACCGATTTTGCCCAGTTAATGCTTAGTCCGGAGTGATATTCAAACTGTACATATTCTCGGATTATAGGCGATAGGTTAATCCCTGGTTCCCTAACATATAGTGTCATATCGTCTGCATATAACAATATTATCAATGGGTGCAATTGAAAGTTTATTGCCGCAACTGCATGTTTCTGTCTAATTTTACAAGCCAATGGCTCCATTATGATTGTGAACAATAAGGGGGACAATGGGCAACCCTGCCTTGTCCCTCTATATATTCTAAAAGGATCAGATGTGTGCCCATTTACTCGTACCCTTGCCTTCGAAGACTCGTATAATATCCTAATCCATTTGAGAAAAGACTCAGGAATACCCATTCTGACAAGCACTGTGAACATGTACGGCCATGCAATCGAATCAAATGCCTTGGTAGCATCTAATAGCACTGCCGCTGCTTTCATATTGGGTTCAAGGTGTCGTGTAGTTCCTATAGTACCCCTGCTGGACCTGCGCGTTTGGATAACATATACTGCGGGCTTGGTGGCAGACTAGCTCTGAGCACCCCCACCGTATATGTTAGCCTGGTTTACATTAGCTAGCTCGCAGTGCCACTAGTGTCTCCTCTTATCGGGGAGAGATTAGTTTCTGGCAACCTTAGAACATGACAACCCTGATTCCCTCAGAATCGTGGAAACAATGTACTCCCTTTCGCTCAGTCATTCGTGCTCACTTATTCGGTTTGTCTCAGAGAGTTACACATAATAAACAGTCGGGCGTTTCAATAAGTATTTATTGAACAGTTGTTATTCTAGTGTAAAATATATGTGCTGCACTAACCAGCAGACAATAGCAGAGATATATTATCAGCAGTACGATAAAAGCAAAGGGATAGAACAGTTCTACCATATTGCGATAGTCATGAATACATACATGAATATAAAAGCATTATGCAAGTGTGCGTACTCCTACGATGCCTACCTAGATGTACCTGTGTGTACCTAGCATATGTGTGTAGGTCTTAGAAGCTAAGAGCCAAGAATCCTCCTAGGATTTAGTCGAACCCCCATACCTGAATAGAGAGAGTGTGGGACCCCGTCCTGGTCTCGGGTTGGACACCCCGTCCGGGTTGTGTCAGACCACTGTCAGCTTGAGCGACTGCATGCAGGAGCCTCAGCGTCTCTGGTCAGTGTGTCAGCATGGAAGTCTCGGTTTCCTCTATCTTACCGGGGCAAGATGTGGTGTATTTATACCCTGAAGACACTGATCTTCGTGCAAGGTTTGTATTGGTCCTCCATTAGGCTTTAGGAAGACGTCAGGGGTGAACTCTGTACATACATATTATGCAGGTGGAATATTCTTAGAGTCATGCATAATTTATGAGTACCGTGTGGGCCTGTGTTTGGGAAAACCCTGGTGCCTGCAAAACCACAAGGCAGATAACGTTCAGCCCTCAGAGCATGTTGTGTACTGGATGGGACCAATGTAGGTGAAAGAGCATGCCTATATAAGGAAGCATGACTATAATAGGGCATGTATGGTTATTACCGTAATTGGGCATATGCAGCTGTGACCATAATAGGGCAAGTACGAATATGACCATATTAGGATAAATATGAATACGTCTATTTTAGGGCATGTATGAATGGGCCTACATTAGGGTCTCTATACGGGATCAGGGGCGGGTAAGCGTCCATTGGGGCGTTGGAGCGTAGCCCCCGCTCGCAGCTCAAGCGTTTTTGAACCTAAGTAAACTGAATCAGTTTACTTAAGTTCAAAGACGCTGAGGGAGAACTGACAATCATGTCAGTCAGCATGACGTCGGACCGCCCACCCCCTTCAGAGTCTGAAGGGGGTGGGCGGTCCTGCGTCATGTTGACTGACATGATTGTCAGAGGGACCAGGGGCAGCAGGCAGCACTGCAGCACAAGTGCGCATGAGTGGGGAAGGGCACCGAATTTTCGCGCCGTGCCCAGTCGTGCGCACTTGTGTTTGCACTGTCTTGCGCATGCCCATTAGGAGAGCGAGGGTTGAGCAAAGGCTCAAACCTCGGTCTCCTAATGGAGAGGCGGGCGAGAGGTAACCGTGCCCTAAGCCAATCCTGGCGCTGCCAGCAGCGCCAGGATTGGCTGAGAGGGGCCATAGGCGCAATTGCGCAAACGGAGTCGGACCCGAGGCGGCGCGGACGGCGGACCTGCTCAGGTAGGAATCGGATTTTCTTTTTTTATTTCCAAAATCCCCCGGGCCCCCGGCAACCCCCCCCCCCCCGGCGCGCGAGCCGCGACTGTAAAATTTCTCGTAATTTCTGTGTTGGGCTGTTGCTGAACGTGCCCGTCTCAATTAGGTACAATTCCCAACTGCTGTTTGAGGTAACACATTAAACAATTCTACTGCGCATCTATCTATTTTAAACCATTAGCAGGCCATAGATTAGCCTCGGCTGCGCGGAGGCTGTCGGTATGTACACGTTTATCTCCGAACACTATTCACCAGGCCGAACTTTCACGAGAGAAAAGATGATAAAACTGCACCTGCTCTAGGGGGAATCACCTTTCAGGTCAAACAAATCACAAGTGCGAGGAACAACTGTATAAAGAGCGAAACCAATATTAGAGTATGAGGGGAGGCAAGATTTTAATTTACACAATATATTTCGTTTTTGAAATTCCTGGTCGATGAAAATGGCTGGTCGCTGGACGACTTGCTCAGCACACGGAAAGTACCTTTGAACAGTTCACGACAGAGAGGTGATCGAAAACGGATCGCGCTATAAGCGCTTGGTGCACTTCCCCGGTGCTGCACTAAAAACTCAAAGTAATTAGTTGGGACGCCGGTTCTCCCTTATGGTCCCAGTAGGATTTTATATTTAATAAGATAGATGCAGTGACCCTCTGATTGCGTTGAATCACCAGGAGCTGCCTTGAATGAAGTAAATGTAAGCACTTCCTTATGTCACATGGCTTTTAGTACTGTCGCCCGCCTGTTTCTCAGGCTAACCAAGACATAAACATACATGCCCAGGATCGCACAAGGTGACCAAGTGGCCTGCCAGCATCAGAACGCAGGTGTCTCCGTTCGAAGCAGGTAATTCCGTTGTTATACCACACCCCTGCTTAAGGGGTTCTTGGCTGGTTTGGGCGGGTGGGACTCCCCACTGCTAAACTGTGTTTAGTCCAGTGGAATGGGTGCTGTGAGGCGATTGCTTTCAGTATGCAGGCGCGCTGGGATTTGCAGCTTCTTTTCATCCTCCTGCACTTAAGGCGATTTAAAATAATGTCGTGATAAGCGTTTAGTGGAAAACAAGTCAAGGAGAACTTCGAGCTCAGTGACCGTGGCCAGTCGATAGCACGTGTGCGAGTCCTGCCCTGCTTGGCTTCCCACTTATCGAGCGATCGAGCCTGAAGGGTCGTTGGCTTCCTTGTTGCCCCCACTCCACCACGTCTCCATTCCACCTGGTTAGATATTGGAGCAGGTAATACATCCGGACCCATTGCAACCCCGGCTTCTTTAAGAGCCTCTCCCGGTTATCAGCTGCAGCGCCGTGACTCGCCGAAACCTTTTTACCCTGCCCACTCTCACTGCCTTCTGAATGCCCCCTTGTCTGCTGGGATGTTAGCGCCCCCCTCCCTATCAGGGCATAGGCGAGGTATCCCCTTCAACACTGCTGCGGCATCTGGCCCCTGCCTTTCGCCTGTGGACTGTCCCTCTGCCTCGAGGCTGCCTGGCCCATAAACAGCTTTAAAATCTGGCGTCTGTGCTCACTCCGTGTGAAAAGCAGAGCGGGTGCAGGAGTCCTGGGACTCTGCTGACCGAACCGATGCCCAGTGCCTGAAGATTCTCTTGCTGTCCAGCAAGACACGCCAAGGCCCACAGGGAAGATGAGGCTGGTGTCTAAAGGGACAGGGGAACACTGACACTGCAAGAGGTAGATGCAATGGGACAGAGTGACACTGATGCTGGAACAGGGAGACTCTGATGGGAAAAGAGGGAGACAAGATTCTGTCACAGGGAGAAACAGACCCTGGGACAGAGAGATAATTACACTGCAACAGGGAGATACTACACTGGGACAGGGAGACAGGCAAGGACAATGGGAGTGGGAAGTGTGGTAACTTAGGGAGACCCCAAAACTGAGGCCTACACTGAAACATGGAAAGGAAAACAGGCAGAGACAGTCGAGGTGGGAGACCCAGGCACTTAGACAAAGAGACATGGAAAATATCTTTTCATGAGGATAAATCCCTGACGCTTTCCCCCCACAAGATATGGTTTAGCTCCTTTATCATCCAAATTGTGCCACTTACGCCTCTGTTTACTTGTGTAGTTATGGCGGGGAATTCATTGCAAATGTTTGTGCATAACCCCAATGTTGCTGTTTTGTCAGTGCTGCTCGCCACACTTGCAGTGGGCACTTCTGTGGGAGCCCCCGCTGCCCGGGAAGATGAAAGAACAGGGAGCTGTGCCTTTAAAAATGCGGCTTGCAGCACCTGTCAGAGGCTTTCAGGGCCTGGCTAAGAAAAATGAACGTGAAAAAGCTCCTTCATTAACATAAAGCCATTTAGTTGATCAATGGTCCCCAGCAGTAAACAAGGATGGTTAATCCATAGAGCAGCTGATTGGGTCTGCAGCCCGCTGCCTGGGCGCGAGGGCTGCCGTGACAATAGGGAAGAACAATGTTTGTGATTGACCCGGCGCAGAGCACTGCCTGGAAAATTAAAACTGCTGAAGAGAGGGAAAGCAAAGCGAGACGGCGAGAGGGGGAGAGCTAGAGGTAAAGAAGAAGGCGAGGACACGACAGAAGGGGAGAGCAAAAAGGAGATGAGAGAGACAAGGGAAGAAGTGGGGTTGGGATAAGATGGAGGAGGGAAGGGGTGACAGATAAACTGGAGGGAGAACATGTGTAAATAAAGGAGGTAGGGAGGAAGAAATGCACAAGGAATTAAGCAAAGAATTGGTCTATGGTGGGAAAGAAGGGTGAAGGACAGAAAAGGTAAAGAGAAATAGATGGAGGAAGGGGGTGTAAATGAGAAAGTTGTGAAAGAAAAGGAACAGAAAGAGAAGGGAAGAGGGAAAAAAACAAAGAAGGGGTAAATAGAAGTAAGGGAAAGAGAGGATAGTAAAGATGGGATGAAGAAAGTGAAGTGAAAGAAAGGGTAGTGAGAAAGAGATGGGACAGGTGTGATGGCAAGAAAGGAGGGAAGAAAGAAAAAGAGCAAGAAAGAACGCAAGACAGAAAAAGAAATCATCTGAATGAGAGCAACAGAGAAAGTAAACGAAGCACATATGTAAATAAAGAGAAAGTAAAGTCGGAAACAAATAAAGAAAAGTAGCTTAGAAAGAGGATGCCAGGAGAGAAAAAGTAAAGGAACTGAGCTCTAGGTGATGAAATAGACAAATGGAAGTGAGGGAAAAAAGCACAGATAGAGACAGTGTAGAGGACAAAGGGAGAGGGGAAGAAAGAGTCAACAATAGGCTTAGGAAAAACCAACCATTCTGAGAGCACCTACAGTCAAGATCCTTCACCTTGTACATCAGTTAGAAGGCCTTAAGTCTAGCTACAACTGTTAACATATCACTACATCTTTGGGAACACATAGTCTCAGGTGAAGGATCTTGACTGTAGGTGCTCTCAGAATGGTTGTTTTTTCCTAAGCCTATTGTTGACTGAACATTACGTGCTCTTGGCCATAGTACTTAGTGTGTACATCTTATCTTAAGCAACATTTCAGCACTCCTTGTTTTGGAATACCTTCTACTCTATTTAAAGGTATTTTCTGTATTCCTGGTATGAATGGCTCCATACTAAATGGCCAAGAATGAGTTCTGGTGTTGGAATATGCAGAAGGGTTCAGGTTTGTGCAGTAGAATGTGATGAGTTTTCAACTTCCAGAGAAAATATAGAGAGGACATGAGATGAGAGAACTCTCTTAAGGGCATACTTTTTGAGGAGGCCCTCTGCTTTTGATTGCAGTGGCTCAGTTTATTTGGTGATTCACAATTCCAATCATGGGTAAAACATGGCTTGTTGAACATAGATGAGATGTACTTGCAAATTGTTTGATTGCATATTGCATTTCAGGTTTTCAATTTGACCAATCCTTTGACTTCTTACCAACGAAATATGAGTGTCTTCCTGGTCGAGGACCACACTGCTTTTTCTCTTATCTGTCTTGTATCAAGACCCTGCTGGACTATGGGGTGAAAGAAAGCTTGAATAAGCAGCTACCTATGTTATATGACATCTCTTTATTAATGTAATAACTGCACTTTCACAATTGCTTTATTAACCTTCCTGCTTTTTCAAATTTGCTTGAAAATGCACCATTTGTCCACTCTTTTTTCAAAATTTTCTCGGGGGGAGAACCCCCCCGAACCCCACTTAGGTTGTTCGGGCTCGCTCGCTACGCTCGCTCGCTGCGGTGCAGTATACCAATAATTTTACGCCTCACCACTTTCAAATGTCACCAGCCACCACTGTACGTGATATAACACCTACTTCCGAAAAGGATAATAATGACCATACTATAAAATCTGGACCATTTAAAATATTTTTAAAATTGGTAAAAACATGAGTTTAAAAATCGTTAAAAGTTGTTAAAAAAGTGTTAAAATTCTGCTATTTTCAGTTGCCACGTTTAAAAAGTCAATCACTGTCTCTTCATAAAGGTGTATCACTATAAGCGGGAGAAGGCTATGCTTTCTGCAAGCGACAGTGTCAATTTGTAAGCAAAGTTCCAAATTTAGATCGTTTATTTTGAAACGAGCAAAAGCCGAATTCTTTACCAGGACGCGATGAGCCAATTCGAGATTAAGCGTCCGGACTAGGAAGCACATCCATATCGGAGTCAGCCACTGCAGTAGACAAATCCAACGCCTCGCATAGAACGTCAATCGCACATAGATGGAATGTAGCACTGCTATCAGTCGGAGCTGCGGCATCTGGTGCGGCAGTCGGAACCTGTGTGCCTGTGGAGGAGTCGCCTAACCCAGCAGGAGCAAACGGCACCTGTGGATTCTCAAGGAATGCGTTCATCAGAATCGGAAGCCGCTGGAGACAACGCAGAGCGTGGGCCTTTATGAGGTCCAGCATTGCATCCATGTCCGGGGGCGCGTCTGATGGAAATGTTAGACATAAATCCAACAAGCATTCTTCTCCGCAGAACAGGCATCGAAGAACAGGTAAGATGCAGTCTACCCAGACTGGTCTAAACGATAGAAACCAGGAGGCATTGAGTTCTCATAGGCAAGGCAAGCCCAGAAGTTGTACCATGCGTTCACGGTACTTCCGTTCCAGGAGTGTTTTCAACAACCCTTCTGGAATTGGGCCGTCCATTGCATAGCAATAGTAGTATAATCAGGATTCCGGCAATTAGGAAAAGGATGAGCGGGAATCCACCAAATACGCTTCCCAATACGGAGTGTATAAAATTTGGGATTACTCCGAGGACTGTCTGAAAGGTGCTTAACAGTCCTGACCCTATGGTCTTAAATAGGTGTACAATACCGCTCGTATCAGACATGTTGAAGATACGACTAACCATTTCCGTGAAATGAAAGGGGCAGTTTGTACGTATGAGTGCCTGTATCTCAGTCGAGGTCCTTGCAACTTGAAGTTCATAGGTTTCTCGAGCGGAGGTTAAGGGCACGGGTTGCTGTAAAAGCATGGCTTTCAATCTGCTCAGAGTATCAAACTGTATGAAAGAAACATTCAGCGAAGGTCATAGCGGCGCCTCCCTGACTGTGTTCAGTGGCGGAAACAATACTTGCATACAGCAAGTAACCCTGGAGTTAACAGTTACTAGATAGGCAACGCCCGGAAGCATCCCACAGCAACCGTGATCATTTAGCATCAAGTAACTCCCATTCGAGAGCAGCTGGAAAACCGGCGTGATCATGGCCGCTGGGGTCCCTGACATGTGACAAGATAGGTTTGCTACTGAACCACTGCAGGCTCCGTGTAGAGAAATATCCTGACACATGAGAGAACCGCTCAAAGTGTTCTTGCAGTTTGTACCACTCAGATACACTTCTCGATTCCCCATTCCGGTATCGGTATCTATATGGTAACTCCCAAGTTTCCTTGATGTATCCCTTACCCATAGTCTCATATCTGCCTGCCTGCCTTTGCTCAAGGCAATATTGAAACTGAAACGTAGTGACCGGCAGAGTGATTTGGCCACGAATGAGCCATTCTGTTGATGGTGATTCGGCTACAGTGAATGGTAACCTTTCCAGTTTCTCAATACGCAGCATTGTGTATTTGGCTCCCCTTTGTGCCATTTCTGTCTGTTTAACAGTTAGATCAGAGCTTTCCAAACTGTGTGTCCCGACACAGTACTGTGTCCCCTGCAAATGGTGGGTGTGTCGCGGGATGACACCGGTATTAACGGGCACTTGGCACATAACTGCTGCTAATTAAGAGGCATTCCTTTGAAAGCTTTGTTCTCACTATGCCTCATCTATTGCATAACGTCTCCCAGTAAATGGTCTTTTAAAGACCTGCGAAGTACTCGGGTGCGGCTGTGTGTGTGCCCGGGAAGCTGGGGTGAGGTGACAGAGGGTGACAGACAGAGGGAGGAAGACAGAGGGAGATAGAGGGAGGAAGACAGAGGGAGACAGAGGGAGGGAGACAGAGGGAGGGAGACAGAGAGAGAGGGATACAGAGAGAGAGGGAGACAGAGGGAGGGAGACAGAGAGGGAGGGAGACAGAGGGACGGAGACAGAGGGAGACAAACAGAGGGAGGAGGGCGACAGAGGGAGGGAGGTAGACAGAGGGAGGGAGACAGACAGAGGGAGACAGACAGAGGGAGGGAGACAGAGAGAGCGGGAAACCGGGGGACACAGAGAGAGGGAGACAGAGGGAGGGAGTCCGGGGTAGACAGAGGGAGGGAGAGGGAGACAGAGAGAGGGAGACAGAGAGAGGGAGACAGAGAGAGGGAGCCAGACAGAGGGAGGTAGACAGAGGGAGAGGGAGACAGAGAGAGAGGGAGACAGAGAGAGAGGGAGACAGAGAGAGGGAGACAGAGGGAGACAGACAGAGGGAGACAGAGGGAGAGAGAGAGAGAGAGGGAGACAGGGAGGGAGACAGAGAGAGAGGGAGACAGACAGAGGGAGACAGAGGGAGAGAGAGAGAGAGAGAGGGAGACAGAGGGAGGGAGACAGAGGGAGAGGGAGACAGAGAGAGAGGGAGACAGAGAGAGAGGGAGACAGAGGGAGACAGACAGAGGGAGACAGAGGGAGAGAGAGAGAGAGAGAGGGAGGGAGACAGAGGGAGGGAGACAGAGAGGGAGACAGAGGGAGACAGACAGAGGGAGACAGAGGGAGAGAGAGAGAGGGAGACAGAGGGAGGGAGACAGAGGGAGGGAGACAGAGAGAGAGGGAGACAGAGAGAGGGAGACAGACAGATGGAGGGAGACAGATGGAGGGAGACAGACAGAGGGAGGGAGAGAGAGGGAGACAGAGGGAGAGAGACAGAGGGAGAGAGACAGAGGGAGAGCGAGAGGGAGACAGAGGGAGAGAGAGAGAGAGAGAGAGGGAGAGAGAGAGGGAGAGGTAGGGAGACAGAGGGACGGAGACAGAGGGAGGGAGACAGAGGGATAGAAACAGAGGGAGACAGAGAGAGGGAGACGGACAGAGGGAGACAGACAGAGGAAGACAGACAGAGGGAGACAGACAGAGGGAGATAGACAGAGGGAGACAGACAGAGGGAGGGAGACAGACAGAGGGAGACAGACAGAGGGAGGGAGGAGGGCGACAGAGGGAGCGAGACAGATAGAGGGAGACAGAGGGAGGTAGACAGACAGAGGGAGACAGAGGGAGGGAGAGAGAGGGAGGGAGACAGAGGGAGAGAGAGGGAGACAGAGGGAGGGAGAGGGAGGGAGACAGAGAGGGAGACAGTTAGAGAGAGAGAGAGGGAGACAGGGAGGGAGAGAGAGGGAGAGAGAGAGAGAGAGAGGGAGGGAGAGAGAGAGAGAGAGAGAGAGAGGGAGACAGACAGAGGGAGGGAGAGATAGAGAGAGGGAGGGAGACAGAGAGAGAGAGAGAGAGAAAGATGTGTGTATGCCGGGTCTGGTGGCTCAGTGGACGAAGGCATCCGCTGCAGGGGCCTGTGTTCAACCTCATGATCTCAAATTTGCTTGAAAATGCACCATTTGCCCACTTTTATTTCAAACTTTTCTTCCAGGGGGAGAACCCCCCCGAACCCCACTTAAGTGGTTCGTGCTCGCTCGCTACACTGCCTTACTGTGTCCCAAAATGATGCATCTCCAAAAAATGTGTCACCAACATGAAAAGTTTGGAAAGCTGTGAGTTAGATTGTATTCTGAAAACAGAGACGTGCTGTTTATAAAACGCCAGGGCACATAGCCTGCACGCAAAGATTGCCCGGTCCAGCTCAACATCATAATAGAACGTAGCTGAGATTGCCCCTGTTGTAACAAGGCCAGATCTTGTTCTAGTATGTCGATCGCCGAAGACACAATGTAGCCTAAGGAGTAAATCCTGGAGGTCAAAGTTGTTAACCCATTATCCACTACAGCTAATGCCTTCTCTAAGTTAATACGGTCTATTTCCCGTATTCTCTCTGCGGCCTCTTGTTGGGATATTTTCCAGTTCTCATTATAGTAGGCATAAAGGCCTGCATATATGAAACGTTTCTGACGTTCTTTCCTGGGTCCTAGTAGGAAATCTCTAAGATCCATGTCAGGTGAGAGTAAGGTCAAGTGGTGCTTCACTTCTGTGAGTGTTAAGGTCTCTAGCCAATCAAGGCACAACTTCCCAACACTATAGGATGTCACTACCCCCGGGTGATGTCTCTGTACATAGCGCGGATCTGGCCTATGGATACTAAACCCTTCGGTTGTATTCATAAATCTCTGTTGACAGATGTTTGTGTCAATGGGCCAAACCAGCCATTCTGTCCAATCAGGATCTGATCTGTTGTACTGGAAAATGTCATCTAATTTCACCCCATGTGTAGTTGAATTCTGCCCCTCACCCATCTGTGATGGTGTTGGAAACCCCGGTGTGTTCATTTCCTTGCCTTTGGCTAATCCAAGACAGGATGTTTGTTGCACAGTTTCGTTCAGAAATAACATCTGCTGTGGAATGATGCATGCTCTAAAAAGTGCTTCTATTCCCTGGACTTGCCAGTCTCTAGAACCCCAGATTGATTTTGAATCTATCGTGTCTTTCCATAGGTCGAAACCCTGTCTAGACAACTGGTTCAGAAAGGATGCCGAGTAAATATGTTTGGTGTTTGTTAACATAATTTTCTGAGCTGAAATCTTTGCCACTTTATTATAAAATGATTTTGGGTCGGATGTGTTAAACCCTGAGAAGTATGTGAATTTCTGTGCAAATGCTTGTGAACTGCCTTTTGGAGGTGTTGGGCAGTGTTCCCACTGGTGGTACTCGAATACATTTCGAGGTGTTATAGACTTGTGTAAGAAATGATCACCAAAATGTTGGTAACAGTACAATGTATCATAGTTAGTGCTGTCTAACATTTCATTGTTCGGAAATGCAGCAGTTTTTTCTAGATCAGACATCATAGCATTTACAGTTTCAGTGTCCCAATCATCAGAATATGCACTGGATGTAATAATATCACTTAAAGACATTTTAAATACATGTTTTAGTTTTAAAAGTTTAGTCGGACCTAATATATCAATCTTGTCCCATACTATACCGTCCGGTATAGGAACTGCTGTGATGTTCACTGAAGACAAGTCTCTTGGTTCACGATGTGAAGACTGGTGTGGTTTTAAAATCAAATTGACTCTTTGGGCTGTAGAGCTTTGCTGGAGGTATCGTCCATTAATAAGCATACTAAAAGTTATAATTAAACCTAGCCAGAAAATGAAAAATAAAATCCCAGTGATATACCATAGTTCTATCCAAGGTGACACCAGGTAAGTCTTTCTAAAAAAGTTCAAAAAGTCAGTGAGTTTTTGTTTGAGTGATGTTTTAGCTGACGTCGTTTCCGGCTCGCTTGGGTCCAGTGAAAACGTATCAAAGTTCATGAAATAGCCAGAAGCAGTTCGGTCAATTGTTGGAATTGCATCGGGATTTGTTGAAATCGTATTTTGCTCTTGACGAGGCATGTTGACGTAGACGTCTGTATTAGGTCTGATTGCAACTTGGTTGTTAAGTTGATTTTCATTTTGAAGATGAATTTCATGTTGAAGTGGAACAAGTTCCATAGCATTGTTGCTTAGTCCTTCATTCCGTACAGGTGGCTCTTCAAACGTGATGAGTCTTTCTGTTTGAACTTCTTGGATTGTAGCAAGAGGAGGGCGTCTGCTACTATGGAGTCCACGAGGCCTACTGTTTAGTATTGGCCACATAGTGTGGTTTGATTAAGTCAATTGAGACGAATCTTTTCTCCTTTTTTCCGGCAAGAGGCGGCAGAAGTACAGTTCTTGTGCCGTGGATTGCAAGGACCGGTACAGGCTTCCTGTAGGATGGTCCAAATTCTTTTTTGTCAGCAATCTTCTCTCTGACCAGATCCCCGATCTTTGGGATCCAGATAGGTCTTGCCGTTACTGCCTTGACTTCCTCAGTGGCGGCCTGTTTCTGGAGCACGTTACTTTGTTGTGTCCTGGATTCATTTAGATCCTGTAAAACAGCCAAACGATCATGGATATCAAATAATTTTTCATCCGCCACTGCGCCTTCACAATCAAGATCAGGTACCCACATTCTCGTCCCAAATAGGACCTCGTAAGGAGTGACACCTCCTAGAGAGCTTCTTGGCTGGTTATTGAGCGCGCGCTGTACCCCATAGAGGTGATCGACCCATCTACCGCCCTTGCCTAATACCCTAGCTGTTAAAGATTGGTTTAAGTCTCGGTTTTTCCTCTCCACAACAGAATTTCCCTCGGGATGGTATGGAGAGGAGTACCGCAATGCTACGCCCATTCCTTCCATGGCCTCTTTGTAAGCCCAAGAGCTAAACGCCGGACCACGGTCAGAATGTAACGTGCCAACTGCGTATGTGCCGATAAAGACTCGCAAATCTTTTATAACAGTTCGAGCATCAGCCGAGCGCTGAGGCCAGACCCATAGGAATCTATAGCAGGAATCCACTGCAACCATGATACATTTCTTGGACCCATCAGATTGTAGGGGTCCGCAGTGGTCCAAATAAACACATGCGAGAGGTTTGTCTGATTTCAGTAATGGTGTCTGAGCTGGGCGTGTTACGGTGGAACCTTTCATCTGCTGGCAGATGTCGCATTTCAAGACATAGTCTTTAGTCTGCTTTGTTAACCCTGGCCACCAGTAGCGCTGTTTCAGTAAAGAAATAGTCGCAGTGACGCCTGTGTGCGCAGAACCCAAACCCTCGTGCGCTGCTAAAATTAAGCTCTGCCTACGATCCATATTTGGTATTACTCTATCCCCCACTCCAGGAATCTGAGCATATGGAATGTTTTGTGCATCTAACTTGTAGGAGTACTTGAGTGGAAATTTCTTTGGTACTGCTGTGCTGCCTTTGCGCGAAGCATTGAGAGCTACCATTATCTCGCCGTCTATCCTCGTTCTTGAACGAGTAACTGCAGCTACGGCGGCTGTGCGAACAGCCCCCTTTGCGGCTTCATCAGCCAATGAATTCCCTTCAACGTGAACGCCATCACGCTGATGACTCAGTGTATGTATCACGTGAGCCCTTGGTAGTTCGTTTCTCAACTCCTCTACCTGTTCCCATAGCATTTTATGCTTAATTGTGCCACCTTTTGCATCTTTGAACCCGTTTTGTTCCCAATGGTGTAGATATTCATTGTATGACTGTACACAGTAAAAGGAATCACACACAATCAGTTTCGGGAATTCGTGATCCGTATTTATAAGTGCCAGTATCAGTGCTTTGAGTTCTGCCAACTGAGCCGTGCAGTCTCCTAGAGATTGCGTTTTAGTACAGCTTGGATGGAACTTGCCATCACGCATGCGACCTTTAACGATTGCACACGCTGCGCTGTAAGCTTGCTTGCTTCCTGTGGCTGGTTGAGCAGAACCGTCAGTGTAAATAATATATTCATACTGATCGAGAGGCAAAATTTCATTTGTTAGAGGATATTCTTGTTCATATTGCAGGAATTCTTGAGTTTTTAAACTTGGATCAAATCTGTATTCAACATCCGTTGCATTAACCCCTTCGCTGCTAGGCCTTTTCCCCTCCTGTGCTAAGCCTTTTTTTGGCTATTTGGGGTAGTGCGCGCTTAGGCCCCTGTAACTTTTTGACCACATAAGGTATCCATGCCAAATTTGCGTCCTTTTTTTCTAACATCATGGGGATTGTAAAGGTACCCAGGGTTTGTGGATTCCCCTGGAGGGGACCCAGAAATTAGTCAAAATACAGCTAAATTTTGGGTTTTTTTGGAAAAAGGCAAAAAAGGGCTACAGATGAAAGCGTCTTGATTTTTCCCTGCAAATGGCATCAAAAAAGGGGTTGTGGGGATGAAATCACCATCTTCCCAGCTTTCAGGGACAAGCAGACTTTTGTCAGAAAACCAACTTTCTTTACACAGTTTTGGCATTTTTCTGGGACATAGCCTATTTTTGCTATTTTTTGTGCTTTCAACCTCCTTCCAGTTAATGGTAGAAATGGGTATGAAACCAATAATGGATCCTGGAAAGCCATACATTTATGAAAAGTAGACAAAATTCTGAATTCAGCAAGGGGTCATTTGTGTAGATCCTTAAAGTTTTCCTTATAGAAACTAACAGTTAAATAAAGGAAAAATTGAAAATTAGTTGAAAAAAACAGCCATTTGTGTCAACGTTTTCACCTGTAACTTCTTCTAATTATGACAGCTATTTGAAGGCAATATACCGTTATATCCGCTGGACCTTTCTGGTTGTGGGGATATATAGGACTTGTAGGTTCACCAAGAACCCGACGAACCCAGAGCCAATAATTGAGCAACATCTTGCAATGATTTTTTTAAGTACCGGGTATATAGCAATTATTTTGGGAAAATGTATACATGGAAAAATTGTTATGAAAGACACCTATGTATTTCTGAAATGGGAACAAAATGTAGATTTTAGAAACAGTAGATATTTGCACATTTTCGAAATTGGGAGTACCCATACTAGCATGAGAATTATAGGTCATTTTTCAAAATGACTTATTTTTTACACATTGTCTTTCATTTGGAAGGCAGAAATGCATCGAAAGTCAATAGGTAATAACAGTTGCTCTACAATTCTGTGTTACCCTAAGTCTCCCGATAAAAATGGTACCTCACTTGTGTGGGTAGCCCTTGTGCCCACAACAGGAAATGGCTCAAAATGCAACGTGGACGTACCACATTTTCACAATGAAAAATTACCCTTTTTTGCAAAGTGCCTAGGTGTAGTTTTTGAACCCTAGCTCTGCCGGCACCTAGGGAAACCTAGCAAACCTATACATTTTTGAAAACTAGACACCCAGGGGAATCCAGGATGGGGTGACTTGACTGCCTCCCACCAGGTTCTGTTACCCAGAATCCCTTGCAAACATAAAAAATTGTCAAAAAACCACATTTTCCCCACATTTCTGTGGTGGAAAGTTCTGGAATCTGCGTGGATCCACAAATTTCCACCCACCCCGCGTTCCCCAAAGTCTTACGAGAAAAATGGTACTTCACTTGTGTGGGTCGGCCTAGTGCCTGCGACAGGAAACGGCGCAAAACGCAACGTGGTCACACCTCAATTTCGCAGTGAAAAATGACCCTTTTTGGCAAAGTGCCTAGCTGTAGTTTTTGAACCCTAGCTCTGCCGGCACCTAGGGAAACTTAGCAAACCTATACATTTTTGAAAACTAGACACCCATGGGAATCCAGGATGGGGTGACTTGACTGCCTCCCACCAGGTTCTGTTACCCAGAATCCCTTGCAAACATAAAAAATTGTCAAAAAAACCACATTTTCCCCACATTTCTGTGGTGGAAAGTTCTGGAATCTGCGTGGATCCACAAATTTCCACCCACCCCGCGTTCCCCAAAGTCTTACGAGAAAAATGGTACCTCACTTGTGTGGGTCGGCCTAGTGCCTGCGACAGGAAACGGCGCAAAACGCAACGCGGTCACACCTCAATTTCGCAGTGAAAAATGACCCTTTTTTGGCAAAGTGCCTAGCTGTAGTTTTTTAACCCTACCTCTGCCGGCACCTAGGGAAACCTAGCAAACCTATACATTTTTGAAAACTAGACACCCAGGGGAATCCAGGATGGGGTGACTTGACTGCCTCCCACCAGGTTCTGTTACCCAGAATCCCTTGCAAACATAAAAATTGTCAAAAAAACACATTTTCCCCACATTTCTGTGGTGGAAAGTTCTGGAATCTGCGTGGATCCACAAATTTCCAACCACCCCGCATTCCCCAAAGTCTTACGAAAAAAATGGTACCTCACTTGTGTGGGTCGGCCTAGTGCCTGCGACAGGAAACGGCGCAAAACGCAACGTGGTCACACCTCAATTTCGCAGTGAAAAATGACCCTTTTTTGGCAAAGTGCCTAGCTGTAGTTTTTGAACCCTAGCTCTGCCGGCACCTAGGGAAACCTAGCAAACCTATACATTTTTGAAAACTAGACACCCAGGGGAATCCAGGATGGGGTGACTTGACTGCCTCCCACCAGGTTCTGTTACCCAGAATCCCTTGCAAACATAAAAAATTGTCAAAAAAACCACATTTTCCCCACATTTCTGTGGTGGAAAGTTCTGGAATCTGCGTGGATCCACAAATTTCCACCCACCCCGCGTTCCCCAAAGTCTTACGAGAAAAATGGTACCTCACTTGTGTGGGTCGGCCTAGTGCCTGCGACAGGAAACTGCGCAAAACGCAACGCGGTCACACCTCAATTTCGCAGTGAAAAATGACCCTTTTTGGCAAAGTGCCTAGCTGTAGTTTTTGAACCCTACCTCTGCCGGCACCTAGGGAAACCTAGCAAACCTATACATTTTTGAAAACTAGACACCCAGGGGAATCCAGGATGGGGTGACTTGACTGCCTCCCACCAGGTTCTGTTACCCAGAATCCCTTGCAAACATAAATAATTGTCAAAAAACACATTTCCCCCACATTTCTGTGGTGGAAAGTTCTGGAATCTGCGTGGATCCACAAATTTCCACCCACCCCGCGTCCCCCAAAGTCTTACGAGAAAAATGGTACCTCACTTGTGTGGGTCGGCCTAGTGCCTACGACAGGAAACGGCGCAAAACACAACGTGGTCACACCTCAATTTCGCAGTGAAAAATGACCCTTTTTTGGCAAAGTGCCTAGCTGTAGTTTTTGAACCCTAGCTCTGCCGGCACCTAGGGAAACCTAGCAAACCTATACATTTTTGAAAACTAGACACCCAGGGGAATCCAGGATGGGGTGACTTGACTGCCTCCCACCAGGTTCTGTTACCCAGAATCCCTTGCAAACATAAAAAATTGTCCAAAAACCACCTTTTCCCCACATTTCTGTGGTGGAAAGTTCTGGAATCTGCGTGGATCCACAAATTTCCACCCACCCCGCGTTCCCCAAAGTCTTACGAGAAAAATGGTACCTCACTTGTGTGGGTCGGCCTAGTGCCTGCGACAGGAAACGGCGCAAAACGCAACGTGGTCACACCTCAATTTCGCAGTGAAAAATGACCCTTTTTGGCAAAGTGCCTAGCTGTAGTTTTTGAACCCTAGCTCTGCCGGCACCTAGGGAAACCTAGCAAACCTATACATTTTTGAAAACTAGACACCCAGGGGAATCCAGGATGGGGTGACTTGACTGCCTCCCACCAGGTTCTGTTACCCAGAATCCCTTGCAAACATAAAAAATTGTCCAAAAAACCACATTTTCCCCACATTTCTGTGGTGGAAAGTTCTGGAATCTGCGTGGATCCACAAATTTCCACCCACCCCGCGTTCCCCAAAGTCTTACGAGAAAAATGGTACCTCACTTGTGTGGGTCGGCCTAGTGCCTGCGACAGGAAACGGCGCAAAACGCAACGTGGTCACACCTCAATTTCGCTGTGTAAAATGACCCTTTTTTGGCAAAGTGCCTTGCTGTAGTTTTTGAACCCTACCTCTGCCGGCACCTAGGGAAACCTAGCAAACCTATACATTTTTGAAAACTAGACACCCAGGAGAATCCAGTATGGGGTGACTTGACTGCCTCCCACCAGGTTCTGTTACCCAGAATCCCTTGCAAACATAAAAAATTGTCCAAAAAAACACATTTTCCACACATTTCTGTGGTGGAAAGTTCTGGAATCTGCGTGGATCCACACATTTCCACCCACCCCGCGTTCCCCAAAGTCTTACGAGAAAAATGGTACCTCACTTGTGTGGGTCGGCCTAGTGCCTGCGACAGGAAACGGCGCAAAACGCAACGCGGTCACACCTCAATTTCGCAGTGAAAAATGACCCTTTTTTGGCAAAGTGCCTAGCTGTAGTTTTTGAACCCTACCTCTGCCGGCACCTAGGGAAACCTAGCAAACCTATACATTTTTGAAAACTAGACACCCAGGGGAATCCAGGATGGGGTGACTTGACTGCCTCCCACCAGGTTCTGTTACCCAGAATCCCTTGCAAACATAAAAAATTGTCCAAAAAAACACATTTTCCCCATATTTCTGTGGTGGAAAGTTCTGGAATCTGCGTGGATCCACAAATTTCCACCCACCCCGCGTTCCCCAAAGTCTTACGAGAAAAATGGTACCTCACTTGTGTGGGTCGGCCTAGTGCCTACGACAGGAAACGGCGCAAAACACAACGTGGTCACACCTCAATTTCGCAGTGAAAAATGACCCTTTTTTGGCAAAGTGCCTAGCTGTAGTTTTTGAACCCTACCTCTGCCGACACATAGGGAAACCTAGCAAACCTATAAATTTTTGAAAACTAGACACCCAGGGGAATCCAGGATGGGGTGACTTGACTGCCTCCCACCAGGTTCTGTTACCCAGAATCCCTTGCAAACATAAAAAATTGTCCAAAAAAACAAATTTTCCACACATTTCTGTGGTGGAAAGTTCTGGAATCTGCGTGGATCCACAAATTTCCACCCACTTCGCGTTCCCCAAAGTCTTACGAGAAAAATGGTACCTCACTTGTGTGGGTCGGCCTAGTGCCTGCGACAGGAAACGGCGCAAAACGCAACGCGGTCACACCTCAATTTCGCAGTGAAAAATGACCCTTTTTTGGCAAAGTGCCTAGCTGTAGTTTTTTAACCCTAGCTCTGCCGGCACCTAGGGAAACCTAGCAAACCTATACATTTTTGAAAACTAGACACCCAGGGGAATCCAGGATGGGGTGACTTGACTGCCTCCCACCAGGTTCTGTTACCCAGGATCCCTTGCAAACATAAAAAATTGTCAAAAAAACCACATTTTCCCCACTTTTCTGTGGTGGAAAGTTCTGGAATCTGCGTGGATCCACAAATTTCCACCCACCCCGCGTTCCCCAAAGTCTTACGAGAAAAATGGTACCTCACTTGTGTGGGTCGGCCTAGTGCCTGCGACAGGAAACGGCGCAAAACGCAACGCGGTCACACCTCAATTTCGCAGTGAAAAATGACCCTTTTTTGGCAAAGTGCCTAGCTGTAGTTTTTGAACCCTACCTCTGCCGGCACCTAGGGAAACCTAGCAAACACACACATTTCTGAAAAGTAGACACCCGGGGCTTCCAGGGAGGTATGGCTTGCGTGGATCCCCCAACGTTTCCTTACCCAGAATCCTCTGCAAACCTCAATTTTAGCTGAAAAATCACTTTTTTCACACATTTGTGTGTGGGAAAGTGTGGCATCACTGGCCTCACACAAATTTCCTACCACCCAGCGTTCCCCCAGGTCTCCCGATAAAAATGGTGCCTCACTTGTGTGGGAGGCCCAAGTACCCGCGACAGGCAAGGGCCCACAACGTAGTGAGGCGACCTCAAAATTGCCTATCTCAAAACCACCTGGTTTTGCAAGGGGGTCACCTGGGTTTTTGGCCCCGTGCTCGGCGGCCATCTAGGGAAACCTACCAAACCCACACATTTTTGAAAAGTAGACACCCGGGGGCTTCCAGGGAGGTAAGGCTTGCGTGGATCCCCCAACGTTTCCTTACCCAGAATCCCTTGCAAACCTCAATTTTAGCTGAAAAAATCACTTTTTTCACACATTTGTGTGTGGGAAAGTGTGGCATCACTGGCCTCACACAAATTTCCTACCACCCAGCGTTCCCCCAGGTCTCCCGATAAAAATGGTGCCTCACTTGTGTGGGAGGCCCAAGTACCCGCGACAGGCAAGGGCCCACAACGTAGTGAGGCGACCTCAAAATTGCCTATCTCAAAACCACCTGGTTTTGCAAGGGGGTCACCTGGGTTTTTGGCCCCGTGCTCGGCGGCCATCTAGGGAAACCTACCAAACCCACACATTTCTGAAAAGTAGACACCCGGGGGCTTCCAGGGAGGTATGGCTTGCGTGGATCCCCCAACGTTTCCTTACCCAGAATCCCTTGCAAACCTCAATTTTAGCTGAAAAATCACTTTTTTCACACATTTGTGTGTGGAAAGTGTGGCATCACTGGCCTCACACAAATTTCCTACCACCCAGCGTTCCCCCAGGTCTCCCGATAAAAATGGTGCCTCACTTGTGTGGGAGGCTCAAGTACCCGCGACAGGCAAGGGCCCACAACGTAGTGAGGCGACCTCAAAATGGCCTTTCACAAAACCACCTGGTTTTGCAAGGGGGGTCACCTGGGTTTTTGGCCCTGTGCTCGGCGGCCATGTGTGTAGGAAATTTGTGTGAGGCCAGTGATGCCACACTTTCCCACACAAAAATGTGTGAAAAAAGTGATTTTTTCAGCTAAAAGTGAGGTTTGCAGGGGATTCTGGGTAGGAAACGTTGGGGGATCCACGCAAGCCATACCTCCCTGGAAGCCCCCGGGTGTCTACTTTTCAGAAATGTGTGGGTTTGGTAGGTTTCCCTATGTGGCCGCCGAGCCCCGGGCCAAAACCCAGGTGACCCCCCTTGCAAAACCAGGTCATAATGAGATAATGTGTTGTTTATTTCTGCAGCGTGAACATTTTGGCACAATATTGCAAGGAAAATGTGACAGCCATTTTGAGGTTTGCAGGACATTGTGGGTACCATAACTTGTTGGGATCCACAAGAGAGATATCACCATGTACTCCCATGGGTGTTTCGTTTACGACAATATCTACAGTTGGTAGGTTATTCTTAGACGGAATGTACACCTTGGCAGACAGACTAAAAAGACAAAGATTACTGCACAGCCATCTATTCCTCAAGCACACACACATACTGGTTGGATTTGGCACGAGGGCAAGTGATGGTTCAGTATATACAATTTTATTAACAAGAGATTTCACAAAAATGAAATGCACTGTCAATAATTGAAAGGACAAAAACGGAACCAGTGACTCGCAGCTCGTGAGCTGTAAAGCCACGTCAAGGCCCCAACCGCTTTACAGGCCATTCACACACCTTTCATACGTGATACACACAAGACCATTCACACCCCCAGGCACGAAACAAACACATTACAACATTCACAAAAAGGGACAAGGTACACCCTGCTTGAGAAAGACAAAAAAAATATATTACTGCACAGCCATCTAATCCTCAAGCACACACACACATACTGGTTGGATTTGGCACGAGGGTGAGTGATGGTTCAGTATATACAATTGTATTAACAAGTGATTTCACAAAAATGAAATGCACTGTTAATAATTGAAAGGACGAGAAACTGAAACATTGACTCACAGCTCGTGAGCTGTAAAGCCACGACAAGGCACCAACCTCTTTACAGGCCATTCATACACCTTTCATACGTGTGACAAATACAAAACCATTCACACCACCAGCCGCGGGCCCATCACATTACAACACTCACACCAGCAGACAGCGCCATTCAAGGGCCCATCACTTTCACACGCCCACATTCCTAACACAGCAACCACACAAGCTGATGGATTGCGTGGAGTGTCGCTCGGCTAGCAGTGTGTGTAGTGACCAGCAGCAAGTCACTACTCACACACTGCCAGCCGAGCGCCAGTCCACGCACACCGCCAGCCAAGCGCCACTCCACGCACACCGCCAGCCAAGCGCCACTCCACGCACACCGCCAGCCTAGCGCCACTCCACGCACACCGCCAGCCTAGCGCCACTCCACGCACACCGCCAGCCTAGCGCCACCCACGCACACCGCCAGCCTAGCGCCACTCCACGCACACCGCCAGCCTAGCGCCACTCCACGCACACCGCCAGCCAAGAGCCACTCCCCGCACACCGCCAGCCAAGCGCCACTCCACGCACACCGCCAGCCAAGCACCAGCCTACACACACCACCATCACATTTAGGATTTTTTTATACAAAAAAGAAAACACAAACAAATTGCAAATAGATACAAATCTACTAACACAAAATCAGAAACATTGCACTAATGCCAACCTTGAAACAGAACAACAATTCTTAAACATTACAGACCAGGCAGTTCACTTTACCACTCATGGTTGCTCCCAATAATTCTTTTGCTTGTGGTACGCTCTATAACAAGCAGGCACACACAGCCCAGGGTTAGAAGGACACTCAGGGCAGTACATACGAGTCTCCTTCCGCGTACCTCTTCGCCAACAGACTCTACATCTCCTAGTGGGAAAGTCTTTTGAGAGTGTAGGAGGAATGTGATCAGGAAAGTGGCGCTCTTTCAATCGAGCCACATCCTCCACCACTCCAACTCTAGGAACACTTGCCTGTTCCACAACAACAAGGCTGCCTATGACAGACTCCTGAAACTGAACAAAAGTCAACTTTGACGCAGGAGAACACTCCTTGAACACAACAAAAGCATTGAAAGTTGCTAAATTGAAGAGATGGATGGCCAACTTCTTATACCAAATGTAAGACTTACGAATAGCAGTGTAAGGTTCCAACCTCTGATCTACTCTATCAACACCACCCATGTGCTTATTGTAGTCTAAAATGCACACAGGTTTGCTCACTTCAGCAATCTGACCCCAAACAGCCACAGGTGAAGTACTCTCATCATGGATGGTAGTCAGCATGTACACATCCCTCCTGTCCACAAATTTCACAGCTAGCAGTTCCTCACTACGCAAGGCACTGCACTGTCCCCTCTGAAGTTTTTTGCAAACAAGCTCTTTTGGATAACCTTTACGGTTAGAGCGGATTGTGCCACAAGCAAAAGTGTCCACTTTGAACAATTCCTTAAACAATTGCACAGCAGTGTAGAAGTTATCAAGGTACAAATGGTGGCCTCTGTTAAACAGTCCTCTAGCAAGTTCCCACACAATTTTCTCTGAAACTCCTACTAAAGTGGACGGACAACCAGGGGGTCAATAGTGGAATCCCTACCAGTGTACACACGCAAATTAAAAACATATCCTGTCCTACTCTCAGACAACATATACAGCTTAATTCCATAGCGTGCCCTCTTGCTAGGAATGTACTGCCTAAAAACCAAACGGCCCTTGAACAGCACCAAAGACTCATCAATAGATATTTCTTTCCCTGGAGTATAGATCTCTGAAAATCGATCTACAAAGTGATCAAGAACAGGCCGAATCTTAAAAAGACGGTCACATTCAGGGTGATCTCGTGGCAACGCCAAACCATTATCAACAAAATGCAGCATCCGAAGCAAAAGTAAATACCGATCACGAGTCATATCTGCAGGAAATATGGCCGTTGCCATCAAGGGACTGGTAGACCAATATGAACCCATGGACGGCTTCCTTATCAAACCCATCAAAAAAGTCAAGCCCAAAAACTTCTTCATCTCTTCCAGATTTGTGGGACTCCACCGGGTAGCTCTAGAATGGGGCCTAAGTCTGGCACTGTTGTCCCTCAAAAACTGTTCAGCATACAAATTAGTCTGCTCAACAATCTCACCCAAAAATACATCATCCATAAACAACTGAAAATACTGTATAGGCAAATAATGTTCACAATCCACTCTACACCCTGCATAACCACTAAAGGCAGGCAACACCGGCTGCACCATGTTTGGATCAACCCAGAGTCCAGCACTTCCAGTAGGAAGCCTAGCAGCCCCAGGCTGCAATCCAGATGCCTCTTGCACCATCGGCACAGTAGTATCCTCCTCTAAATCAGGCACTTCATCTGCACTGAGAGTACCTTCATCATCCGATGATTCCATGTGGAGAGAAAACTCACTGCCTGAATCTTCCCCTCCCTCCTCTCCCTCAGACGCACTGTCAGTCTCATAATCCTGCTCAGAGGAAGATTCAAGAAGCAAACCAACCACCTGCTGAGCAGTAATTCTACGGCTAGCCATAATGCTTACTAATAAAGGTTACTTGTCAAACAAGTCAACAACAACAAACCCTTTGTAAAAAAAAAAGAAATAAACAAAATGTAGCTTTATCACAAAGACCTATATACTCCAACACTATACCACTCACGTGACAGAAGCAGCTAGACTCACCACCACCTACTCTGCACAGACACAGTAAGGATCAACAATATCCCACTAAAAAAGAAGAAGAAAAAAATTACACATAAGACAATGCAAAACATCGCAAAGAATTTCATGCTCTGAACACTAACAAATATGCTGCCATTATGGCACCACTTACAAAAAAATTCATTCATGCATGACAATAATACTCATTTGGAGTACACACAACAAAAATATTTTTCTTACCAAATAAATGCAATTACGCAAAACTGCAGAACCACCACTGCCGAAACCGCAAACAGGAATCAAAAGCTTTACACTAGAATAAAAAGGAGAAAAAAAACATTACAATCACATATGCAAATAATGCACCAGTCCACACACAATCCACCAGCCAAGCTAAGGGGTAGGTGGGCCTAACAGTATAAATAAAATATTCACCCCCGTAAAAGGGGAGCAACCCTTGCCCTTTTGGCCACTCCCCAACACAAAAATTAAAAAAAACCCTGGTGCCTAGTGGGCATTCCTGCTGCACGATCACATGATCGTGCAGCAGGAATGCACAAAAGAGGCATCGGGGGAAAGGAAAACCCTTTCCTTTCCCTCGATGCCTCTTTTGATACAAACACCCCCCCCCCTCCCCGAGCCAAACCTCACCTGATTTCCCCGACGCGCTGGAAGCAAATGGCTTCCAGCGCGTCGGGGAAGAAAGGGAAACCCTCAATGATGTCAGCGCGCTGACGTCATTGATGGGGCGGGGGGAGGCAGGGGAAGCCCTTCCCCTGCCTCCCCAAAAAAAAAACCTAACGATCGGATTCCCACGGGGGGAGCGCCAGCGCTTCCCCCGTGGGTGGTCTTATGACGAGCTGGACTCGTCATGAGCACACGAGCACTGTGTGCCATGACGAGTCCAGCTCGTCATAAGCACCGAAGGGGATAAAGGGTCAGAGCAGGATCTCAGCGGCAGACGAGGAGAAGGAACCTCCTGGTCACAGGAACTACACGAGCATTGCGCTCGAGAAATTCAAGGATGCAAAGACCTCCATCAAGGATTACAGCTAACTTTTCAGGGTGTAAATGGAGAGAAGCCACATCTGCTTAACCACGCTCACGAATTCTACACGAGAATTGCACTCGAGAAAATGAAGGATGCAAAGACCTCCATCAAGGATTACAGCTAACTTTTCACGTTGGAAATGGAGAGAAGGCACATCTGCTTAACCACGCTCACGAATTCTGCACACCTGCCCTGCATATTTATCCAAGAAGATGCCACCATTTTGTGCAATACCTCTACTCAACTGGAGTACTGTCTACTGGCTAATCAGTAAGTGTTACCTCGTTGGGTAAATGTATAGTGCCTTTCCTACACTACAGCTGCGTAAAGGACCAGAAGAATTGTCTCCAGTGACCTGTGTGTCTGTAACTTTGCCACCGCGCCGAAAGCGCCGGGGTCCTTTGAGTAAGCTGTCCATCATAGTGGGGAAAGGGCGGGCAGACGTTGCATACCGCTAGTGTATGTGTGGCGGGGCCAAACGTGCGGGGCTTCTAGGCCCGTTCACATGCCTCTTGTTTATAAAGGGTCAGAGCACGATCTCAGCGGCAGACGAGGAGAAGGAACCTCCTGGTCACAGGAACTACACGAGCATTGCGCTCGAGAAAATCAAGGATGCAAAGACCTCCATCAAGGATTACAGCTACCTTTTCAGGGTGTAAATGGAGAGAAGCCACATCTGCCCTGCATATTTATCCACGAAGATGCCACCGTTTTGTGCAATACCTCTACTCAACTGGAGTACTTTCTACTGGCTAATCAGTAAGTGCTACCTCGTTGGGTAAATGTATAGTGCCTTTCCTACACTACAGCTGCGTAAAGGACCAGAAGAATTGTCTCCAGTGACCTGTGTGTCTGTAACTTTGCCACCGCGCCGAAAGCGCCGGGGTCCTTTGAGTAAGCTGTCCATCATAGTGGGGAAAGGGCGGGAAGACGTAGCATACCGAGAGTATGTGTGGCGGGGCCAAATGAGCGGGGCTTCTAGGCCCGTTCACATGCCTCTTGTTTATAAAGGGTCAGAGCAGGATCTCACCGGCAGACGAGGAGAGGGAACCTCCTGGTCACAGGAACTACACGAGGATTGCACTCGAGAAAATCAAGGATGCAGAGACCTCCATCGAGGATTACAGCTCACTTTTCAGGGTGGAAATGGAGAGAAGGCACATCTGCTTAACCACGCTCACGAATGTGTGGCGGGGCCAAACGAGCGGGGCTTCTAGGCCCGTTCACATGCCTCTTGTTTATAAAGGGTCAGAGCAGGATCTCACCGGCAGACGAGGAGAGGGAACCTCCTGGTCACAGGAACTACACGAGGATTGCACTCGAGAAAATCAAGGATGCAGAGACCTCCATCGAGGATTACAGCTCACTTTTCAGGGTGGAAATGGAGAGAAGGCACATCTGCTTAACCACGCTCACGAATGTGTGGCGGGGCCAAACGAGCGGGGCTTCTAGGCCCGTTCACATGCCTCTTGTTTATAAAGGGTCAGAGCAGGATCTCACCGGCAGACGAGGAGAGGGAACCTCCTGGTCACAGGAACTACACGAGGATTGCACTCGAGAAAATCAAGGATGCAGAGACCTCCATCGAGGATTACAGCTCACTTTTCAGGGTGGAAATGGAGAGAAGGCACATCTGCTTAACCACGCTCACGAATGTGTGGCGGGGCCAAACGAGCGGGGCTTCTAGGCCCGTTCACATGCCTCTTGTTTATAAAGGGTCAGAGCAGGATCTCACCGGCAGACGAGGAGAGGGAACCTCCTGGTCACAGGAACTACACGAGGATTGCACTCGAGAAAATCAAGGATGCAGAGACCTCCATCGAGGATTACAGCTCACTTTTCAGGGTGGAAATGGAGAGAAGGCACATCTGCTTAACCACGCTCACGAATGTGTGGCGGGGCCAAACGAGCGGGGCTTCTAGGCCCGTTCACATGCCTCTTGTTTATAAAGGGTCAGAGCAGGATCTCACCGGCAGACGAGGAGAGGGAACCTCCTGGTCACAGGAACTACACGAGGATTGCACTCGAGAAAATCAAGGATGCAGAGACCTCCATCGAGGATTACAGCTCACTTTTCAGGGTGGAAATGGAGAGAAGGCACATCTGCTTAACCACGCTCACGAATGTGTGGCAGGGCCAAACGAGCGGGGCTTCTAGGCCCGTTCACATGCCTCTTGTTTATAAAGGGTCAGAGCAGGATCTCACCGGCAGACGAGGAGAGGGAACCTCCTGGTCACAGGAACTACACGAGGATTGCACTCGAGAAAATCAAGGATGCAGAGACCTCCATCGAGGATTACAGCTCACTTTTCAGGGTGGAAATGGAGAGAAGGCACATCTGCTTAACCACGCTCACGAATTCTACATGATGATTGCGCTCGAGAAAATCAAGGATGCAGAGACCTCTATCGAGGATTACAGCTCACTTTTCAGGCTGGAAATGGGAAGAAGGCAGACACCTGCCCTGCATATTTATCCACGAAGATGCCACCGTTTTGTGCAATACCTCTACTCAACTGGAGTACTTTCTACCGGCTAATCAGTAAATGCTACCTCGTTGGGGAATTGTATAGTGCCTTTCCTACACTACAGCTGCGTAAAACACCCTCGTGGGCATTCCTGCTGCACAATCACATGATCGTGCAGCAGGAATGCACAAAAGAGGCATCGGGGGAAAGGAAAACCCTTTCCTTTCCCTCGATGTCTCTTTTCCAATCAAACCCCCTCCCCGAGCCAAAACTCACCTTATTTCGCGACGCGCTGGAAGCAAATGGCTTCCAGCGCGTCGGGGAAGAAAGGGAAACCCTCAATGACGCCAGCGCGCCTCGCGCGCTGACGTCATTGATGGGGGGCGGGGGGAGGCAGGGGAAGTCCTTCCCCTGCCTTCCCCCAAAAAACCCGACGATCGGATTCCCACGGGGGGAGCGCCAGCGCTTCCCCCGTGGTTGGTCTTATGACGAGCTGGACTCATCATGAGCACACGAGCACTGTGTGCCATGACGAGTCCAGCTCGTCATAAGCACCGAAGGGGTTAAGAGAATTAGCCCATTGTATCCATCTTGGATGTAAGGCTTTAGCATTTGGAATGCTTGCCTTTGTAACAGCTTCCAAAGCTGGTACTGGGGTCACGACAATTATGCGCTTTCCCTGAGCCAGAGCTCTTTCTCTTGCTACAGCGGTCTGAACTGCTGTCAGGATTTTTTCTGTTGAAGTTAAACGCATCTCTGCGTTTGTCTACAGGTGTGATTTGTATGCGATTGGTACTGTTTCACCTTCATTAAAAGTTAAATAAGTGTACCCGCATTGACCCGCTATTGCTCGTATCACCAAATTATGTGCGTTTACGCGCGTCTGTAAATGTTTAGAAGCTATCATGTCTTCCTGTAGGGAACGCAGGATATTTGTATGTTCCTGTGTCCATTGTCTGACTGAAAAATCAGGTTTTATTAAATCATAGAAAGGTTTTACTCTTTCTGCGTAATCCAAAATGTATGTTCGACCAAAATTTAGGAATCCCAGAATTGATTGTAAATTCTTTAATGATTTTGGAGGTTGGAGCAGCGCACACTTTTCTAAAAAGTTAGCTGCCAGGCTTTTCCCCTCACTTGACAGCTTGTATCCTAAAAACAGGACACTGAGGTGGGCAATCTTTGATTTTTTAAAGTAAAATTTGTAGCCCTCACAGGCGAATCCCATAATACTGGTGCTCACTCTGGTCAAGTGCCTCGGTAAGTCATCGTCCGTCAGATAAATATCATCTACATACGACAATGCTTCTTCATCCAAATTTTGGAGTAACTCTGTTACCCTTGCTGAAAATACCCCCGGGCTGTTTTTATACCCTTGGGCTAGGCGACAAAATTGTCGCTGAGACCCTAACGCACTGAAGGCGGTCAGATACCTGCTTTCAGGCGCTATATTTTGGCAGAAAAATCCATTTGAGATATCAAGTGTTGTTTTATATTTCTTGCGCACAATGTTATTCATTAATGTGGCACTGTGTGCATTTTGAACTGCAAATGTCTTTATGCAAGTGTTTAAATGTCTGTAATCTAAAACTAGACGATATGTGTTGTCAGGTTTGGCTACGGGGAACAAAGGATTGTTCATAGGTGAAGTGCAATTTTCTATCACCCCCTGATATTTAAGTTGGTCTAGAATCTCCCTGACTTGTTTTTTAGCTTCCTGCTTTATAGGGTATTGCCTTTGAGCATTTGGGAAAACTTTTAACGGGATCACGTGGTGGGTTGAATCCTCATCCCAACCAACATGATTTTTATACAATGCTGGAGCTAGGGCAACCTCCCACTCCTGCGCATATGCATGTTTTAGGTGAATGGGAACGAGGTCGGAAAAGGCTGGAAAAATTACAGTTTCTCCCCTAGGGCACTCCATGACGAATGCTGGCGGCCAGTCTTGCTCTGCTAATAGAATGTCATACCCAGATAACAAATTTTTCCAAAAGAGACCTTTGACTGTTCTGGGCTTGTCCCCCTCCATCCGGAGTGTTATCTCATGTAACTTATGTGGGACACTTACCCGAGTATCAGGTGTTTCTACCGTGATATACTCGCTCAACTCCGCTGTCACCAGAAATTCCTTCAGGTTCTGGCGAGTTATCGTTACTTCTGCCGCGCTGTCTAGCATCGTCAGAGCCCATTCCCCGTTCAGAAGCTATGTCCTCAGAATTCTGGGCATGTCTGATCTTGAGACCTGCTACCTTCTTCTTTTTGAACTGAGGTTTTGATTTTTGTTTATCCTCTTTTTTAGGTGCGTAGTCCGCAGCGTGTTGCGTGTCTCTGGACTTTGTACGCTCCTTTGATCGTCCTTCCCTCTCGGAGTTTCGCGATGAACCCTGAAAGGAACGAGAGGAACGAGTATCAGTATCCTGATACCTGTCAGGTTTTTTAATATTATCCCTATTCCTGAGGTTATACCTCTTTTCAGAGGGCTCCTGTTGAGGAGACCTACCTCTGGACTGAGATCTGGTGTCTTTAGATTTTTGTTGTTTTTTATTGTCCCACTTCTTTTTAGAAGGAGTAGGTATCTGCTTTGTAGGGTCCTTTTCAGGACTCCCCACCAGTTGTGGTTTTAATGCTTTCCCACCTAGACTGTCTCTGCCTAGTTCTGCATATGAAGTTTCAATTATTTTGGGTAGTTCGTGTTGTTGTTCTACTGGACTGAACTCCCTTAGGCGTTGGCGGATCGCTGCTTCCCCCTTAATGTTAGCTAGTATTATGGCTGACACCTGTTCAAAGTTGTTTAGTAACTTCATCCCTAAGTTGAGGGCAGGTTCTGCTCCGTACTCATTTTGTATCTGTCTCAATACGTCAGGTACTACTGCTATTGACGGGAGACCATGTGTTTTGGTATATATGGCAGCAAAGACTGAACCCCAAGAGGTGCAGTCCTCTACTTGTGGTGTGAGAACCATGGGCAAGCACATTGTTAGAATTCTGTGTTTATCACTGGTGGTAGTATTCGGGAATACTGCTTCAAGCTGAGTTATTTTTTGAGCTATCCAGAATGGGATTTGTTCGCGTTTTGCTGGCGTTTTGCCCATGACCGCGTGTAATGTTTGTGGAGTTATTTTATTTTATTTTTTAATTTTTTTATTTTGATTATTAGACAAGTTCTCTTTGACATACACAGCAGTACGCCTACAACCCTGGGGCCGGCTACGCTGGTACTTAAAGGCACTGCTCGAAGCAACGCTTCCCACATCCCGGGGGCCGGTCAGCGCTGTGCGTACCATTAACATTGTCGCTCAATTTACAAAGCAAGTTCGCTGCGCGTCAATAATATTGTATACAACTCAAAAACACTTTTGTTATGAAAAAAGAGAGAAAACAAACATACAGTGAGGTGTCAGATCAGTCACTTGCGTCGAGACACCAGAACTTGTGGACTAGCACGACTATGAGGCTCTAAATCTGTCGCCAATCCCCTCCAGATCCCTTCTGATATCCTCTTTGTACTCCACCTATGTGCACTTTTCATTCCAGTCCCCCTGTTAATCTGGACACAGCAAGGCCCTCCACCCGAAAGGCCCGCCCCGCCCCTCAAGAATTGCATACACCTCTATAAGGCTGAAGTGCTGACACCCACCTCTGCGCCTGTCTCTGTCTCTGCTGCGGCACCCCTCCCCCCGCCCCTTAGATACGTGGTATATAGACCCCAAAAATTCTTAGGTCTGCACCTCGGTGGTAGTAGGTCGCTAAAATTTTCTGATTGTGTGCAGCAGTAAAGGACGTCGCGCGACCATTGTGGTACCGTGGGTAAAGGTCCCCTCAGCCAGCACATCGCTACTCTACGTTTCGCCATCAACAGTCCCATATCTACCAGTCTGCGAGTAGTTTTCGGCAACTTCCTAGAATAGCCCAGAAGCGCCAACGACGGGTCAGGGGGGATCTCCAGCTCCGCAATGGTACTTATCTCTCGGAATATATTTCCCCAGAATTGAAAAACACCCGGGCAATCCCACGCTAAATGTATGAAGTTCGCCGTTGGGTAGCGACATCGTTCGCAAGCTGCATCCTCTCGCAGGCCATACCTATGCAATCTCCCCGGGGTGTAATACACTCTGTTAATATATTTAAAATGTATCAGTCTATGTTTGCCATGCAGAGAGATGCGCTTCGTGTTGGCGCAGCAATATGACCACATGTCGTCGTCAATGGAGATGTCCAAGTCTCGCTGCCAGGCTAGTCTTGCTTTGGTGTATTGGTTGGCTCTCTGGGACATGGCCAATTTATATAAATTGGAGACTAACTTGCGTGGGGATTTCGTTTTAATGAGATACGATAGTTCTCGGATCTCAGGTGGTTCGTCCATGTCATCCCCGAGTTGCTGCTTCAGTGCGCTGTGCACTCTGTTGTACTGAAAACGCTGCAGAGGAGTAGGAGTTACTGCAGTGGATGTGACTGCATCCCACGTTTTAGCAACGCCGTCTGAGAATAGGTCTCCTATTTTGTGGATGCCCAGCGCACGAAGCGCCTGTACCACCCCCCTATCCCTGCAGGGGGCCAACCAGGCCGCCCATTCTGTAGGCATTTCCGGGGAATATAGTAGTGCCCCCGCTGTTTGCTGCAATAAGCAATGCCATGCGTGCCGAGTCGAGTTAAGGGAGTCTAAAATGCCGGTCCTGCGGTCGATCACCTCAAAGATGACGGCCGGTAGAGGGAGAGGGTCTGCGAACAGCCTCTCCAGCTTGAGATATGGTATGTTATCCACGCCGTGAATCCAGCTGTGTGCCTGCGCCCCCTGTGCCATCCTATAATACAGTTCTAGGTCAGGTGCTCCCAACCCCCCTAGATGATAAGGCAGCGTGAGAACTCGCCATTGGACACGAGCCTGCTTGCCCGCCCATGCCAGCTTCACCAGCGCTTTCTTAAGTCTGGCGAAAAAGGAGCGCGGAAGCACTATCGGGATGTTTGCAAACAGAAAGAGGAATCTAGGTAGCACTACCATCTTCATAATAGATACCCTGTCGATTAGTGATAGTGGGAGCCCAATCCATGTTTCGACATCGTCCTCCAGTTTGTCTACTGCTGTCCCATAATTTTCTCTAAAAACAATTTCCGAATCTGTGTGTAACCTGATGCCGAGATATCTAACCGAGTCATCTGACCATTGCAGTGGAAACTCCATCTCGAATGGGGAAGTGGACTGAGTAAGCGGAAAAGCTATGGACTTAGCCCAATTGACCTTTAACCCCGAAAGTGCCCCAAAGTGTACCACCTCTCGCAGGACCGGGGCTAGGTTGTTTTCGGGATCTCTCACATATAGCAAGGTGTCGTCTGCGTACGTGGAGACTACAATTTCGTAGGTGGGAAATCTGACTCCCCTGTGGCTATGATATTCCCTGAGCGCACACGCCAGAGGTTCGGCAATCAATGCATATAGCGTCGGTGACAAAGGGCAGCCCTGGCGTGTCCCCCTTGTGATGGGGATTACGTCTGTAACCCGGTCCCCGAGCCGGATCCGTGCATTAGGAGCGTTATATAACACCCCAATCATTTGCAAAAAGACAGGGCCAAGTCCCATTCTAGTTAGCACTTGTCGCATAAAGGGCCACTCCACCGAATCGAAAGCCTTCTCCATGTCCAAGAAGACTTCAATTGCTTTTGTGTCCTGCCGGATATGTTGCATTGTGCCAAAGATCGTACGCAAATTATACGTGAGGTTTCTGTCGGGGACAAACCCGGCCTGTTCCGGGGCTACTAGTTCGGGGGTCAAAAGGGCCAGCCGAGTAGCCAAGATTTTCGCAAACAGTTTACTGTCCACGTTCAGCAAGGAAAGCGGACGGTAAGATCCACATTCCTCCGGGTGTTTACCTGGCTTGGGAATGGCCACCAATATGGCTTCTCTCATTGTTTGTGGCATCTGTCCTGTGACACACATATCGTCGAACAATTCCTTTATATGCGGGAGCAGAAGGTCTATAAAAGCCTTATAGAAATTCACTGTGAGTCCGTCAGACCCTGGGGCACTGTTTGCCTTCATTCCCGCCAGTGCTTCTAAAATCTCATCTCTTTCTATGGGGAGAGATAGGAACTCCCTATGTGTGTTGGATAAAAAGGGTAACTTAATGTGCTCCAGGTACGTTAGTATTTCCTCATCCATACCTGACAAGTGTGAAGCATAGAGGCCCGCGTAATATCGTTTAAACCTGTTAGCGATATCTGCCTCCTCAGTGAGTAAGTCACCCTCTTCCGGGCGAATCGCGGTAACGGAGGTCCTACCCCGTCTGGCTTTTAGGATGTTAGCTAGCACTGATCCCGGCCTATCTCCCTCCCCGTACGCGCGCGTGTGGCATATTTTCCCAAGTGCTGCACTTCGCTGTCCGCCACCTCATGATATTCCTCTAGCAGTGTCTTCATTACCTCTGCGGATTCCCCATCTATTCCTGCTTGCTGACTGGCCTCCAGATCACGTAATTTTTGCTCCAGAGTCGATAGTCTCTGTCTGATGTCCCGTAGCACCCCGGAGTGCTTAGACATGGCCACCCCCCTAATGTACACCTTAAACGCCTCCCATACAGTCTGAAAATTGTCCACTGACCCTATATTAATAGCAAAAAATGTTTCTATCGCCTCTGCTATCGCTTCTTTAAACAGTGGGTCCAACAGAGAGTAAGGGGGAAAGCGCCATGTAAATGGGGGAATAGTCTTCCTAGGGGTGGGCAAAATCAGCAGGACCGGGGAGTGATCCGACAGAGTTCACGGTAGAACCTGACAGGTGCATATCTGGGACATGAGAGGTGATGATACGAGCCAATAATCAATACGTGTATGTAGATTGTAGTAAGCAGAGTAGTGTGTGAAACCGCCCTCCACAGGGTGAAGTTCTCTCCATACATCTATGAGGTCCTTGCTGATCATGGCCCTTTCTACAGCTCTGACTGCCGACGCCGGCTTTCTCGGTGGCCCTCCCGACCTGTCTAAGCTCAGGTTCCTGACCAGGTTGAAGTCACCACCCCATAGCATGTGTGCCGCCCCGTGTCTGCTCACTGTGGTAGCTAGTGTGTTGAAGAACTCAGGGCAGTCATAGTTGGGGCCATATACATTGACCAGTAGCAAATCTAGTCCCCTACCCTGACAACGGGAAATTACAAACCTGCCGCCTGTATCTGCCGTCAATAGTTGCAGCTTATAGTCGGATCTGGGGTTGGCCCATGTCATAACTCCCCTTGCATGAGTCGTGAAGCCTGCTACGTTGACATTCCCCACAAGGCCTCTAGAACGCATCATTGGACTCTGCAGTGGGAGGTGCGTCTCCTGAAGGAAGGCAATGTCTACTTTGTGTCTGGTAAGGTAGTTCAGCACTTTGCGCAATTTGCGGTGGTCATTAAGGCCCCTCACATTCCACGTTAATGCTCTAAGGGATTCTAGTGGTCTCTGCTCAGCTGCCTCTCTAGCCGTTAACATACTGTCTGTCGTGTGTAACATAGTATCGTGTGTCCTGCGAGTGACTTGTGTGCCGTGTAATATCCGACATTAATACTGACCTCACTAAACTCCCAACAACAAAAAAGAAAACCTGACCCAGCCCCACCCCTCCTCCTCCCCTAACCCCCCCCACTGCTGACCACCCCCAACTCGGTCACGCTGCATCCCGTGTAGGGACTTCCCACACCTCCCGCCACCCACCCCCAACTTAGTTATCTGTAGTGGTGGTAATCACTTGCGGGCGAAGGTCGCTCTATTCCCTACTTCAATTTCGGTGCAAGTTTGTCCCCCTCCCTGACCTCCCAGCACAGCCTTCCAGTATCGCCCCCACCATCAATCCGCCATCCATTGCAACACGTGTCAGCGTGTGATTTCGCAGCCCAGTGTCACATATCAGCTAGTCTCAGGCCTCCCGGCGGGCACTCCCCGTGGCCCTTGCTTACGCTATACAAGAGACTTCCGAATACTTTCCTACCACAATATACCTAATAACCAAATGCAGTTTAGAGGGAGACCTGTATAGTGGTGTGACTGTGAATGTCCGCCTCAGCACAGCATTATATACACATTACCATCATACTACCCGTCTCCTCCCCGCCCCCCCAGCACACAGAATACTTATCAAGTGTCTTCCACTGCATCGATCTCAGTCTTGTTCCTCCAATGATCCCCCAGTTGCCTCGTCCAGAAGCTGCCACTCCGGGTCCTGCCGCTGCTCCCTGTTCCAGTCTTTAAGCGCCTTCTGCAGAGCCTTCGGGTCTATTAAAATGTGTGATCTTCCTTGCCTGTTCACCCGCAGCTTGGCCGGGTATAGCATTGCATAGTCTAGCCCCAACTGCCTCTTCATGGGGACGAATTGTCGACGTGCCTCCTGTACTCGAGCGGTGAAATCCGGGTAGAGTGAGATGTTCGACCCCTCGTACTGCAACGTTTGTTTGTCCCTCGCCACACGCAGAGCCGCGTCTCTATCCCGATAGTTCAATAATTTTGCGATGATTGGGCGTGGCGGGGCACCTGGCTGGGGTTGGGGACCCAAGGAGCGGTGAGCTCTTTCCACCATGAACATGTTCGAGAACACCTCTGCTCCCAGCAGGTCGGTCAGAAGCTTCTCCACAAAGCGTTCCATGTTTCCAGTTTGGGTCGTCTCCGGCAGGCCCGTGATGCGTAAGTTGCAGCGTCTCGAGCTGGCTTCGAGGTCCTCCATTTTATCCTGCAGCACTTGCATAATCCTGCCAAGTTTTTTGTGGTCCGTATCCAACGTCGTCTGCGCTTCTTCAACTTCCGTAAGTCGTCGTTCGGACATATCAAGCCTCTCCGCATGCTTGTCCAGCCGCTCCCCCATTCTGTCCATCCGGTACGAGAGGGCATCAATTTTTGCGCCCAGAGAAGAGATGCCGCTCTGCAACCCCTTTTCCATTGATAGCAGCAGACTTCGGATGTCTTGCCCGTCTTCTATCGGGGGTGTGGGTCTGGTCTCCTCCCCCAAAGCAGGGTCGTGGGACTTGGAGCGTTTCTATTCGAAGGTCAGCTTGGACTGAGTCCTATCCATTTTGCCAATCGTCTTCTCTGATGTGGCGCAGTTGTGCAGAGGTCGATGCCGGAGATCCCCCCGTAACCAGCAGTCAAGGGCCGTACCACAGGGTCCCACGTGGGTAACAGGCCGTGGAACCCCCTATCCAGAGGGTATTTTTTAGTGGAGAACCACTGATCCGCACAGCGTTCCGGCCGCAGGGGACGGCACCTGTTATTGCCTGTTGCTCTGTCTACTAATGTGCCTCCTCCTACCCAGGGGGCTGCTCGGCCGAGCCACTCCCCCTGTCTCTGCTGCTGTGGGCAACCTGTGTAGTCCTGCAAATTCCACTGTGCCACACCATGCCCTGCTCACTAAGCCCTGTAGGGGCCAGGGATAACAATGTTACGCCTGCTTGGCACGACGCTGTGTGTGCGGGAAGACCGTCTCCCACTGGGAGCCCCCTCCGTGCCTCTCACCCCTGCCTCGTTCAGCTTCGATCCTCAGGGCCTGCCGCCGTTGTGTTGTTGTGCTTGAGTGCTCACACCCCCGAATCGAAGCATTCAGTCCCCCATCTTGGGCACCAGCCAGAGTAGCCCCTCACAGGTTCACAGGACTCTCACCCTGCTCAGTTCCCCGACTCCTCCAGGTCACCGGTATCAATCGAGCACACGTCAATCTTCAGCACTGCTCGGGGCACAGCTCCTGCACGCACCTGTAGGATGACAGCCTCCACTGAGACCGTGCCGCAATGGCCTGGGGCCCCCACACCTCTACTCTCCTCTATCAGGCTGCCAGCAATCGCCAGGTTCCTGCCCCCCTGGAACGTGCCACTTCTCTCCTCCGTCAGTGCACACTGCACTAGTGCACTATGCAGTCTCAGGGCTCGCACTGTGCAAATGGCCCTTGTGATGGCCGGTGCTTAAGGCCCTCCCGGCTGCCGACAAAATGGCGGATCCGCCCCTTAGTCCAATCGTGCCTCCACCTTCAGTGCCAAAATGAGCAGCTAGCACACCCCAGGCCCCCGCTGCAAGGCCCCCGCTTTGCCCCGCACCTCCACCGCTGCCCGACCTTCGGGACTGCAGCCGCTCCCGCCGCCGTGCTCTCGCAGGGGGGGGAGGGACAAGCACTCCGATGCCGGCAGTAATTTGCCCTCAGCTTACCCTCGATGGCCGGCTCAGACGCTCTCTCTTGTCCCGTAGCTATGTTCCCAAGACCGCCGTGGGTCCTGATTGCCTTCCGCTCGAGGCCGGCCCACAGGATGCAACGAGACCGGTCTTTCCACGGCCCTCTGTGCCGCACGCACTATTGCGTCGCTTCGCCCCGCGCCCTACTGCAGCTCGGGGATCGGCAGCCCTTCTTCCCGGCGCAGACGGAACCTCTAACTCTGTGCAGGAAAGGGCTGCAAGGACCGGAGTTGATGGCCTGTGATGCGCCGACCTTCCGACTGCGGCGGGGCTATCTGTAGCGGCGTTTACGGTGGAATGAGGGAGGATAGTTGCAGGATTGTTGTGCTGTGCTTTGGAGCTCAGGGCTCAAGCGGCCATTACCATCGCGAG
The DNA here is from genome assembly GCA_963921515.1 of Calotriton arnoldi. Lineage (NCBI taxonomy): Eukaryota > Metazoa > Chordata > Amphibia > Caudata > Salamandridae > Calotriton > Calotriton arnoldi. The sequence goes on from CAWUFW010000692.1 coordinate 3,647,036, forward strand.
CCAAGCTCCGCCCCCTGGAGTTATTTTATTAACTGTACCTTGGACTGGAGTGTCGTGTGGTGCAGTTGGTGCAGGTTGAACTGTTAAAGTTCTCATCACAAATTGTGTGAGGTTTCTGTAGATTTTAATTAAATCTCTGTGTTGTACGAGCAAGTCTGGCTGTGGCATTGTGTCAATGTCAGGATGCAGTGTGTACGCCGCTAATATGGGCAATGTGGCTCCTGCTCCTCCGAGCGGGCCTAATCTTGTTCTTCCTTGTACGTGGGGTAGGGCGCCTTTAAACCAGTAATTATGCTCCTGGTAAGTGAGCGGGACCTCTACTTCCTCAAAAAGAGTATAGTCCGCTGGTGCTTCACCTTCTAGGTAGTAGTGAAACACATTTGTAATTGCGTTCGTTGCTTGGAATGTAACCCATGAATAGAACACCTCTGTTTTATTAGATTCGTGTGCCTCAATCACGAAAATTACTATACCACCCCTGGCTCTTAAGCCATGATCTAGAAGTTTTAGGGTGACTGCCCTTCTGAAATTTGGTGCAATTTGTATTGCCTCTTCAGGGTCTTCTTCTAAGCCAAAGAGATTTGTTGCAACTCTCCCCGTTGCGCTTGTTTCTTCCACCATTTTTAATTGGAAGAAGGGAGATTAAAGAGTTCTTAAGATAAGGTGTAAATGCACAATTGTAGGAACTAAATATCCTTCAAGCTTGAATAACCAACAGCCAATAAATAGTATTCTAGTACTACTCAGCTGCGGCGGATTTTGTGCCCACCCACTCCAGACGTCTCTGGGGTTTTGTGAGTAGGTTCTCTGAGAATAGCACGACTGAACTACTCAGATTCTACTGTTAAATAAGTACCGAACCAACGTTGGCGGCGCCATGTCGTGTAGTTCCTATAGTACCCCTGCAGGCCCTGCGCGTTTGGATAACATATACTGCGGGCTTGGTGGCAGACTAGCTCTGAGCACCCCCACCGTATATGTTAGCCTGGTTTGCATTAGCTAAATCGCAGTGCCACTAGTGTCTCCTCTTATCGGGGAGAGATTAGTTTCTGACAACCTTAGAACATGACAACCCTGATTCCCTCAGAATCGTGGAAACAATGTACTCCCTTTCGCTCAGTCATTCGTGCTCACTTATTCGGTTTGTCTCAGAGAGTTACACAGAATAAACAGTCGGGCGTTTCAATAAGTATTTATTGAACAGTTGTTATTCTAGTGTAAAATATATGTGCTGCGGTAACCAGCAGGCAATAGCAGAGATATATTATCAGCAGTACGATAAAAGCAAAGGGATAGAACAGTTCTACCATATTGCGATAGTCATGAATACATACATGAATATAAAAGCATTATGCAAGTGCGCGTACTCCTACGATGCCTACCTAGATGTACCTGTGTGTACCTAGCATATGTGTGTAGGTCTTAGAAGCTAAGAGCCAAGAATCCTCCTAGGATTTAGTCGAACCCCCATACCTGAATAGAGAGAGTGTGGGACCCCGTCCTGGTCTCGGGTTGGACACCCCGTCCGGGTTGTGTCAGACCACTGTCAGCTTGAGCGACTGCATGCAGGAGCCTCAGCGTCTCTGGTCAGTGTGTCAGCATGGAAGTCTCGGTTCCCTCTATCTTACCGGGGCAAGATGTGGTGTAGTTATACCTTGAAGACACTGATCTTCGTGCAAGGTTTGTATTGGTCCTCCATTAGGCTTTAGGAAGACGTCAGGGGTGAACTCTGTACATACATATTATGCAGGTGGAATATTCTTAGAGAGTCGTGCATAATTTATGAGTACAGTGTGGGCCTGTATTTGGGAAAACCCTGGTGCCTGCAAAACCACAAGGCAGATAACGTTCAGCCCTCAGAGCATGTTGTGTACTGGATGGGACCAATGTAGGTGAAAGCGCATGCCTATATAAGGAAGCATGACTATAATAGGGCATGTATGGTTATTACCGTAATTGGGCATAAGCGGCTGTGACCATAATAGGGCAAGTACGAATATGACCATATTAGGATAAATATGAATACGTCTATTTTAGGGCATGTATGAACGGGCCTACATTAGGGTCTCTATACGGGATATAACAAAGGTAGTGGAGCATAGCACAGAGAGTGCGCAAATTATGGGTGGTAGACCTAGCATTGATGAATCCCGATTGGTCTGGTAGCACCATATTCGGTAGCAACAGTTGTAGCCTCATTGCTATCACTTTAGCTAAAATTTTAGCATCTATGTTTATTAAGGATAGAGGCCTATATGACTCGAATTTTTCGGATGGCTTGTCTGGTTTTAATAAGGTAATAATGAGCGCCTCTCTAAGTGACTGTGGTAAAATGCCATTCTCATATGCCTCCTCATATACCGCATGTAGACGTGGAGCCAATAACTCAACATATTCTTTATAAAACTCACCCGTGAACCCGTCCACACCCTGTGCCTTGCCATTTGGTAATGCCTGTATTGCAGACTTGACGTCATCGACTGTGATAGGCTGCACTAGATATTCCCTCTGCCCTGGGGATAACCATGCCAATGCCACATCATCTAGATAACTGCATAGTTCTGCGACTGTAGTCGTATTTATTTTCCCATACAAGTTAGCATAAAAGGTTGTAAATAACTTCAGTATGTCTAGGTTCGTATAGTGCTCCCTGCCTTCTTCGTCTAGGAGTTTAGTCATTGAATCCTGCGCCTTCTGTGTCTTAAGCTTCTGTGCGAGTGTATGACCGGGACTCCCACCCTCCCCATATGCACGAGCTAAATGGCGCTTAGAAAGAAACCTCCCTTCTTGCTCCACCAATTCCTCAAATTTAGTCAATTGTTCCCTAATGTGAGCTAGCTCGGACTCCGTAGGCTGCTGTTCATATTCCCTTTCCAGGGAGTGTGAAGTTTTTCAGAGCTGGCTAGCTGGGTCCTTATACTTTTTAATACACCCGCTTGTGAACTGATACATTTGCCCCGTATTGTTACTTTAAAGGCCTCCCATAGGGAACCATCGCTATCCACTGAGCCCTCATTATTTGAGAAGTATTCCTCTATTGCCAACCTTAGTTCTTCCTTATAAACCGCATCCAGCAAGGCTGCCGGCCAGAAGCGCCAGGTAAAAGGTCTAGGGACTACCCCGGGAATCTTTAACCTTAATAAGACCGGTGCATGATCAGATAATGTCTTGGGAGATGGTGAACATCTGCCATCAACTGGCATATTTCCGTGGACACCAGCCAGTAGTCCAGCCTGGACCAGGTGCCATGAACGGATGAAACAAATGTGCCCTCGCATTTCAGGGGGTTCCGCAATCTCCAAGGATCCACAAGGCCATAGTCTTCCATCCCACCCTGTATGATTTTAGCTGCCTGTTTGCCTTGCCAATTGGTATTCGCGGAGCGATCGACGTTTGGGTCTAGGTATGTGTTAAGATCCCCTCCCCAGAGAACATGCTCATGTGCAATGCAGTGTATTTGACGCCACACATCTCTAAAGAATTCCAGATCATCTACATTTGGCACGTATGTGTTTATCAGTGTAATATCCTTCCCAGCTAGTTTCCCACGCACCAACAACATTCTACCCTGCTCTTCAGTGTGACACTTTATAGGTTCAAAAGCGGTCCCTCGTTTAATCAGTATTAGCAACCCCCCATGAGTACGTTGAGTAGGAGGAAGCTGCCCGATACATCGCCCAGCGGAACCCACCTTGCACTCATGCTGATTTGATAAGTACGTCTTTTGTAAGAGTGCCACATGAATCTTATGCCAATCTAAGAACTGTAGCACCATTCTAACTTTCCAGGGGTTATTCAAACCGCGTATATTCCATGTCAAAAAATGTATGTTGTCTCCCATTGGCTCATCAACCGCATCACAATACTGTGCCACTGATCTATGTGCTGTGTGCTAGGTCCATCATGCAACTTATGGTTTGTTTCTCCTATGCAGTGGTTAGCTGCTCTCAAACATTACCACATCCCCCCCTACTTCGGCAATCCCAACTAGCCAAAGACATACCCCCTTAACAAATTTATGCAAACATACAAACACATATTTACAAACAATTACAGCACACTGTGCTGGACTCATCTGGGGTGCTCCCTCTCGGGGGGTTCGCCAGCGGCCCAAAACGCCCTCCAGATGGATGGAGGTGGCAGGGTCCCACAAGGCATCTTGTTAATCCATGACCAGTAGTCTCGTAGATAGTTCACATATTCATAGTTTACCATACATCCTATGTAGCAGTTGGCTCACAATGTCCGCTGAGTGGTGTTTAATCTGTTCTCCTGAGCCGAGTCGTTGATCACCGCACCTTTTATTTAGTCTTCTTCGTCATCAATGTCTGAGGTGTTCTGAGCCTTCTGGTTTCCATTCAGTTGTTTCAAGTAGTCTTTGGCTGCTTTCGGCGTTGCGAATATGTGTTGCTTGTCTTTATGCTCTATAAGCAATCGGGCCAGATACAACATTGCGTATGTTATATTGGCTTTCTGTAACTGGCGCTTGATGGGTAAGAACTCTCTGCGGGCTGATTGTACTGCCATCGTAAAATCTGGGTAAAAGGAGATTCGATTGTCTGGTACTGCAATTCACCCTTCTCCCTTGCCAGACTCAACACGGTGTCTCTATCTCAATAATTTAATAGCTTTGCTATTATGGCACGCGGAGGCCGCGCCATGAGCGCATGTTGTGCTCGTTCCACCACCTGTACTGCAGATAGATTGTCGGAGTCAAAGAGTGCTTTCAGCATTTCTTCTATGTATATTTCTATCTTGCCTGTATTTGTAGATTCCGGCACACCTATGATGCGTAAATTGCTAGTGCGGGAGCGCGCTTCCAGGTCTTCATTCTTGGCCTGGATGACCGCTAGGTGACTGAGGTGTTTGAGGAAGAGGAAGAGGAGGAGTCCGTGGAGCCGGAGCGGAGAAGCACAGAGCACGGAGCTCAGGGGGGCTTGGACCGGAGCTCGAGCCTGAGCCTGAGCGGGGTTAATTCAGCCATCATCGCTTGCTCGCTTGCTCCCAGAGCAGAGCTTGAGCAGGGCTAATTCAGCCGCCATCGCCCTTCTGGTTGGCACGCTCGCACACTCGCTCCCGGTCCGGGCCGGAGCATGAGCGGTGCTTGAGCCTGTGCTTGAGCCTGTGCTTGTGCTCGAGCTTGAGCCTGTGCCTGTACAGGGCCAATTCAGCCGCCATCACCACTTTAGGCTCGCTCGCTCGTTCTCTCCCGGACCGGAGCCTGAGCGAGCGGAGCTGATCTTGAGCGGGACCAACTCAGCCGCTTTGGCTCGCTTCCGTCCGTCCATCAGCCCCCCTCCCTCTCCCACTCCCCCAACCGTGACACCAATGCAAAACTGCCGCCACCGCCGACGCAACTGATCAGTGGCCCCCGCGGTTCCAGAGGTACTCCCTCTGGTGGCGAGCGGTGAGACCCGGTGAAAGCGGAGAGCCAGGGAAGGAGCCCAGGGGAGGATTTATTGCGGCGATCAGCTGGAGTGAGAGAGAAAGAGAGAAAGAGACAGAGGCAGTGAGAGAGAGAGACTCTGCTGGATGCCTGCCCGAGACAACTTGTGACAACCTGTGACAACCTGTGACAACTTGTGACAGAGGTGAAGTGATTACAGCGGTAATCACTGATTAGTGACAAGCACAGCTGCCCTTTAGCGGGCGGCAGCAACAAGAGCGTGCCCTTGGTGTCTTGCAGAGGCCGCCTGACTAGCCCAGGTGCAGCCTGCAACACAGCATTGTGAGCCCCGCTTGTCCAAACCCTCGCCCCCGCCACAGCCCCTCTGCACCACTTCTTCACCACGTCACCTTTTCCGTCAGCCCAGCCGCGCAGTTCCTATCCGCGAACCTGGATTCGGAGCGTGGGGGCTACAGGGCCTGCAGATCAACCAACAAACCAATCTACCACAATTAAGACCTGTTAATCAAAGACAATCAAATATAACCTTCACTAAACCGTACATCTGCAATTGCAACAACAATAAAAGCAATAACAAACAACAAAACAATAAAAACAATAATTAGCAATAACAACAATACAATACTTGTTAACACCTATCTACACCCCCGGAACAAAAGAAATGGCGCAAAACATCTGCTAACAGAACTAACCAAACTAATTACCGAGAAGGCAACTTCGAACTTTATCATCTCTGGTGATTTTAATATGTTCCTTACAGGGAGTGGCGACCTAGACAGGCCGGCAGAAGACCAACAAACAGCATGGGGGATCCCTCTTCAGGATAAGTGTAAGTGGGGCAAGCCAACAAAAATTTCCAAAGAACTGTTGAAAGATCTAGAAAGCTTGTCCTTGGTAGCACTAAACGGTTGATTCACGGGGGATCGTCCCCAAGCAGCAACTTTCCACAATGCGCTTGCAGACACCGCAATAGACTATACTTTTTCGTCTTTATCACTTTACCATCTGATAAAAGACTTTAGGATCGGAACACAAGATCACAGTGATCATCAACCCCAAGAGTTTACACTTGCCACGCAAGGAACAGCGCTCACTTACCCAATTGCCGACTTATGTACAAACGCCACATTTAGCCATAGGAGAATAAAATGTAACACACGTGATCCAGTAAAACTCTTGGCAGAGTCAAAAAAATGGTGGGAGGATAACAAACTACTACATGATAACATCCTAACAGCCTGGGAAAGCTTTACTGAAAGCTTTGGCCCATCTAACCATAAAGCGAACTTGACAAAAATTGAGTACAAAATCAAACAGGAACCACTGAACAGGCCAGCAAAGAAACAAAGAATTCATTTATCGGGAACCCACCATGCCGAGTTAAGACAAATCAGGGGCGAAATTAACAGAGCAATGCGTAACCTCCGTCAAAATTGCTCTGTCGATAAAACACAGCTGGAATTAAGGAATCTCCGGGCCCGAAAAAATAAAATCATCTGGCTAGCGAAAAAAGAAACCACTGAAACAACATGGGCAAAACTGCTACACGATGCAAAATCAAAGAACAGCTCCAGGTTCTGGAGACAGTCAAGAGCATAGAGAATCCAACTGCACCAGGAATTAACTCACACATAACGGAGGACGCCTGGGTAAAATACCTACAGAGTCATTTCAACACGGAAGCCGGTGAAAACACACAAGACGTTTCTGTTTTCGTGCGTTGATGCCTGCCCTCGGGTGCTACTTCTCGCCTTCACGGCTCCACATATCATTGCGAGCTAGCATTCATACTGTCTCTAGGCCTTGCCACTGGTCTACGGCCAGCTCCAACACAAATTGTGACCTGCATGCTGCCCAAATGAGGATCACCTCGCACACGTCTGTGGTCACAATAAAGTCTTCAACACTCAGCTCACTGTGCTCTGCTGGCATCCACAAACCACACGGGCAGGCCCACCTCGGCACCCGAAGCCGCGGTCTCTAGTGTTGTTCTGCCACCCGGCAGTACAGGCCACCGCCACTCAGCCCGCGTGTGTCACCGCACTTCCTTACTCGTCGCAGGGGCGTATTGTTTTCTTCCACACGTCTGCGCCAGTAACTCCCAGCCACAGTGTCCTTACTTTTTTACTGATATTAGTACATGCTGCCCAGCCTAATTATGGTTCAGTCTCTGATCCCAATCACTATTCAAATCAGTTGGCCCACTTGATCAGCAACACCCTCCTTTTGCGCTTCTGTTTTCGCCCGTTTATGTCTGTCCTCGGGTGCTACAGCTCGCCTTCACGGCTCATCATATCGTTGCGAGCTGGTGCCCGTACCGTTCCTAGGCCCTGCCGCCATTAATTGAGTCCCGGACCGCACCCATTGCGCGGCCCGCTCTACCACAAATTTTCCGTCTGCAACACTGCCCAGATGGGGATTGACTCACACGCTGCCGTTGCCACAATATGGTCTTCTATTCGCAGCTCGCTGTGCACCGATGGCGTCTGCAATCCTCGCGGGCATGCCTACTTCAGCGACCAAAGCCGCAGTCTCAATTTATTTCCCCTGTTGCCCGGCACTATAGGCTGCCGCCGCACTGCCCGCGTGTATCTCCGCTCTACCTCACTCGTCTCGGGGCTGTAGTATTTTCTCCCACGCCGTCAGCGACAGCAGCCCCTCGCCGCGGTGTCCTTTCTCATAGGAGCTAGGCCGCTCAGCAGTTCGGCGTGTTCGCTCCCAGAGACGGCACCACCGCCAGGCCTCACCTCACATCTGTTTCCAAATTGATGGGTGCCGGTTACCGTGCTCTGCTCATCCGGTCCTGTAAATTTCCCACTCCGCCACACGCTATTTATTTCATGGACACCGGTGCTGGAGAACGGATAATTTACGGATTACTGGGACTCAGCCAGCAGAGCTGCACTAATGTGCGGCCATCTTGCCGTGAGCTCTCTGGCGCCCCCCCCCCTGTCTAACTTCATTTTGGAGGGGGTGTGGGGAAGTAAGGAGTAGGACCAGTAGGAGGAGGATGATGACAAGTAAGAGAGGAGAATATGGACCAGAAGGTGGACCACTAGGAGGGTTAGGACAACCAGAGCCATGAGAACAAGAATAATCAGGCCCAGGGAGACCTAATCTACAAGGACCAGTGTTACCAATTCTAGACTGAGGCAGGAACAAATAGATGATAAGCAACAGGACAAGGAAAAACAGGACTAGGGGTATCAGGACCAGGGTGAGAAGGATCAGGAGGGCCAAGAGGATCTGAAACTCAGGGAACTGTACCCAGTAGACAAGGGCGCCAAGGAACAGATGCACCAGGGGTAAAAGGAACAGAAGGTCCTGAACCATAATATTGAGGAGGGACTGACAGCACCAACCAGGACTAAAGGAACGAGGATGACCAGATCCAGGTGTAGCAGACCCAGATAGTTAGAGCAAAGAGGACCAGTACCAGGAGACCAATGGAAAGAAGGACTAGAGACCTAGTCAAGACCACAGAGATCAGATCAAGGAGGATCAAGGGGCCAGAAGCGAATGTACCAGTCCTGGGAAGACGACAACCAGAAAGGACCTGGGCTAGCAGGACCTAGAGACCCTAGATTGAAACCAGGAAGTCTAGCCCCAGTGGGAACAGGATCAGAGGGTCCAAGAGGGTCAGACTCGGGGAGATCCTAAACCAGCCTGACAAGTACTACATGAACTAGGATGACCCACAACATGGGAACTTGGAGGACCAGTGCCAGTGGGATGAAGATGACCAGACCCAGGAGAACCATTACTAGGAGGACCATGATAGAGGGGAATTGACGGAGAAGTCTGGGTTTCCTAACTACGCAATGTGGAACATGCTTGTTGGAATGGGTTTCTGTCAATTACAGTTCACAAATAGCAAAGCACTCATACCTATCATTTTCCTTATGGCTGTACAATACCTGGGGCACAGGCATGAAGACAGCAGCCTGCCTGTGACCACTGACTTCAACCACGCCACATGCAGGACTTGTTCCACCTCACCCATTACAGCTATTGTTTGCTTAATGGTAGACATGGCCACCAATAGAGTGTGGGCAGAGCCACAAAAGCAAAGTAAATATGGTCCTTCACCTGAATGGCTCTTTTTTTCCCCCTTCTTTTCTTTTGTTGCCCAATACGGCATATGACAGTGGTTTCATTTGTGGCCTTTACTGCCATTTTCTTCTTACATTTCTTCTGTTGAGTTGGAGCGGAGGAGCGTCACCCCACTTTAAATCCCCCAAAACCCCATAGATGAAAAATAAAATGTTAATTTATTATCATTTTGTTTTTCATCCCTCGTCCTGAACAGAGCGTCAGGACGAGGGCGGGAGCGGGGGCGCTGCTGAGTGACAGCAGCAGGGAGGAAGGTGGGCTGTCTATGCACTGTTTAAAGTGCCCATGTCTTTTTGGCCTGACGTCTTGCAAAGGCCAGCCTCACATGTGCACTTTAAACATCTCTAACCCAGCTGTTTTAAAACAGCTGGGCTAGAGCAAGTGCAGGCCTCGAGCGCTGTGGAGTGCCGAGTGAGGCTGCTCCATCCAATCACGGTGCTGCTCTCATGCTGCATAACAGCAGTGCCTGGATTGGTCAAGGGAGTTGCTGCATCCAGTTCCTGTGGAAAGAAGAGGACCGGAGCGGAGGATGTCGCGTTTGGTAAGTTTTATTTATTTTAATTTTTATTTTGGGTGTGCTCCCACCCCCGTAGATGCCAGCCACCACTGCTGTTGAGCAAACACGTCCTAACGTGATCTCACCATCATAAATCCCACCCAGTTCTTGAAATCTTTTGCAATGATAAGCTTCATCTTGATCCAGTTCTTCTAAACTCTCTCTCTGTCTTTGGGTTTCTTCTATATCTTATCTCGCTTTGTAACAATTTCTTTCTATTTGTATGCTTCATAAACTACTTCTTTCTCCTCACTCATCCTCCATTTTGTTCTCACTTGCCTACCCTTTTTGTTTCGACTGGTTGTACCATCCACCCCTGTCATAAGCCATCTTTCTCTCAACATTCCCTCCAGAGTTCTCTGACCAGTCTAGCAGTTTTGAATGGTTGTACTTCCTCCTACAATTGCCCAGTTTCTCTTTCAATCATTCTTCTTGATAGGCACTGAAGTTTTGATCTTTTTAACTTTTTCTCATTTGTACCTCCAAAGTTACCCTCTTTTCACTCTATTCTAAAAACACATATCCTCTCACAAGAATTTCCTGGATGATAACTGCAAGATAAATCAATTTTGTCCTCGTTATCTCATTGCAAATTAGCTTTCTTTTCATAGTAAAGTTGGTTATTCTGTGCAGCGCTTTGATACATATGCGGTGGTAAAATATACAATACTCATTTACATGACTAAGAAACTGATAAGTAAATGATGAGTCCTAGTCAAAAAGTTAAATTTACATATGTAGATTTACTCACAAACCTAGATGGAAATCTACACTTTTTTGCTATTCACCATTTCCGAGTGTAGATTTACGCCTAATTGGAGACTCACAAATCATATATGTCTCCTCCCCTGAAACCAGGGATTGGAGACATCTAAGGCTGAATTTACAAGTATAAAGTTACTGCTAGTAACTTTTCACTCGCAGAGATCTCCACCACAAGAGTGGAGTTTTCCCTATTGTAAAGTATAGTGAAAAATAATAAACATTATTTATCGAAAAATATTAAACTATTTTAATGAATAACAAAAATTTAAATTACATTTCAATACTTGTTATATTAAATTATAAGCAATATAATAAAATGTTACAGCAGATTAAGTAATCAAATTAAACGTTCATTTAATAATTAATATTGATATATTATTTTAGTTTATAAATATTGTTTTTTTAAACAAAATTAAAACAATCCCATCCAAATTAGCAATTTAGTACGTACCAAATATTTAGTGCAAGAGCAGGTATCACTGGAGCTTCGAGTTTGTGATCGTCGCAGTGGGAGAGTCTTGGCGTGAGCTGGCCAGTACGCGGTCTTGACAAGCCCAAACTTAAGGTTTCCAAACTTTTACTTCAAGAGGAGGACTCCCTGATGCCAACCAAGGTTCTAGGACCCGAGGGCAACTCTTAGGGATCAGGAACCACTCCATCAGAGGCCAGCAGTAAGACTCGGGCCTGTCCAGACAGGTCCAGTTGTAGCTGGTCAGTTGCAGGGAGGCCTCTGGAAGCTTTTTGTCTCCCTGTAGCCCATACACGAGGTCAGCCAATTAACCTTTGGAGCCACTCTGGGTAGCCTGGAATCAAGGCAAGCAGGTTCAATCTTCCTTCTTCAGACAGCAAGGCAGACCTCTAAGCAGCATGGCAGTCCTTCTGGCAGAAGGGTAGTCCTTCCTCTGAATTTTCATAGGTCCAGGAGTGTTCTGATGAGTGGTTCTGAAGGTCCCTTTTTAGTTCGAGCCTTGAGGCAGCACGCATGCGCTGCTCTGCGAGGCATGCTGTAATACCTCTGTGGGATTAGAACACACCCAGCGCACACACCCCGCTTTTCATTTGTTGCTTGGTCTGCCTTACCATTCATGAATAGAGAACATTTGGCCCACCTTGTGGCTGTTTGCTCCCGCCCTGCCGACTGCCCCTGTTACATGGATCCTTTCGATATGGGCCTTGTTTTGTTTGCATGCACTACTTTCACTTTCATCCCTCTCTTCGCTGGCACATGGCGTTGCTTGCAGTTCTCTTAATCTCCCCATGCCTTCCCCCAACACCTACCACCCCTCGCAGCTTGTTAATTTCCAATGGCATTGTTGTGTAATCACACCCGTCCAGCCCGTTGCTGCCTCTATGGTTCAGGCTAGTTTCACTTTTAGATGTAGACGTCAATCTGCCACTAATTAGCCCACAGTGTGAAATAGCTACAAAGTGGTATCGAGCCCAATAAAAAATAAAGTTATCACGGTGAAAGAGAGATTGGAAACTAACAATTATCTCGCCTCTGCTTAATATGGACGCGCAGCGGCAGAAAAAGACTTGTGGAGCTTTGCACTGACATGTGCACAACTATAACTACGGTCAGTTGGGCGCAATGTTGCCTTAAGCTGTGAAACTGTGTGAAACTGTGTGTGTACGTGTGAGAGAGACATTTGACCTCTGTTTCTAAAAGACACGCTGAAAGGCATGCAGAGATCCGGTTTGGCTGCAGATAAAATGTTCAAAATAGATGCATTTTGCAACCAATAGCGGGAAATGAAAAACACAAGTGCCCGTCTAAGGGTTTTGTTTTTCTTTGTAACGTCTTCGGATAAACGTCTAAATGGTGTCCTTCCTTTTGCCCTTTAACACCAGTCTGATCCCTGCAGTACAGTCTTACTAGAACGGTGCCGTCACAGCGCTCTCCCTGCTATTCGCTCTGAGACCCTGGGCTCACAGGCTATGACTATCGCAGCTTCGGACAGGAAGTAATAACCCTCTTTGCTTTTGTATAACTACATGCCTCTATCTAAACTCTCCCTCCCTCTTCCACTCTCTCTCTCGCTCCCTCTCACTCTCTGTGCTCACTTCTCTCCATCCTGTCTATCCCTTCCTCCCCTGCCTGCCAGCAATAATACGTTTTAAAGTTCACGTTTTCAGCAACAACATGCTTTCGCAAAATGCCCACTAGTGTGCATTGCAGGACCTTAACAAACAAAAGTTTATTCTAAAGCAATATGTTAAAACAGACAGAACACAACAAGGGTGCTGGAAATGTAAAAGGGAGTTATTAAAAATATTAAAAACTACACAAGGAAAACGCAGTACTTTGCTGCAGCCGAAACATTATGTACATTGCTCTCAGCACCCTCTCAGTCCCTCAGCCTTGAAAGCTGATATGGTGAAAACACCACACATTTTATTAAACCATAGGGGTCTCTGTATCGCTTAATTCCACAATAACAAGATCTACAATCGTTGGGTACATCAAACTCTCTCTTTTCTACTTCGGCATATCTGTCCGCTTGGCTGACATAGCTTAAAAACATTGCCAAAGCCAAAAGCTCTGCCTAAACACTTAAAAAGTCCCAAAGGCGAGACCGATTGACTATGCCAATGCTTGTTTATAACTAGTGCCAGTGTTTATGTGGGAATTCCCTGGCCTACCCCCCAAAATTGGTTTTGGTCAGTTCTTTCCACTGGTTCTGGTTCCAAACTGTCTAGGGGAACAAAGGCAAGCACAGGCCTGGTGTCAGGTTGCTTTGTGTGTGCTGTGGACATGGTCCTTGAAATGTTATCAGGGCAAGGTACAGATACTCCTCAGCCATCCTGCCAGGAAGACCCTCTCCCAGCGGTCCCATTGTTCACTGTCTGGGCCCAGTACACATTCTTGATGGGAGAACCATTAACAGGCCCAAGCTGCTGGAAACTCCTAAAAAGGCCTCAGAAATTTAGCCAGGAAAATGCCAACTTTCTAACGGTGGCGTTCTCAAAATTCTAATCTATAATCTAACTTTACCATTAAAGGGGATTTATATTACAATTTATTTGAGTGCAAACAGTATTTCTCTATCTGCTCCCTAATCTGAAGTTAGCTCTCATTAATTGAAATAAGGTAACCCTGTGTTATCTTATAGGGGAGATTGGCCTTAAAACAGTGAAAAACAATTTTAGGAGTTTTTCACTGTCAGGATATACAAAACTTAAATATGTTTGTCATACTTTTTAAATACCATGCACCCTAATCTATTAGCATTTCGGGCCTACCTCAGGATTGGCTTGTAAGTATTAAAAAGGAATGTTTATGCCTGGCAAAAGGTTCATTTTTCTAGCTCAAAATGTGGCTTCAGGGCTGTTGCATGCAAGAATATGAATGGATAGGTAGTAGCAGAGCCTTTTACATTCAGGAATATGAATGAATAGGATAACAGCAGGGCTCTCACATGCTTGAATATGAATGAATAGGTGACATCAAGGCTCTCAAATGCAGCAATATGAATGGATAGGTGGCAGCCGGGTTCTTACATGCAGGAATATGAATGAATAGGTGGCGGAAGGACTCTTGCATGCAGGAATATGAATGAATAGGTGGCGGCAGGGCTCTCACATGTAGGAATATGTCTGGATACGTGGCAGCAGGGCTCTTGCATGCAGGAATATGCATGGAAAGGTAGGAGGGTCTCAAATGCCTAAATATGAACGGATAGATGGCAACAGGGCCGTGGCATGCAGAAATATGCATGGATAGGTAGCAGCAGGGTCTCATATGTTTAAATATGAATGTATAGGTGGCAGCAGGGCATCTTACATGAAGGAATATCGCTGAATATGTAGCTGCAAATTTCTAAGTGTGGTAATGTGAATGGATATGTGGCAGCAGGGCTCTCGCATACAGGAATGTGAATGGATATGTGGCAGTAGGGCTCTTGCATATAGGATTGTGAATGGATAGGTAGGAACAGGGCTCTCGCATGCAGGAATATGCATGGATAGGTAGAAGCAGGGCTCTCTCATGCAGGAATATGCATGGATAGGTAGCAGCAGGGTCTCATATGTTTAAATATGAATGTATAGGTGGCAGCAGGGCATCTTACACGAAGGAATATCGCTGAATATGTAGCTGCAAATTTTTAAGTGTGGTAATGTGAATGGATATGTGGCAGCAGGGCTCTCGCATAACGGAATGTGAATGGAGAGGTAGCAGCGGGGCCCTTTCATGCAGGAATATACATGGATAGGTAGCAGCAGGGTCTCGCTTGCTTGAATATGAACAGATAGGTGTCAGCAGGCCTCTTGAATACAGGAATGTGAATTTGATAATGCCAATGAGGCAAACAGGAGCAGTCCCTGTGGCAGGGACGTGGCAGCCACCCCTAATTCTAGTCTTCTTGACCATGGCGAACCCATGCAGTCATGTGGGAAGCATGGTTGTTAAGAAGAATTATGCATTCCCCCAAGAGTATGATGATGAACACTATCTGCAGCTCCCAGCCAACCACTGGCATGCCCATGCTCCTGCACCACTGGTGAAGTGGGAGGTTGCATCCGCAAGGGCCCACTTAGGATTTCCAAGGGTTTTGCGCCCCTCTATGAAAGAGCAGCTAGGGCGCCAGCTTCTCTTTTGATATTTTCCCAGTCTACCTGCAAGTATCCTGTATTTTCAGAAATTAAAATCTTCAGCAGTAGTCACAGCATCTCTGCACACGCCGCTGTACAGAGCAGCTGATAGAAGCCAAACTTTACAGGTGCTGACCAGAACAAACTGATCAGAGCTCTGCAGCATGCCTGCTACCAACAGCAATCAATGGCCTTAACTCAGAGCTCTGAGAGGCCTAATGTTCTCCCTTTAAGTGCTTGCCATGCGCTCTTAAATACGTCCCATCTTAGCAGAGGCTACAGGTCAGGAGCATCATATATTTCAGAGGGGATGGGCACTAATGCTGCGCTACACTGCTCTGAGAACTGCGCTGCAGGAAGGATGTAGCCCCAGGTACAGATGGACACCTGCGCCTTTGCCATTTTAAATGAGATTCAGACAGGCTCACAGGCAGATTATTCGATCTTTGACCCTTCAACCAGGAGTATCATTTTTACACCTCACCCTGGACTTGAGTCACTGAAACTAAGATGTTTTGAATTCCTCACCCTCATTCTTTGTGCCACATTGGCACCTGTGGCGCATATTGTGAGAATAAGCTCAACCTCCAGGTTCCATATTACAGAAAGTGCCTAGAAAGCAACTCCATGTTTGCTAGTTGCTTGAGCTGCCAGGGCACTTTGTATTACGGAAGGGGCCATAGACACTTGCTAAGCTTCTTGAGTAAGCTGCATCACACCAACACAAAATATGCACCAGTGTGATCATAATTATGGGTGGGTGAAATATTCTGGAATTAGTGGAATTGTAATGACTCAGTATTACTCTTGTAATGCGGAGCACCGGACAAATTCCATCAATTGCCGTGTGGCCGAATTTTTCCTCGTGTGAGGCTCCAGAGTTGCTATGGCGTATGAGTGAGATTTTTCTTCCCCCTAGTGCAATTTACAGTCACTAGGAGAACATCCAGCAAGATTTTTCCAACACAGGCAGTAGCAACCATTCGCTGTCAGAAGGCTGCTGCTTGAGTAGACAATCTACCCAAGCTGCAACAAAATTAACTCGAGTAGCTGTGTCCTCTGGCATGCCAAATGATTCCCTGTGCACTGATTTTTCAGCATGGAAAGCACTCCCAGCGCAAATCACAGATCGAGCAGCGCAACTTCCCTATTTCTGTTTTATGTAACTCTGGCAAATTCCACTGAGTCAAATTCTGCGAGTTACACCCTACCCTAATAATAAGGAAGCATTCTCTTGGGGGGCATGGTCCCATTGAAATGAGGCAATCTTTTGCCATTGTACCAACGCTGTATTTCAGATGCAGAAACAGAGACCAATACGCATGTAATTGTATATTGTGAGAAATCACGACCTGTTTGCAGTGCCCCCCCACTTTTAGCCCCCATTTTGACTACTAGGTGCTGATTTTCTGACTCTGACTTCACCCTGGGTTCTGCTAACCAGATCCGGGGCCTGTTCTGTGGTTAAAAGTATATGATAATTGCGTATAATTACAATTGGCAATGAGAGACCCCTTTTAGTCCCTAGTATATAATAAGGCAAGGGGGATTCAAACTACCTATCCATCTCTAGCATATAATAGAGGCTCAGTAGAGTTCCCGCACTGGAGTGTGCACTGCTGTGTCGCCAGCTGTCATTTTAAAGGCAGCCCTGCTTTGCAAACTGTCTTTAAAAGTAAATTATGTGCAACTTCGACTTTGGAATTAAAGGTACTTCCAAGGTAGTAATCTACCTTATTTTTACATGTAGGTCACCCCTAAGGTCTAGGTGCCACAGGGGTAGGGTGCCATGTAACTATAAGCAGGGACATTATAACAGATGTTTTATCAATCCTGGTGAGAGAAAAACTGCCAAATTTGTTTCCCCCCGTTGTAGATAACTAGCTCCATAGGCTAACATTGGAATATTTTATTAAGAATAAATATTGTTAGGAAGGAGCTCAAAATGTCATTCAAGGTCTTACAATGTGTTACCTGCTGTCATTTTAAAGACAGCCCTGCTTTGCAGACTGCCTTTAAAATTAAATTATATGCAAATTCGACTTTGGAATTAAAGGTACTTCCAAAGAAGTAGTCTACCTTATTTTTACATATAAGTCATCCCTAAAGTCTTCAATTGGTGCCCCAGGGGTAGGTTGTAATGTAACTATAAACAGGGGTATTATAAAATATGTTTTATTAGCCCTGGTGAGGGAAAAACTGGCAAATTCATTTTTCCTCCATTGTAGCTAATAGCTCCATAGACTGACATGGGAATATTTTATTCAAGTATAAATATTGACAAGAGCGAGATAAAATATCATTCAAGGTATCAAAATGTTAGTTATGATAAATCCACTAACTTGCCACTGTTAGATTTATAATAACTATCACAGAAAAAAAGTTATTAAACTTTCTTTTCTGTAAGCCAAAATCCAGCCTTCCAGCTACCCTCTCCTGATTGGCTAGCCTCTGCCAGGCTGAGCCAAGCTGTCTTAATGAAGTGTGAAGTGGCCTGCTAGAGAGACAAAGGATTTCCTGTGGGTGGAGAACTGCAGCAGTAGCAGCAACAGGCAGGATCATGGTGGAGTAGCCAGACTGCTCTTCAAAGGGAGAATGACACTATAGATCAGCACAGGCTCACAACCACATCCTGCAACCCCAGCCACACAGGAGCCCCTGTAATTAGATTAGGGAAGGGGATGGAAGGGGATGGAAGGGGAGTGTTAAGGAAACTTAGCCACACCAGTGGGTTGGCTTAGCCTGCTCTAACCTCCAAGGAGAGACTTTCTCCATTTTAATTTTGGAAGAATAGTGCTTTGTGAGACAAGAATAGGCCACACTTTGGAGGGAGTGATTATACACCTGGGTGGCACCCTGCATCCCATTGTTCAGGGGCTCCCCCCGCATGACACCCAGGAACACTGCATAAATATGGAAGAGCTGCATGGCAACTCCAATCTGCTGCCGGAAACTACAAGGAGAAGAAACTACGAAGGTTTGCAGCCTAAGGACTTTGCATTCCTTCAAGAAGGATTAAGGAGAGGATTTCCTGCAAGCTACAGGCTAACTGAGCCCATCTGCACCCTCTCCACTAAGACGTCCCCAGCCTGGAGTGCGTCCAGTGGACTTTTAAGGACTTGGCAGGTGCATTGTGGAAATTGTAGTCTCAACAACCCAAGGACCATCTCAGAGCTTCTAAACCCCTGGATTGGTGTTGTGGGCACTTTGAACCCTCAAGGAGACCTTCTGGAAGAAGATCCAGAAGTTTGGAAAAGCTTGGAGCAGTATTTGTAAATAAAACTCCATACGTTGACCAGGTGCCTTTTGGAAGTTGTAGTCCCAGACCCCAAGAGGCAAACCAGTGCATCTGAACCCTTGGCTGGTTCTTTGGACCACTTTCCAGGATCAAGAAACACTTCTGGAAGTTAGTGTTAAAGTGTTACATCATGGGTGGGATGAACTCTGGACTTTGTCCCGTTCCAGCGCAACCTTTTTTAACCCTTTGAGCGCTATTTGCTTCCAAGCGCTAGTTTTCTCTCTGTTTCGCTACATTGGATTTTTAATGTTTTGGTGTCTGTTCATCAAAATATACTCTATTTTTATAAATTGGTGTTGGATTTTTATTGTGTGTTGTGTCTTACCTATTTAATGTATTGGTGTTTTTAAATGTTTTACACACCTGTCTCCTAAGTTAAGCATACCTGCTCGTTGCCAGCTGCCAAGGGAATAATTTATTGAGACCTTGAGTGGACCTTTTATCACGAATATGGCCTTATTGCTAGTGGTAGGTCCCTACTTATTACTACTAATAATCCAACTTCCAACATTTGGTGTCCAGCGGTGAGGATACATACTTATGTTTAAATTACACCATACAGTAAATTAAGTTAAGCTCACTAAAAATCCTCTAAATTGACTTAGAACAAAACTGATTTTTAATCCGTATTTCTGGATTTTTCAAATTTTGTTCTATTTTTGATTTGTAAAGTTTTTGTGACCCAAAACTAGAGATACTGATGGAGCAAGGACTCACAAATGAGACTTGCTCGGATGCAATCTTCTCATAGGTATTAATGTATTAAACTTGTATTGTTCATACTAATAACTGCACACACAAATATAAGTAGTAAGGAAGCTTGCTTATGTGTTTAAACTAACAAGTAACGCTTGTCTATTCTAAAATGGCCGCTTTGCGCGGGAACTTTACTGCGCATGTCTCAACCATATCACGTGGTGTGACGTCTTTCTTTGCCTGGTGGGAAACTCTTGCTTCTGCGCAGTGTGCATTAAAATGGCTGCTTTATGTTTTCATGTGCTACAGCTTGCTCTCATGTTGCATTTAAACTGTGGTATTCTAACGCTACTAATGCGGGATAGAGTTTATAAGTAAATGGGAATAGAATAGAAAGAGTGGGTATACAGTGAAACATTTTATTTGTGATTTTAATATTTTCTTCTTTGACTTTACTAGTTCGTAAAAATTGGGCCTGAGGTTGGTGAACTGAAAACTCGTGTGACAATGGTTCTGCGCATGCTCCCTGAATGACTGCCCAGAGAGAGGAAGGATGAAGTCAACCTGGACGTCGTCCAAGGCCGTGACCTGATGGCCAATATTACTGTATTCATGAATGTCCCTAATAATGTGCAACAATGTACATGGAAAATGTATAAACTTTGTCATGAGACGGGTGGGAAATAAAGCAAATGTATTAAAAGTGAGGGGCGGTATTTTAAAACAAAGGACTTTAAGAAAATGAATTAAATCAATATGGTGTGAGGATCAACCCCCTGTCCCTGTCCAATCAGAAGTAGTGGCCCCATAATTCTGCAACATTTAGGGGAGGTACATGGGCGTAGAAGGGTATAACAGATATAGAATTAGCAAATTAGTTAGCACAAGCTTTAGCGCAGCACACAGAGAGAAGAGGCTCCAGACGTACTAGCTGATCGATTGCAGACTGAACCGCTGACCAGAGAGGTCCTGAGGAGGGGCGGCGGAGTCCATTAGAAGTCTCGGGAGAATTCGAGGAGAAGTGAAGTACCAGAGAGGGGAACGACGCAGGCGTCGTTGATAGAGAGGTCACCAATCCTGTCCTGATCCGGGAGGAGGTCTTTGCTCTTCATCCTTCCAGGGTCCTATCTTTCCAACTCCTTGGCCAAGGGGTTTGGTTCTCGCACTTTTAGGTAAATATAAATGCAAACCTTAGTTGCGCTGCTGTCTCTATCTTCTCCTTTCCTAAGGGACCGTCATTGATCGATAATTAATTGTTGTGCTTCATCCTTAATATGCGATTTAAGTATCATGTGGCTCTGTATTTTTACTCTGCAAATCTTTAGATAAATATTTTAAAACTTCTTGACTCAGTGATTATTTCAGAATTATGAATTGTATGGAAAGTCACTC
The DNA here is from genome assembly GCA_963921515.1 of Calotriton arnoldi. NCBI lineage: Eukaryota > Metazoa > Chordata > Amphibia > Caudata > Salamandridae > Calotriton > Calotriton arnoldi. The sequence continues at coordinate 3,667,856 of CAWUFW010000692.1, forward strand.
ATTTTAAACTTCCCAATTAGCAGAGGGTCCATTGGTAAGTCATTACTCTTCAATCAGAAAGGTAATTGGTAGCAGGGATTTTGATAAAGAGTACAACTGACCCACCAGCGGAAATTGCTAGCGTAGTATGAATGTATGGGCCCAAGTGAGTATTTTGTGTATGAATGCTTGTTGCTAGTAACCCGCTGGATCAGTTTTCTGGTTATCAGAGGATGGTTTTGGTTGCACTTTGTTAATTGGGTAATGAGAATTTTATTTTTATGAACTAACATCCGTTATTGTTTAAAGTTTGTTTTATGTTGTCCAGAAATCCCCGGGGAAAATTGAATAGCGGATGGTAAGTGGAAGCCATACTGCAGTGAGGTTATCTGCCAGGCAGAAATAGTACTGAAAAGTTAAGCAGGGCTATCAGTACTTGTTAGGGACTCTTGTGTATGTGAGTGACAGCAAAGGAGTATGCTGGTGAAAATTTGATGTTATATCACCTAGAAAGGGTAACATTGAAGAAGTAACAGGTATTTCTAAAGTTTATGTGAAGGGTAAACGGAAGGGTTTTACTCGTAGTGTATGTATAGTAAACGGAAAAGTTTTACTAAGTGTGAGAGAGAAACTATTCTTTCAAATTAGAGAAACTGGCACGATAGCGAATGTTTTATGTTGTTACTGAATTTTTATAAAAGGAGTAGAGAAAATAAAGTTTCGCGTACGAGTTTGTAAAGGGAGGGTCAACTGCCGGAGAGGAAGCTGACGTCACAAAACGCCGCGCTGGGATTGGTTGAAACCACGGGCGTAGAAGGACTCTTGTAAAGGAGGGGTCAGTAGTCAGGAGCAATACTGACGTCACAAGTGTCGCGCTGGGATTGGTTGAAACAGCGAAAGACAGAAAAGCGCAGATTGTAAAGGAGGGGTCGTCAGAAAAGACGTCACTGAAAGGCCGCGCTAGGATTGGTTCAGAATCAGAAGTTAGCTGAAATTTGATTGGTGGTCAACATAAAAGCCGAAATCTTAGTGGATAGCGGAGATTGTATGTTAAAAGGTGATCCGACTTTAATAGGAACTCGTCCGGATAGGAGAATCCTAGGCTTTGCAGAATATAATTTGATACATCGAGATTTACCCAGAATGTACGGAGAGAAGAGGAAAATGTCAGTCTTACAAAAGATTAAGAATTATTTTAAAAAAGATAAACCAGTCAAAACTAGGGAAGGAATTATCATTCCTCCAGCAAAAAAACCCGCTTCATTCATGATGATGGAGAGAGGTTATCACACTTGCGTATGGATAGAAAATTGGATAGAATATACCAAAAACGATGGAATATTAGCCTTTCCCAAGAATGGTACTTTTAATGGAAGAAGTCTTTTCAAAATTTGAGATTAAGAATGAATGACCTAGAACCCAGACCTAGACTAACTCAATACGAAGCCTTAGAAGAGTGGGAAACCGAGGCATTTGAACGTGACCGATCCAGAAGTAATAGGGGTTATCGGGGATTTTTCCCCAGATACCAAAACGAGTCAAGGGACGGTCAGATGAAACAGTGGAGAAGAGCAATGCTTACAGAGGGTCTGTATCCGATATTAATGGCAGAAGAATCGTCAGGGAATAAATGCTTAGAAAAGACAAAACATTTGACTAGATTTGGAGATTCCGAAGATGAATTTATGGAAGACATATTAAAGAATCCACCACCATATCAGGAAGGGACAAGTGGATGCACCCCAAGTGCACCCTTGTTAAGAACACCTTTGGTACCCCAAGTATTGCATGATTCACCAGTTAGTAGAGTACTTCACGATAAAGAAAAGGAAGCGATAGATAAAAACAGAGCAGAATTAATCCAGAAAGTAATACAATTGAGTATTCATCCTGATTCATTGACCATACCTGTAACGATTGGTCCAGTGGTTCCCTTATATGGTGACAAAGTAACTTATCCCAAACCTCTAGTTATGCCTACACCTGTGAATGTTCCTAAACCTGAAACAGTAGTAATGGTTGAGGATCACTTTAGTGATTGTGAGTCTATGATTTCATTAATGGACTTGCCTATTCGCGACTCTGTACATAGTACTCCCAGAAGAGTAACACCTGGTTGCTCCAAAGATGTAAACATAATAACTTCATCAGGAACAAAAAGTGCCACTATAGTTACTCCAGAAGACTTAGAAAGGTGGGCTCAAGGATCAGACAAACAGAATTCACCCCCAAAGATCATGGATATTTATAAATTAAAAGTTGAATTAGAAGAAATGATAGCAGGAAATGTAGGGGTAGATCGTCTAAATACGTACGATGAAGAAGAACTATTGTTCATATGCAGAAGCATCACCAGAAATGTAAAAATATTTCATGAGAAATTGTCCGATTTAGCTCAACAGATGGGAATTGAAATAGGGAAGTCAAAGGTGTTACAAAAACCCTACAGAGCAGATTTTTCAGACAAGGATTTAGAGAACATGAATGCCTCTGGAAGAAAATTACAAGTAAAAGAATTAATGACAGTTTTGCAGAAATGGGGAGAGCTAGATAAGTGGAAAGTTAGATGGACAAAGAAAAAGGAAGAGGCACGATACAGTAGAACAACTTCTGAATATTTGATGAAGGAAACAGGGAAAGGAGATCAAATGTACCCGATGCGAGAAGTTCCAGGAGGGGGATATGTACATGTCCCATGGAGCAGGCAGGATATTTTGTCATTTACGAATGATTTTCCAAAATTGAGGGAAAAGCCAATTGAATGGTACAAGCAGGTTGAGAGGTTTGTGAAGGTGTCAAAGGTATTGTTGAAAGACTTGGATGGTTTGTTCGACATAGTGGTACCTGCCGATTTGTGGACCGATTGCAAAATCACAGTTGATTGGCCCAGTGAAGAGTATCCTAGAGATCCAAAGACAGGTGCCCCGTCAAATGATGTAATGAAAAAGTATCAGCAGGTAATAACTTACCTGAAAGGGAAAATACCGCCAAAGGAGACAGACTGGGTGAAAATAGATAGAACCACCCAAGAAGCCAGTGAATCGGTACATGCCTACTATGAACGTCTATTGCAGGTGTTCAAACAGTATAGTGGATTTGAGGACATTGGAGATAAAACATGAGTCAGTTTGTTTACCGATTTGTTTATGGATTAAAACCAGAAATTTGTCAGATGATTAAGCAGCACATGTTGTGCTGGCAGGGGAAACCGATCAACGAAATTTTGAAATATGCCAAATATTGTGGAGATGATATTGAGGATAGGCACAAGAAATTGCAAGAAAAGGTGATGTGGGCTCAGGTAAAAATGGCTGAAAAACAGGGAATTAATTTGGATAATCCAAATGAAAATCAGGGAAAGGATTCTGGAACGAATACTGACTCTGAGAATGGAGGAAAAGTAAGAGGACGAATGAGCAGAGAAGAGGCTAAAAAGAAGTTTCCTTGTCACGGGTGCGGAAAATTGGGGCATTGGAAGGATGAATGTAAAAAGATACGGAATAATAATGGCCCAAATCAAAATTTAAATCCACAGACGCAGAATGACTCACAGCAGGGTGTAAATCCTCAGAGTCAGTTGCCACCTGCACCTATACAGGGTAATGTAAGCAGAGCAAAGCACGGTACAGACGTCGGATATCAAGGAGGAAGTGGTAAGAATGATTATGTAACATCACAATTTCTTTTGCAGGACGATTTTTGTACCTATAATTCATGACGGTGCCTAGGAGAGGGGGAGAAGGAGTGCGTACTTGGTGCATCCTTACCGGTAGATCAGTCAGGTCCATATGTTGAGGAATGTGAAAGGTAATGATATTACTTTCCTTTTGGATACTGATGCTACCAGGTCTACTGTGAGAACAGCAGACATCCCAGACCTTCCTCTCTCTGGAGAAGCTATCCAAGTCGTGGGGGTGGCTAATCAGAAGATTAGAACACCTCTTACCGAACCAATGGAAGTAAAAATCGGAAACTTTAGAGAAATGCATCAATTTGTAGTGTGTGATTCCAGTCCAGTAAATCTATTGGGCCGGGATTTGTTATGCAAGATGAACTGCACAATTTTCTGCACGCCGGATGGTGTGGCAGTTCAGACCCTAGATGAAGACCATGGATATAAATTTATGATTGCAAAGCAAGGTACAGAAGTAGATGAGATGTTTTCTTTAATAACAAAAGACGAGTTACCAGAAGAACTGAAAACTACAGTGAATTCCATGGTCTAGGATTTCACGGGAAAAGAAGTAGGACTTATGGCCAAATAGACCCAGTTAAGATTACTGTAAAAGAAGGTGCGATGTTCCCAAACACCCGACAGTATAAAATGAGTGCAGAAGTAAAAGCAGGAGTCATTGAAGAGATTAACAGGATGGTAAAGCAAGAAATACTAAAAGAGGTAATGAGTAGCCCTTGTAACTCACCCATCATGGGCCTGAAGAAACCTAGTGGAAAATATAGAATCGTTCAGGATTTGCGTAAAATAAATAAGATTGTGGAACCCTGTTGTCCTATAGTACCAAATCCTGCAGTGATCTTATACCAGATTCCTTGGAGTGCAGGATGGTTTACGGTAATTGATTTATGCCAAGCATTCTTTTCGATACCCTTGCATCCAGATAGTCAGTATCTATTTTCATTTAAATTTGAGAACAAGGTCTATGTATGGAATCGTGTTCCTCAAGGGTACACGGAAAGTCCTTCCATCTTTAATCAAATATTGAAAAAGTGTCTAGGGAAACTAGTGATGCCAGGAAGCTCAGTCCTAGTACAATATATAGATGATTTACTGGTGGCATCTAACACCAGAGAGGACTGTGTTGTTGATACCATTGCCTTATTAAATCATCTAGCTGAAGAAGGGCATAAAGTTTCACCTGAAAAACTGCAGTTCTGTACAACAGCAGTTAAGTATCTAGGACACCAGATTGAGAGGGGCAAAAGGAGAATAACAGCTGAAAGAATAAAATTAATAAAGAAAATGCAGATGCCTGTCTCTCAACGAGAAGTAAGAATGTTCCTTGGAATAGTAGGGTATTGTCGACAATGGATACTAGGATTTTCTCTGTTAGCAAAACCACTAATTCAAATGACGAAAAAGAAGGCGAAAGATCCAGTTGAGTGGGATGACGAGAGTGCAGGAGCTTTTGTAAAATTAAGAAATGCTTTATGTACAGCACCTGCCCTAGGCATGCCTGATTATAAAAGAAAATTCGCATTATTCTGCCATGAAAGAGAAAATTGCGCACTTTCAGTCTTAACCCAGAGACATGGTTTAGACAGACGTCCTATAGCATATTTTTCTGCTACATTGGACCCAGTGGCAGCCGCATTGCCAGGTTGCTTAAAAGCAGTGGCGGCTACATGTTTGAGCATTGAACAAAGTGAATCAATTGTAATGGGACATCCTGTAAAAGTGTTTGTTCCACATGCGGTTGTGATTTTGTTGACAAGAACGCGAACTCATCATCTTACTCCTAGTCGGCTGACTAAATATAAAAGAATAATACTAGGGGCTGAAAATGTGAACATTGTAAGGTGCACAATAGTAAATCCAGCTACTTTACTACCAGACCCATATCATGAAGAAGTTAAAGATGACGAAGAGGAACATGATTGTTTGCAAATCACAGAATTGTGCACAAAACCACGTCCTGATATTCAGGAACTACCCCTCAGGAAGCCAGACAGGGAGCTGTTTGTTGATGGTTCATGCCAAAGGCATGAAGATGGAAAGCTAACTGCAGCATATGCAGTGTGTGAACTAACTGGAATAGTCGAAGCATCCTATTTACCGGGAGTCAAATCTGCACAAATAGCTGAATTGATTGCATTGATAAAGGCTTGCAAAATTGGGAGGAATCAAAGGGTAACTATATTTACAGACAGCCAATATTGTTACGGGGTTGTGCATGATTTTGGCCAACTATGGATGCAGAGGGATTTCATGACTTCTTCAGGATCCCCCATTAAAAATGGACAGTTCGTAAAAGAACTACTGGAAGCAATACAATCACCAAAGGAATTGGCTGTGGTGAAATGTGCCGCACATCAGTCAGGAGATGACTGGGTGGTAGTCGGCAACAGATACGCAGATCTGGTGGCTCAACATTGTGCCAAAAACAGATTGTCAGTAAATAAAAGGGTGGAGAGAATGGGAATCAGCTGCCAACTTATGCTGTGTGCACCACCTGAAACATGGAATGATGTAAAACAGTTGCAAGATGATGCTGATGAAAGTGAAAAAGGTACATGGATTAAAATGGGATGTTCTCAAAAGGCAGACGATGATATAAGGATTTGTGCCGATGGCAGACCAGTCATGCCTGACTGTCTACTTTCAGAAATGGCTAGGATGTATCATGGAAAAACACACATAGGGAGAGATGCAATGATTAGGCTCTTCAGACAAAATTGGTACAATCCAAGGTTTAGGGCGGTAGCAGAGAGTCTTTGCCAGAGATGTTTAACTTGCCAAATGCATAATCCAGGAAGAAAAACAATAATTGGGTTTGGAAAAATTGGAAAGGCGGAGGGTCCATTTATGAGATTACAACTTGATTTCATTCAGTTACCCCCATGTAGAGGGCTGAAATATGTACTAGTCATAGTGTGTCTGTTTTCAAAGTGGGTGGAGGCATACCCTACCAGAAGGAATGACAGTATTACAGTCGCAAAGTTGTTATTACGTGAACTCATACCTAGGTTTGGTTTTCCAGTAACTTTAGAATCAGATAGAGGAAAGCATTTCAACAGTGAAGTGATTCAAATAATCTGTTATGCATTCCAAATTGAGCAGAAATTGCACTGTGCATATCGTCCAGAGGCTTCTGGAGTGGTTGAACAAATGAATGGCACGATAAAATCCAGACTGGGAAAAATGTGTGCATCAACATCATTAGATTGGCCAGATGCATTGCCTCTTGTTTTAATGGGACTCAGAAGCATTCCTGATAGAAACACCGGATTGAGTCCGCACGAGATAATAATAGGAAGAGCAATGAGACAAGCACATGTTCCCACGAATAAACTGCTGAATATATCTGATGATATGGTTCTGGATTATTGCAAGGGATTGGCTGACCTAGTGCGTTCTGTCTCTCATCAGGTTGGAGAAGACGCAGTTTCCAGGCAGCCTGAACAAGAACATGATCTGAGTCCCGGAGACTGGGTGGTAGTGAAGAATCACACCAGAGAAACGTGTCTATCACCTAGGTGGGGCGAACCTTGTCAGGTCATATTGGTCACAAACACAGCAGTGAAGTGTGCAGGATTTCCTAATTGGATTCATGTAAGTCGCACCAAAAGAGTACCAGACCCTGAAGAAGAAAGACCTCAGACAGCATCAATAACTGAGGAAGCTGAAGGTTGCCCAGCTGAAGAATCTCAGGTCCGAGATTCGAGGAAGCTGAAGAAGAACAACCGAGCACAAGTCAAGACTGGATACCAGTGGTGGAAATTCCTGAAATCTATCACAGAACAAGAAGCCAAGCCAAATTAGAAGAAATTGAAGAAGATCAGATAGGGGAAGAAGAAGCAGCTCAGGAAGAAGAAGAAGAGATAATAAGAGAACCTGAGCAGGAACAGATAGGGAGAGGAAACTGGGCTCAAATTAAAGAAGAACAAACAGATTTTGAGCAGGGACAGACAGGGTTAGAAGAACGCGGTCAGGCTGCGGAAGTACAAAGTGCAATAAGCCCTGATCAGAATCAGTTAGATCAAGAAAAAGACACAGAAGAGGAAGATCTTGAGAATGTCGAACAGGAAAACGTAAATCAAGAACAAGATCCGTTACTAGAGACTCACAGTGAAGCGGCTGAAGAAATACAAATCAGACCGGAAAAGGAGCAAATAGAAGAAGAAACAGAAATTGAAGAGGAACATCAAATTGTAACACAACCTGAAAATAAAATAATTTCTGAAGAAGGAAATAAAGAGACAGTGCAAACAAAGAAAACAAGAAAAGGTGATCATTGGCCTAGTGTCATTAAAGGAGTAAAATACCACATAACAACCAGAAGTGAAGATCCAGATCAAGTGAACGAAGTAACAAGCCAAACAGGAAAAGAGAATAAAAGTGGAAAACGAAGAAGCAAAAGACTGAGACTCGTAAATAACAAATTTAAAGGTCCTGATTGGACTTATATCATCCTCGAAGATTGCGAAAGCTCACAATCAAGTGAAAGTGGTGACGAAGGAACCAGTGCGGAACTGACTTATGAAAAAGAAATAGAACCACCTTGAAAACGTAAAGAGACTTGAAGAATACGATAAGAAGAGTAATCTTCCTTGTCAAAAATGCCTGACGATAGAGTTACTGGAAGACCAAAGCAGAAAGGTTGTAAAAGATGTTGTGCTATATGCATATGCAATCTGTTAGTAATGCTTATAGTATGGTTAGTTGTGATCGTAGCAATTCCTTACCTTATGATAGAGGATAAAAAGATTAACAACGAAACAAAGGAAAGAACAGATAACATGAAAAGTAATAGAGTAGAATAAAGGCAGAAGATGAACCAGAATTGCATCATGAAGTAACAGATAATGACACTAGTTTAAATGTTTTCACAAAATTATTGTTTCAATATGTAGATACCATGGAAGTTAGTAATTGTTATGTCTGTATGAAACTACCTGAATCAGTAGCAGAAGGGTTAACGTATCATCATTTGCCATTAACCTATGGCATATCATGTAGTGTGCTGACTAGTTTATTTTATAGAACAGGGCGACTTCAGTATTATTATTCAAATATAGATGTGATATTTTCTGAGGTTCCAATTCGAAAGAATATGAATCCAGTGCTTAGTAGCAAAGATGCGCAGTTTATGGGAGAATTTTTCTTAACAATGAAATCGATAGACATAACACATGCACATAGATACAATTTAACATGTTCTTTACATGAAGAAGAAAAGATATTTTTGAATTTAGTAGAAAGTAGAAGACAAGATTTCCAAAAGAAAGCTGTTGAGCATAAGGCTCATTTGCCACCTTAGGCTGAGAAAGAAGGTAGATACACACCTGGCAAGGCTCAAGCTGCTATGGCTCTAGATTTTGTAAAGACAGGGAAAATGTGTCTACATAGGTTACAGACTGAGTATAACAATGTTTTCATCGGTACCAGTGAATGTGAACATAATTTCTTAATTCTGGGAGGTTGGGGACTCAAAGGAGGAACAGATTCAGTTTTTCCTGGAATCTATTATGTGTGTGGGAATCAGGCTTACTTTAGGCTTCCTGCACAGTGGTATGGAAGTTGTTATTTTGGAATAGTATTTCCAAAAATATACCACGTAAAAAGAAACACTGGCAGCAATGAAAATACTAGTGAATTAACACGTAGAAAAAGAGCTAGTTTTTCAGAAATTGTAGGGGATATATTTGGTGCATTGATACCTTCAGTGGGAGTAATTCTGAACTCAAGGAAAATATGTAAATTATCTACAGTGGTTGATCGTTTATCAACTGACACTGCTGGAGGATTTCTAATGATTAATGCGGAAATGGTTGCGATTAGATCTATTGTAGTGTAGCTCCTATTTCCCTAATAGGCTCTGCGCATTGGAATAATATATCCTATAGGTTTGACATAGGACTAAGGTCAGTATGTCCCTATCGAGTATATTAAACTTAATTACTTGTGCCAGCTAGCTCAGAGGCCACTAGAAACTCCTTGACAACAAGAAGGGAGTAGTTTCTGGCAGCCGCAAAACATGACCACTGTGTTTCCCTTTAGAATCAGAACGTGTCCCAGAGTCGAGGAAACAATAGATAACTATTTCACTCAGCTCAATCGTGCATGCTTAGTTTTCCTCAAAGTTACACAGAAAGGACAGACGGGCGTTTCAATAAAAGATTTATTGAACAGTCTTGTTTCTGGTGTAAGTTAAATGTGCTGTTACGATCACAAGACAGTATGCGAGATAAATAATGTACAGTGTGAGCAGTAGAAATAAATAATACTGCGATAGCATTATCTTTTAGTATATATGCATTTACATAAATAACACAGACTAAAAATGCGAGTACTCATACGATGCATTTCTAATCTAGTTCTACCCCAATGTACCTAACCTAACCTAGGTGTAGGGAGAGGTATGAAGTAGGTGAAGTATTCCTTACTATGGTATACTAAGAGTATGTTAAGCCTAGTATGCCTAGTATGCCTAGTATGCCAAGAGTCCCTCTAGGTTCTTGTCAGCTCCATACCTGAAGAATGAGAGAGGTAGGAATCTCTTTGCCAGACTCGAACTCCAACACCCCGCAAGGAAGTTAGATCACTGGAAGCTGGACTCTCTGCGTGCAGGGATGACAGCGTCTTCTCAGTGCGTCAGGCCGGGAAACGGGCTCCTCTGAAGTCGAGGTCTCCTCTGATTTACAGGTGCTAGGGAAGGTATATTTATACCTTAGAAGTACCTCACAATGTTAGCATTGACGTGAATTGGACAGCGAAAGACGTCATGAATGAACCCCTAAGGAATAATGGTTCATGCATAATATATGAGTCCTTGAAGAAATCAATAGTCCTGGACCAGGGAAACTCCCGCAGCCTAAGGGTCTGTTCTTCATGAACTCGTTGTGAAGTTAGGGTGGACGGATGTCAGAGACCATGCCTGTATTTGGAGTGCACGGTTTAATGCCTAAATAAGGGCTGGGATTTTATGCCTAAATAAGGGCAGGGTGAATTGTGCCTATATAAGGACATGATACTGGAAAGCCCGTTTATGGACACCCTAAGAGGAATACAACACCCACTCCACTTTCGTGTGTACGATAATACTAAAATGCTAAACATTAAAATGGAGTACCGCATATTTCTAAAATATTTCATAAAACCATTTAAAAAAGGGCATTAGAATGCAAAAGGTACTGTACATTTGAAGCATTGCTTTTCATTTCAGGCATAAAGTTCGAAAATAAATGCAATTGGAATGAAATAAGCAGTAATATTTACATGTGACAGAAAATGATTGATAAGTTTCTCAAAAATCAAAGTCATTTCATGTCATGAAAATTAATGAACTGTTTTAGACACACAAGATGACTAAGTGTCCATGGAAGTACCGCAAAGTCTGTACTATAAGGCTAGTTCTACTTTAAACAGATTGAAGTGCCATTTTCGTTCGTAAAAAATGGGAAAAAGTTCAATTTTGGTAGAGTTCCAAGTTGTTTTGAAAATGAAGGCCAAATTGTCACTGCATCTCTGGAACACTGTATGCTGAATCCGAGTCAGTTTACGGGTCTGGTGTAAACATGAGATCATCTATTTCTATAGACAAAACATCATCCACTGTAGTTGGTGTCAGTTGGAACACCTCGTGTAGCAGATTAATTGCACAGAGATGGGAAGCATTGCTTCCAACATAGGTTGCTGCAACAATGTTCGCGTCCGTTGTTACCTGTGTGCCTGTAGATCTTTCTTGTACCTCAGCAGCAGCCGGAAGCGTCTGTGAGATCTCAATGAATGCTGACATCAGGATAGGAAGCCTCTGGGGACAACACAGAGCATGGGCCGTTATCGGGACCAGCAGAGTATCGACATCCGTTGGCGTAGCTGATGGAAATGTTAGACAGGTGTCCAACACGCATTCTTCACCGCATAGCAGGCATCGTAGAACAGGTAAGATGCAATCTTGCCAGATTGGTCTGAATGACAGGAACCAAGTTGTATTAAGGTCCCGTAGACGAGTCATGCCCAAAAGCCGTACTATTTGCTCACTGCACTTTCGTTCAAGGAGAGCTTTCTCCATTTCGCTCGGAGAGATATCTGCGAATAGGCTGGCCATAGCGCAATAGCAGGAAGAGAAATAGAATTCCGGCAACAAGTGCTAGAATTAATGGTATGCCACCAAACACCGAATGTGCAAAGTTCGAGATGATTCCGAGTAGTGCTTGGAAAGGTGCTAACAGACCGGAGCAGATGCTCTTAAATATATGTACAATTCCTGTTGTATCAGACATGTTGAAGACACGTGATATCATTTCTACGAAATGTATAGGGCAGTTTGTACGTATTAAAGTCTGTATCTCAGCCGAAGTCCTTGCTACTTGTAGATCATAGGTTTCTTTGGCCGAGGTCAAAGGCACTGTTTGCTGTAAAAGCATGGCTTTCATTCTGCTCAAATCTTATAAAAGAGACGTTCAGCGAAGGCCATAGAGGCGACTCCCTGACTGTGTCTATTGGGGCAAACAATACTTGCATACAGCAAGTGACCCTGGAGTTGACCGTTACTAGATATGGGATGCCTGGCAGCATGCCACAGCAACTCTGATCATTCAACATGAGGTAACTCCCGTTAGAAAGTTGTCCAAACGTTGGATTAATCACAGCAGCTGGTGTACCCTGCTGATGGCAAGACAAATTTGCCACAGAACCATTACAAGCCCCGTGCAAGGAAATGTCCTGACATATAAGTGAACCTCTTAGTGCATGTTTACAGTGTGTACCGCTCAAAAACACTTCACGATCCCCACTCCAACATCTATATGTATACGGTAAATCCCAAGATGTCTTAATGTATTCCTTACCCAACCTTTCATATTTGCCTGCTTGCATTTGTCTGAGGCAATACTGAAACTGAAAAGTAGTCACAGGTAGTGTTATTTTGCCATGAATAAGCCATTCTGTAGCTGGTTATTCTGCCACTGTGAATGGTAACTTTTCCAGTTTTTCAATGCTCAGCACTGTATACCTTGCTCCTCTTTGTGCCAGTTCGATCTGTTTATCAGTTAGATTGTATTCTGCAAACAGAGCCGACGTGTTGATAAAACGCCAAGGCACATAGCCCGCTCGCAAAGATTGCAGCGTCCAGCTTAATAACACAATAGAACGTAATTGAGACTGGCCTTGTTGTAACATCGCCAAATCTTGTTCTAGTATGTCGATAGCAGAGGATACAATGCCATCCAATGAATATATTCTGGAGGACAAAGTTGTTAACCCATTGTCGACCACAGAGAGTGTTTTCTCTAAATTAATACGATCAAGTTCACGTATTCGTTCTGTAGCCTCCATCTGTGATACTTTCCATGCTTCATTATAGGCAGCATAAATGCCGGCATATATGAAACGTTTTTGACGCGGTTTTCTTGGTCCAAGCAAGAATTCCCTAAGGTCTGCCTCCTCTTTAAGTAAGGTTAAGTGTTGTTTCACATCCTGTAGTGTAGATTTATGCAGCCAATCGAGGCATAATTTTCCTACACTGTATGTCGTTACTACCCCCGGATGTTGTCTTTGGACGTATCTTGGGTCTGGCCTATTAATAGTAAAGCCCTGAGTTTTATTCAGGAATCTTTCCTGACAGTTATTCGTGTCTGTGGGCCAGATCAACCATTTTTTCCAATCAGGATTAGATCTGTTGAGTTGTAGTATATTGTCAACTGTCACCACTGCCTGTGTATTATTATCACTTGCAGGTGTTGGTACAGAAGGTGTGTTCATTTCTTTAATCTTGGCTAGTCCAAGACAAGATGTTTGTTGGACAGTTTCATTCAATAACATTATTTGTTCAGGGATGATGCAGGCTCTAAATAAAGCTTCTTTCCCCTGCACTTGCCAATCTTTAGTACCCCAGACAGTTTTTGTGTCTATTGTGTCTTTCCAAAAGTCGAAACCCTGTCTAGACAGTTGTGCATTAAATAATGCAGAGTAAATCTGTTTTGTATTTGTTAACATAATTTTCAGTCCTGTCTTGTTTACATTTTTATAGTAAAACATTTCTGGATCAGATGTGTTGTAACCTGTAAAATATGGAAACTTGTTAGCAAATGTTTTTGAACTACCTTTAGGTGGTGTAGGACAATGTTCCCATTGGTTAAACATAAACACATTTCTTGGATATGCAGATTTATGCAAATAATGATGACCATAGTGGTTATAACAATTCAGTTGTTCATAGTCTGATGAACCCTCTAAATATTCATTTTTAGAAAATGCAGCAGATTTTTCTAGGTCAAACATAATGTCATTTACAGTCTCAAAGTCCCAATCATCTGAATAGGTACTGGACGTAATTAGATCACTTAGTGAAATTTTAAACAAATGTGGAATGTTCAATTGTTCCGTCGGGCCGAAGATTTCAAAATCTGTTTTGTCCCACACTATACCATCCTGTATAGGAACAGCTGTGATGTTCACTGATGACAAGTCTCTTGCTTCACGATGGGAAGATTTATGAGGTTTCAAAAGTATGTTTACGCCTTTTCCTTCAGTATTCACATGGATGTATCTGCCACTTATAGGCACGCTCACAGTTGTTACCAAAGCTAGCCAGAGCAGGAAAACAAAAAGTCCAGATGTAATCCAGAGTTCAATCCATGGAGAAACCAAATAAGTCTTGTTCAGAAAGTGAAGAAAGTTGTGTACTTGCTGCTTGAATTTCAATGATGCTGGCGTCGTTTCAGGTTCACTCGGATTTCTGAGAACGTATCAAAGTTAATGAAATAGCCAGAAGCAGTTCTATCAATTGTTGGAATTGCATCAGGATTTGTAGAAATCACTGGAACCAGTTCATCACTTGCTACGTTGGTGTAGACAGGTGTATTTGGACGAACTGTTACTTGTTGTTCAAGAGGGATGAGTTCCATTGCATTGTTGCTTAGTCCTCCATCTGTTACAGCTGAATTCTCGATTGTTATCAGTCTTTCAGTCTGAACCTCTTGGATAGTAGCGAGAGGAGTGCGTCTGCTACTAGGTCGGAGTCCACGAGGACTACTATTCAGTATTGGCCACATATTGTGGTTTGATCAGGTCGATGGACACAAATCCTTTCTCCTTTCTTCCAGCAAGGGGCGGCAGAAGTACTGTTCTTGTTCCTTGAACTGCTAGGACAGGTACTGGTTGCCTGTAATAAGGGCCAAATTCCTTCTTGTCCGCAATCTTTTCTCTGACTAGATCCCCAACTTTTGGAATCCAGACAGGCCTTGCTGGGACAGCCGGTTGATCCCCAGTGGTGGTTGACTGTAGGAATACGTTGCTTTGTTTCGTTCTTAATTTGTTTAAGTCCTGTAAAACAGTCAAACGATCTTTGATATCAAAGGGTTTATTTTCCACCACTGTGCCTACGTGTTCAAGGTCTGGTACCCACATTCTTGCCCCAAATAGGACCTCATATGGAGTGACCCCCCTAGAGAACTTCTTGGCAGATTGTTCAATGAGCGTTGGACCCCACTAAGGTGTTTGACCCACCCATCACCCGAACCTAATACCCTAGCTGTTATAGACTGCTTTATGTCCCGGTTTTTCCTTTCCACAACCGAATTTCCCTCAGGATTGAATGGAGAGGAGTACCGCAATCCAACGCCCAGTCTGGCCATGGCCTCTTTGTAAGCCCGAGAGCTAAACGCAGGACCCTGGTCAGAATGTAGCGTGCCTATTGCGTATGTGCCGATAAAAACTCGTAAATCTTTTATAACAGTTCGAGCGTCAGCTGAGCGCTGTGGCCATAACCAAAGGAACCTAGAGCATGAATCCACTGCAACCATGATATATTTATAGTTACCGTCCCTTTGCAAGGGACCGCAGTGGTCCAGGTAAACACAAGCTAATGGTTTGTCTGAAATTAACAGGGGTGTCTGCGCAGGACGTTTCACTGTTGAGACTTTCATCTGTCGGCAAATATCACATTCTAAAACATAGTTTTTAGTTTGTTTCCGAATGCCAGGCCACCAATATCTTTGCTTGAGTAAAGATACTGTCGCTGAAACACCTGCATGGGCAGAAGCTATCCCTTCGTGTGCTGCTAGGATTAGTCCTAATCTACGTTCCTTGTTTGGAATTACCCTATCCCCCACTCCAGGGATTCGAGCAAAAGGAACGTTGATCGCATCAATTGAGCGCCACCACTTCCTACTGACTGAAAACCCTCTTGTTTGATCGCAATTACATAAGAGTACTTGAGTGGAAACTTTTTTGGTAACGCTGCACTGTTGCCTTTGCTCGAAGCATTGACAGCCAACATTATCTCACCGTCTATTTTTGTTTTTGAACGAGTGATCGCAGCTACGGAAGCCGTCTGAACAGCCCCCTTTGCGGCTTCGTCAGCCAATGAATTCCCTGCAACGTGAACGCCATCACGTTGATGACTCAGTGTGTGAACTGAACTACTTGTTCCCAAAGCAATTTGTGCTTTATTGTGCCACCTTTTGCATCTTTGAAACCATTTTCAAGCCAGTTTTGTATATATTCATTATACGACTGAACACAGTAAAAGGAATCGCACACTATTAGTGTGGGGAATTCTCGATCTGTATTTTCAAGTGCCAGTTTGAATGCTTGTAGTTCAGCTCGCTGAGCTGTACAATCCCCTAGAGATTGTGTTTTTGTGACCATAGGTCTGAAGATGCCATTTCGCATGCGACCTTTAACGATTGCACACGCTGCACTGTAAGCTTGCTTACCCCCTATTGCGGGTTGTGCGGATCCGTCAGTGTAAATTATGAATTCGTACTGATCGAGAGGCAGAATTTCAGTAGGCAGAGGACATTCTTGTTCATATTGCAGGAATGCTTGTGTTTTTAAATCTGGATCAAAAACATATTCAACATCTGTTGCAGCAAGAGAATTAACCCATTGTATCCATCTTGGATGTAATGCTTTAGCATTTGGAATGCTTGCTTTTGTGACCGCTTCTAAAGCCGGTACTGGGGTTACGACAATAATGCGTTTCCCTTGGGCTAAGGCTCTTTCTTTTGCTACAGCGGTTTGAACTGCTGTTAGAATTTTTTCAGTTGAACTGAAGCGCATTTCTGCTTGTGTGTACAAATGAGATTTGTATGCTATTGGTATTTTTTCACCCTCATTAAATGTTAAGTAGGTGAATCCACATTGACCCGAAATTATTCGGATCACCAAATTACGTTGACTTACACGTGTTTGTAAGTGATTTGTTGCTAACATGTTAGCCTGTAGCGAACGCAAGATTTCTGTGTGCTCCTGTGTCCAGTTTCTGATCGAAAAATCAGGTTTGATTAATGCGTAGAGAGGTTTAACCCTTTCTGTGTAATTTAGAATGTATGTTCTTCCAAAGTTTAGGAAACCCAGGATGGATTGTAAGTTTTTTTGTGTTTTTGGAGGTTGGTGCAGCGCACACTTTTCTAAAAAGTTAGCTGCCAAGCTCCTGCCTTCACTTGAAAGCTCATATCCTAGAAATAGGACATGGAGATGGGCAATTCGGGACTTTTTAAAGTTGAACTTGTAGCCCTCAGAGGCGAAGCCCAGTATAATGGTGCTCACCCTGTTCAAGTGTTTGTCCAGGTCATCGTCTGTCAGATATATGTCATATATGTCATCGACATAGGACAATGCCTCATTGTCATAAATTTGTAGTAACTCCGTTACCCTCGCTGAGAATAAACCTGGGCTGTTCTTGAACCCTTGTGGGAGTCGACAAAAGTGACGCTGGGTCCCCATTATGGAGAATGCTGTTAAGTACCTGCTTTCAGGTGCTATCTTTTGACAAAAAAAACCATTGAGATGTCTAATGTTGTTTTATATTTTTTACGCACAATGTTATTCATTAATGCTGTGCTATGTGCATTTTGCACTGCAAAGGTTTTAGAACAAGTGTTTAGGTGTCTGTAATCCAAAACTAGACGATATGTATTGTCTGGTTTGGAGACAGGAAACAAAGGATTGTTCATTGAGGAGGTGCATGTTTCAATCACCCCCAAGTTGATCTAAGATCTCCCTGACCTGTTTTTTAGCTTCTTGCTTTATTGGATACTGCCTTTGTGCAGTTGGTTCATGTTTCAGATGTATTTTATGGTGAGGTGAGTCCTCATCCCACCCTACATGATTTTTATATAATGCTGGGGCCTGGGCCACTGCCCATTTCCTGGCATATGTATATTTTAGGTGAATTGGAATGTGGTTAGAGAAGGCAGGCATAATAATGTCCTCGCCATGTGGGCACTCCCTGACAAATTGTGGTGGCCAGTCTTTTTCTGCTAGAAGTATGTCATAGCCCCTTGATAGTTTTTCCCAAAAAAGTGCTTTCACCTGTCTAGGTTTGTCTCCCTCCATCCGGAGTGTTATTTCATGTAACTTTTGTGGAGTACTAACCCTGGTGTCTACAGTCTCAACTGTAATGTACTCATTCAAGTCCACTATCTCCAGAAGTTCCTTCAGGTTCTGGCGAGCTATTGTGACTTCTGCTGCACTGTCCAGCATTGTCTGAGCCCATTCTCCGTTCTTGAGTTGTGTTCTCAGTATTCTCGACATGTCTGATCTTTAGACCTGCTAATTTCTTTTTGGAGAATTGAGGTTTTGTTTTGTTTTTTGGAGCGTGTTTGTCGTCTTTCGATTTCACGCGTTCTTCTCTATGTTCTGATCGTCCTCTTCTTTCCGAAGTCTGTGATGAGATCTGAAAGGGACGAGAGGAACGTGTATTAGTATCTTGATACCTGTCAGGTTTTCTTAAATTATCCCTATTCCTGAGGTTATACCTCCTTTCAGAGGGCTCCTTTTGAGGAGACCTACCTCGGGATTGAGAACGTTTCTCATTTAATTTTTGTTTAGTAGACTCCCACTTCTTTTTAGAAGATGTAGGAGTTTGTTTAATTGAGTCCTTCTCAGGACTTTCAGATAGTTTCGGTTTCACTGGTCTTCCACCCAAACTATCTCTGCCTAATTCTGCATAAGATTGTTCAATTATTCTGGGTAGCTCAGTTTGATGTTCTGTAACATCGAATTCCCTCAATTTTTGGCGGATCACCACTGCTGCTGCCTCCCCTTTAATATTAGATAATATTATTGTTGAGACCTGGTCGAAATTTTTCAGTAATTTCATACCTAAATTTAGAGCAGGCTCTGCCCCGTATTCGTTTTGAATTTGTTTTAGGACATCAGGTATTACCGCAATTGATGGAATACCATGTGTTTTAGTATAGATGGCAGCAAAGACTGAGCCCCTAGTGGTGCAGTCTTCCAGTTGTGGTGTGATCCCCATCGGTAAACTGATTGTCAGTATTCTGTGTTTCTCATACGGGCTAGTATTTGGAAATACTGCTTCGATTTGAGTAATTTTTTGAGCTATCCAGAATGGAATTTGCTCACGTTTTGTGGGCATTTTACCCATGACTGCGTATAGAGTCTGGGGTAATTTTTTGTGTATTCCCATGTTGGGGAGTTGGATTTGGAAGTGTCAATGGTGGTTGGACTGTGAAAGTCCGCATGACATATTGAACCAATTGTCTGTAGATTTTTATTAACTCTGTGAGTTGAGTAAGTAATTCCTCGTCTGACATCTCTTCAATGTCAGGATGAGGTGTGTAGTCGGCTAGAATCGGCCATGTTGCTCCTGGTCTACCTAGTGGACCGAGCCTAGTAATGTTTTTGTGATGTTTTAGGGCGCCTTTAAACCAGAGCTGATGCTCCTGGTATGTTAATGGAATTTCTATATCCTCGAAAGGAATGTATTCCTCTGGTGGATCATCTTCTTTGTAGAAGTGAAACATGTGTGTTACTGAATTTGATTCAGGAAATATTACCCATGAATAGAATACCTCTGTCTGAAAGGATTCATGTGCCTCTATCACGAAAACTGCTCTACCTCCTCTTGGTGGTAGGCCATGTTTTATAAGTTTTAGAGTAATGGCTCTTCTTAAGTTTGGATGGATGTTTATAACACCCTCCTCGATTTCATTTAAACCTGTAAAGTTAAAAACTGCTGCTTGGGCTGGATCAGCCGCAGCTTCACCGTTTCCGGTTTCAGTCACGGAGTCAGGCATTTTGTTGTTTGAAAATGTAGAACAAGTTTCAAGGAAACAAAGATAAGGTGCACAATATTGTGGAACACTGTATCCTTCAACGTTGAGCAAACCAAACAGCTAATATATAGGGTTCTTCCCTATGTAGCCGTGGTGGATACTTAACCCTGCCCACTCCAGGCGTCTTTTGGAGTATATGGGTAGGGGTCTCTGAGAGAAAAAGCACGGCTGAGTTACTCAGTATCTAACGTTGAATTACCGCCTTACCAAACCGTTGGGCGCCATGTGGTGTAGCTCCTATTTCCCTAATAGGCTCTGTGCATTGGAATAATATATCCTATAGGTTTGACATAGGACTAAGGTCAGTATG
Organism: Calotriton arnoldi; assembly: GCA_963921515.1. Taxonomy (NCBI): domain Eukaryota; kingdom Metazoa; phylum Chordata; class Amphibia; order Caudata; family Salamandridae; genus Calotriton; species Calotriton arnoldi. The sequence goes on from CAWUFW010000692.1 coordinate 3,687,912, forward strand.
TCCCTATCGAGTATATTAAACTTAATTACTTGTGCCAGCTAGCTCAGAGGCCACTAGAAACTCCTTGACAACAAGAAGGGAGTAGTTTCTGGCAGCCGCAAAACATGACCACTGTGTTTCCCTTTAGAATCAGAACGTGTCCCAGAGTCGTGGAAACAATAGATAACTATTTCACTCAGCTCAATCGTGCATGCTTAGTTTTCCTCAAAGTTACACAGAAAGGACAGACGGGCGTTTCAATAAAAGATTTATTGAACAGTCTTGTTTCTGGTGTAAGTTAAATGTGCTGTTACGATCACAAGACAGTATGCGAGATAAATAATGTACAGTGTGAGCAGTAGAAATAAATAATACTGCGATAGCATTATCTTTTAGTATATATGCATTTACATAAATAACACAGACTAAAAATGCGAGTACTCATACGGTGCGTTTCTAATCTAGTTCTACCCCAATGTACCTAACCTAACCTAGGTGTAGGGAGAGGTATGAAGTAGGTGAAGTATTCCTTACTATGGTATACTAAGAGTATGTTAAGCCTAGTATGCCAAGAGTCCCTCTAGGTTCTTGTCAGCTCCATACCTGAAGAATGAGAGAGGTAGGAATCTCTTTGCCAGACTCGAACTCCAACACCCCGCAAGGGAAGTTAGATCACTGGAAGCTGGACTCTCTGCGTGCAGGGATGACAGCGTCTTCTCAGTGCGTCAGGCCGGGAAACGGGCTCCTCTGAAGTCGAGGTCTCCTCTGATTTACAGGGGCTAGGGAAGGTATATTTATACCTTAGAAGTACCTCACAATGTTAGCATTGACGTGAATTGGACAGCGAAAGACGTCATGAATGAACCCCTAAGGAATAATGGTTCATGCATAATATATGAGTCCTTGAAGAAATCAATAGTCCTGGACCAGGGAAACTCCCGCAGCCTAAGGGTCTGTTCTTCATGAACTCGTTGTGACGTTAGGGTGGACGGATGTCAGAGACCATGCCTGTATTTGGAGTGCACGGTTTAATGCCTAAATAAGGGCTGGGATTTTATGCCTATATAAGGGCAGGGCGAATTGTGCCTATATAAGGACATGATACTGGAAAGCCCGTTTATGGACACCCTAAGAGGAATACAACACTATGGTTATGCAAAATCGACTTGCTCTTGATATTATATTGGCAAAAGAGGGCGGAGTCTTAAATTATTGAAGACGAAACACTGTTGCACTTACATACCTGATAAAAGTGCAGAAATTGGAACGTATATACAGAATATAACTAAACTTGAGAAGGAACTAAAGCCACTGGAAGTTGATAGTGTATGGGAAAGATTGACCAATAGTATTAGGTCAATTGGTACCTGGTTTACTAATATAGGGAAAGGACTAATAGGTCAAATATTAGTACCCTTAGCAGGGATAGCAATAATAGTATTTTCAATAACGATATGGTGCAAATGTTGTAGAAAGAATGGATCGTACAATGTGACAGGGAAAGGAAAGAAGAGAAAGTTGGACGAAATTGAACTTGAAGACTTAAGCGAATTATACAAGAAACTGAAAGGAGATGTGAAAAATAGAAAGTGTAAAAATGAAAGTGAAACAATATTATGCTAAATGTTGGCATCTGGTTGTGGGTAGTAATTGATGGCTCAGAAACGCCATCAGAGAGGGGATTGATGGAGCAAGGACTCACAAATGAGACTTGCTCGGATGCAATCTTCTCATAGGTATTAATGTATTAAACTTGTATTGTTCATACTAATAACTGCACACACAAATATAAGTAGCAAGGAAGCTTGCTTATGTGTTTAAACTAACAAGTAACGCTTGTCTATTCTAAAATGTCCGCTTTGCGCGGGAACTTTACTGCGCATGTCTCAACCATATCACGTGGTGTGACGTCTTTCTTTGCTTGGTGGGAAACTCTTGCTTCTGCGCAGTGTGCATTAAAATGGCTACTTTATGTTTTCATGTGCTACAGCTTGCTCTCATGTTGCATTTAAACTGTGGTATTCTAACGCTACTAATGCGGGATAGAGTTTATAAGTAAATTGGAATAGAATAGAAGGAGTGGGTATACAGTGAAACATTTTATTTGTGATTTTAATATTTTCTTCTTTGACTTTACTAGTTCGTAAAAATTGGGCCTGGGGTTGGTGAACTGAAAACTCGTGTGACAATGGTTCTGCGCATGCTCCCTGAATGACTGCCCAGAGAGAGGAAGGATGAAGTCAACCTGGACGTCGTCCAAGGCCGTGACCTCATGGCCAATATTACTGTATTCATGAATGTCCCTAATAATGTGCAACAATGTACATGGAAAATGTATAAACTTTGTCATGAGATGGGTGGGAAATAAAGCAAATGTATTAAAAGTGAGGGGCAGTATTTTAAAACAAAGTACTTTAAGAAAATGAATTAAATCAATATGGTGTGAGGATCAACCCCCTGTCCCTGTCCAATCAGAAGTAGTGGCCCTATAATTCTGCAACATTTAGGGGAGGTACATGGGCGTAGAAGGGTATAACAGATATAGAATTAGCAAATTAGTTAGCACAAGCTTTAGCGCAGCACACAGAGAGAAGAGGCTCCAGACGTACTAGCTGATCGATTGCAGACTGAACCGCTGACCAGAGAGGTCCTGAGGAGGGGGCGGCGGAGTCCATTAGAAGTCTCGGGAGAATTCGAGGAGAAGTGAAGTACCAGAGAGGGGAACGACGCAGGCGTCGTTGATAGAGAGGTCACCAATCCTGTCCTGATCCGGGAGGAGGTCTTTGCTCTTCATCCTTCCAGGGTCCTATCTTTCCAACTCCTTGGCCAAGGGGTTTGGTTCTCGCACTTTTAGGTAAATATAAATGCAAACCTTAGTTGCGCTGCTGTCTCTATCTTCTCCTTTCCTAAGGGACCGTCATTGATCGATAATTAATTGTTGTGCTTCATCCTTAATATGCGATTTAAGTATCATGTGGCTCTGTATTTTTACTGTGCAAATCTTTAGATAAATATTTTAAAACTTCTTGACTCAGTGATTATTTCAGAATTATGAATTGTATGGAAAGTCACTCATTTTAAACTTCCCAATTAGCAGAGGGTCCATTGGTAAGTCATTACTCTTCAATCAGAAAGGTAATTGGTAGCAGGGATTTTGATAAAGAGTACAACTGACCCACCAGCGGAAATTGCTAGCGTAGTATGAATGTATGGGCCCAAGTGAGTATTTTGTGTATGAATGCTTGTTGCTAGTAACCCGCTGGATCAATACCATGGAGCTACATTTGGCTAACTGGAACAAACTCACAGTGGCTGAGCTTAGGGTTCAGTGTAGGTCTAGGGCAGAGGTCTTCAAACTTTTTTAGGTTGAGCCCCCCAGCTGAATTTTTTTAGATGTTTGGCCCCCCTACCCAAAATTTATGGAACCTGGTACACTACATAATAGACCATCATCCGCATTTCCCAGGCCATATCCGGCAAATAACGTTAAACAGAGTAAAAGTGTTTAGTAAACTGCAGGTTTGGGAGTTGGTGCAGTTAAATGACAGAGTCTTATTACACAGTTCAAAACAAAATTTTCCAAGATAAAATGTGTGCAAATTGTTACTGGTTCTGCACCTAATTCTTGCATTCTTGCAAAGCCTCCTCAAAGAAACTTCTGTGGTCAATAAAATGAGTACCATTCAAAGACCATGCTCTCCCCTGAGAAGCACTGTCCAATGGCATAAAAAAAAAACATTTCAACACTGGCCATCCTAAGCAGCACTGCCCCATTCTCACCTCCCAGAAAAAAACTCCCCATTCCTGCACTGCCCATCCTATCACAGCTTCTCTCTCCGTGAAAGAAAGTGGTTGACTCCCTCTGCCAGACATTGAGGGGGTGAGGTAAGCAGTTTATTTGATACACAGGTTGTAGCAGGTGTCTTCCCTGGCAGAGATGTTTTAAGACATGGGCAAAGTGGGCTCTGGCCCAGGCCCCAGCCTTTATGGGGGACCCCTGATAGAGCCAGCTCTGTTCTGGGGAGAGTAATACCCTGACGATCTTGAATCATTCTTAAACAGATTGTTTTAAATAGCATTTTCCTTTAATTTATTTTTACTGTGGTGATGTGTGAGAGTCTACTACAGACATTTTGCAGACAAATGTGTTTAAGTTTCATGCAACACCCATAAAAAAGGTTTCTTTTAGAACAAAACAGCACTGCACATACGAGAAATGGGAGGGCGTCACAGAGATTATTTGCAGTAATATTAGTAAGCTGCTGCTGTGTTACAATATTGAATACACACGTCACTATCCCTGAATATTAAATGTCAACACATTTAGAATTTGGACCAGTGTGCCTGTGCACTGTCAGTGGGCAGGCCAAAGAGGTCATGAAAGAGCTGCAACTGGATCATAAATTCAAAGCTGTTCCGAACAGGGCCCCCCAAAATACATTTGGCCCAGGGCCCCCAAAATCCTTAAGATGTCCCTGTTCCCTGGTAGTGAGGCAGGTGTCTTCTTTGGGACAATGGTAGTGAACTGGGGTTTCTGGGATCGGGTGAAGCAGGTCGCTCCTCTGGGGTAGTGATTGTGGCGAGTTCATCTCTGGGATAGACTTTGAGGCTGATTGCTTTCTCCTACACATCTGATGAACAGGAACTTCCTACTTCTGTGGTGCTCTAGACCCTGCATTTGTATCATCATGCTAGTGATTTGCTTCTGAAGGGTACAAGTTTGAAAATTTAACAATAGGCCAGAGGATACCCAGTGTCTGGGATGTGTTCCCTAGGAGATTAATGCCCCAGCGGCCGTGCCTAAAAATGTCAGGTGTCTACCACATATAGAAGGGTGCCCTGGGTGTTACATTTTAGTAGGTTGTTGTATTTAGGGGTGCTCTGGCTCAAGATGCCAAGTCTGTCCCATGTCAATAGGAGCTCCCAGGAGTGTGAAGGTTGGAGAAAGGGGCTTATTTGGAGGTGCCTCTCTGAAAAGGTCAACCCTGCACCATATCTAGGTGAGGGCCTGGGATGCTGAGGTTAGACTAGGGTGCTAAACCTGAAGATGCAAAGCCTGTGCCTATCGTGCAATGGATGTTGCAGGGGGCTTTAACTGGGGTGTTTATTGCCTGAGGGTGCCAGGCTTAAATCATATCTGCCCAGTGAAGTAACCGAACGTTTACTGGCAGGGGTTATAAAACTCCCAAATAAATAAAAGATAGAACTAAAGAAAGGGGCAGAGATTAAGTGAGACAGTCAAAAATAGGATACAGGGAGTATGCGAAGTTCACTGTGCTGTGAAACCGAAAGTGAACAGACTTCTTTCAGGCAAGCAGATGCCCTGGGAAGAAAGACTGTCTGTTCACTTTCACTTACCTGTTGGTGATTTAAAATGCTCCGAGGTGAAATCCTTCACAGCGAGGCAGCAAGCAAAGGACAGCAACCTAAGAAGAAAAGGCAGCAGGCACGGGGCAAACAGCAGGAGTGAAGAAGTGCCACACTACCAAGAGGTAGTAGTATACAGGAGCTTTGTGAACGCAAATTTTGCGGCACTTCCTGCCATCTATGGTGCTGTCCACCTCATTGGTGAAACGTCAGTGGTGACGTTCCTATGTGCTTATTGGCTGCTGTTCTCCAATCCAAAAGCCCCATTTGTAATGGGTGAAGAAATACAGGAAACAAACGTACTTGCGACGTAGGACAGTGGGAAACAATGAAAGGTGAAATTTTAGGGTGGAGTGCGTGCCCCCCCTGAGATGGTGTCGCGCCCCTCCCCCACAGATTGAAGAACTCTGGTCTAGGGGGATACCTGCTCTCAATAAGATTAGGAAGGCAGAGTTGATTAGATCCCTTAAGGCCTGGGCACAGACAGCTCCAGAGAGAGAAGGGGACGATGATCCCTCGCGGAGTTTGCTGAATTTGGGCACTCTGCGGAGGAACGCGGAATTCCTGATTGCCGCCATTCGGGCGAGAAGCAGAGTTTATTTTACGTGCGTGTGCTCGAGTATTCTTTTGGCGCTCAACTGCGAGCACCAAGACTCTCAGGCTGCTTGCGAGCACGCGCAAGACTTCTCACACCGTAAGACTTTGCGCTCACTCGCACGGCTTCCGGCCGCGACGGCACCGATCAAGTTTTTCTAGAGCCGATCGCGATCACAAACAGAGAGGTCGAGAAGCTTTTCTTCTTGAGGATGCAGTTGAGAGGCATTTGGAGTGGATTTTCTTCTCAAACTAGCCGTTGAAGTTGTTTTTTGTCCGAGAAGCTATTTTTTTAAAACTTTTTTTTTCAAACCAGAAGGAAGTGACCCAGAGACTCCAACTTCCTGTTCCTGTCTAGCAGGCCCTCCCAGTGCTTTGTCCCTCTTCATTGGGATTTGGAGCTGGAAGGATCACTCGCCTTGTCTGCTGCATACATATAATTGGATTTAAGGTCTTGGAGATATCACAAGTAAGTTGAAAAACTGGTTTATAAGAGTGTTGTTTGTTTGACTGGGGGCATGCACCTGGCTTTATTTGTACTTTTATTTGATTTTTAAAATTTATTGTGGTGGATGGCCTGCAGTTTTAGTAGGGGCCTAGCCTTTTTGTGCATGAAATATTTCTTCATTTGCAAAGGAAAAATATTGCACAGTTCAGTAAATTTTCTTCTCCATGTTTTTAAATAAGGTTGCAATATTGATTGATTTAATTCACTATGTGGCCTAGTTTGCCTTGGGCCTTCCAGCCAGTAGGCCCTGTACTATTCATGAGTGCATGAAACAACTGTTTCTGTGGTGTCTGTAGAACTGAAACATCATTTAGGTCATGGATGGCATTGGATTAAAATGCAAAATGTGGGTTTTTTGTGGTTTTCCAAGTTTTTTCCCCTGCAATGTTTAGGCGGGGTAATGCCTTTGGAGTAAGTGTGCTGTTGTGAAATTTTTTAGCCCTGTTCATTTTAGTTTTGGGCGTTGGTGAATTAATGCTGTGTTCTCTGTGTTACCATGCTGTTAGACCCGGGATCCCTGGTTGGCTGAGGTAGGTACCTTAGGCCAAATAGGGACCCCTTCTCAGATAGCCCCCGCTCACCCCCTTGGTAGCTTGGCACGAGCAGCCAGGCTTATCTTCAAGGCAAGTGTGTAAAGTATTTGCAACCACGCTCACAGCAACCCAATGATGACACCACAAATGGACTCCACACGAGTTTCATAAAAAACTAATATAAATTTATATAAAAAGATATACGATAAGACCACACGATATAAATCCAACATATGCGTATTTGTAATATTCTCCCTGGCCGGTTGTTAGGCCAGCCAGCCCTTGTAAGTTCTGGCGATATTAATGAGCACTTCTAAAAGTTCCACTCCAGTCCTAATGCAATGCTATGCAGTTCGGAATGCTAGAATCAGGCACTTTGCAATATAGAAATAATGCAGTTCGTAATGCTCGAATCAGGCACTTTGCAATGTAGAAATAATGCAGTTCGTAATGCTAGCATCAGGCACTTTGCAATGTAAAAATAATGCAATGCGTCATACACTAATCAGGTAGTTCGTTATGCAGAAACAATGCAATGCGTAATACGACAATCAGGTAGTTCGTTATGCAGAAATAATGCAATGCGTAATACGACAATCAGGTAGTTCATAATGCAGGAATAATGCAATGCGTAATACACTAATCAGGTAGTTCGTTATGCAGAAACAATGCAATGCGTAATACACTAATCAGGTAGTTCGTTATGCAGAAACAATGCAATGCGTAATACCCTCCAGGTAGTTCGTTATGCAGAAAAAATGCAATGCGTAATACCCTCCAGCACCGATCACGGTGCTTCAGGCGGTCTCTCCGCCACTTGTACTGACTCGCATTCAGCCTCTGTCAACAGCTGCCCCCACACGGGTATGGTGTAACAAAAAGTGCAGCTCCGCACTCCAGCCCCGGTACTGCAACTCCGTTGGCAAGTATGGGCCGCGATACGAGCCGAAGCAGAGGCTCGCACTGCAGGAATGGGAGAGGCCGAAAGCGCCTCCCTCTGAGCCCGCACCCCGCCCCAGGTGTTGACACACGTTATCTGTGGGGTGCGACCTCGCTCTCGTCTCTTCTTCCCGCGACTTGGGCCTCCGATGCAATCTTTGTGAATTCCGGGCAGTGGGACTCGGGCCCTCCCTCGATGAGGTTGGTTCGAGGTCCCGCTCTGGCAACGGCGGGTTCGGGCCGGTGGCTCGGCTCCTCCGGGGCTGCTGGTCCGGGCCGCTGATGCTACGAAGTTCTCAGGCTGCAACAGGGCACACGCACACAGCGTCGCTGAGACTCACTTGAGCTTCGGGTGCACGATCACAGGGCACTCCTCACGAAGGTCTCAGGCTGCACGAAGCACACGCACACAGCGTCGATGAGACTCACTTGAACTCGGGTGCACACGATCACAGGACAATCCTCACGAAGGTCTCAGGCTGCAAAAGCACACGCACACAGCGTCGCTGGAGACTCGCGTGGACTCCAGATGCCCACAATCACAGGGCAATTCTTACGAGGGTCTCAGGCTGCAAAAGCACACGCACACAGCGTCGCTGAGACTCTCCTGGAAACTTTTGTGTTCCTGAGTTTCCGCAACAGGGAGCCAGCTCACCTCGGGCCCTTGGGGATAAGTTACTTCCGGACACAGCACACAGCAAAGTCCTTTCAAGCAGGGGGGACACAGCACACAGCAAAGTCCCTTTAGCTTCTCCTTGTTTAAAGTAGCAAACTGCAGGCCAGCCCCAGAACACACAGCAAGGGTCAGTCCTTTCCTTCAGTCTCTTCAGCTGTTTCTTCCTTGGCAAAGGTTCCTCTTGACCGCAAAGTAGCTTCAGTCTTGTTCAATCTTGATCAATCCATTTCTCCAAAGTTCAGGGGCTTCAGCTCTCATAGTTATACCCCTAAATGCCTTTGAAGTCTTTGTGTTCAGGGGAGCACTGACCCCTGTTCAAACCAGTTCTGGGTGCCTCCCTGCCAGTGACACCTTCTTCCTTTGATTAGTGGGGGTCTGGATTCTCAATCACTCAGCAGGAGATGGGACCATTGCTTTATGGCAGCAACCCAGGCCTCTTCACCTCTAGGGGCTACTCCTCCCCCCTACACTCCAGATGCAGGTCAGCCTGTTGCTGTCTCACCTCCTCCCCTGGGTCAAGACATTCCCCAGATCCTATTACTTTCAAATCCAGACAGTCAATCCACAACCAGGCAGAGACACACAGAAATGTTAGAGCACAAAAACCCAGCCACTTCTAAAAGAGTGGCTTCTAAACACACAATGCAAGAACCACCTTCATAAAAAGATGTGTTATTACATTGTGAGTTCAGGCATACTAAACTTCACCTCTCCATCTTAAGCCTTTGGGGAGATAGGCTGGAAAACATATTACACAGCCTCCCCATTCTATCTTATGGGCAAGATGGCCTTTCCACAGTGAAAAACGAAATGGAGATTATTTCACTGTCAGGACATGGTACACACCTTAGTACATGTCCTACCTTTCACATGCACTGCACCCTGCCCAGGGGGTACCTTGGACCTACCATAGGGGTGTCTGATGTGCATAGAAAGGGAAGGGTAAGGTCTGGCAAGTGGGTGCACTTGTCAGAACAACATGGCAGTTTAACAAACTGTGCGCAGGCACTGCAGTGGCAGGCCTGAGTTCCCTCTTTAAGGCTACTTGTGTGGGTGGCACAATTCGTGCTGCAGGCCCACTAGTAGCATTTGCATTACCAGCCCTGGCACACATAGTGCACTTTACTAGGGACTTTACTAGAAAGGCAAACATACCAATCATGGACAACCAATTACCATTACACTTTATACAGGGAGCACTTGCACTTTGACACTGATTAGCAGTGGCAAAGTGTCCAAAGCCTCTAAGTTGGCAACACCACGTCAGAAAAAAGGTCTAGGGGGAAGGCAAAAAGTTTAGGGAACTTTAGCCAAAAAGGGCCAAGTCCAACACAACCCCCTCCCAGCCAAAAGCCAGGGTAGACCAATCAACTACCTTGATGGACTTCCCTGCTTGGGGCGATAGAACACGGACGCAGGCCCGCTACCGCAGGGACACCCTCCTGTTCTATGCCTTCCTGACCCCAGGGAATTCTCTTGGTCACTACTCTCTGGGCCAACTATGCCGCTCCATGGGTACTTCCTGGCAGTTGGGGCCTCTCTAGGGGTGCTGGTCCCTTGCCAACCCCCACCTAGAGCGGTACCCCTGGAAGAACCATCAGTCAGGATACTGTTCCCAGTTATCCTGTCCTCCAGGTTAGAAGTGGGTTTACCTTGGTCACTCCTAGGGGACCTAGCCCTACTGGCTGGACACGGTCCCACGGTTTTCCCACGGGGGACACCTTCCTCCCTTAACCTTCCATTTAGTTTTCTGTGCCTGCCATTTAGGAATGGCACCCACAAACTTGAGGACCGTGGGAGCTCTGGTTACAGACGCCCCATGCCCTCCTGACGCTAGGTGTTCTTCCTCACACAGCTGGCAAGTAGGCGCTAGGCCTTCAACCTGGTGCTCCTCTAAGGAACCCTCCAGTCCCCGGGGTGGGGTGGTGAACCCCTGGGGACGCTGCTCACACTCCCTCCCTCTTTTTTGAGACAGGGCGCTAGCCCGCATGCCCCCCCATTACTCTGGGACCTAACGGTTCTACTTTGCCTCTCTTCCCTCTCTAAGGCCTTTTCAGACCCTTGGACCCATGACCAGGGGTCCGGCTCTTGTGCCAGCTCCCGGGAATCAAAGAGCTCGCACCCTAACACGGGTTGGCGCAATCCTGGAAAACAATTTCTGAGCCTAGGCTCCCTAGGGGCAAAGTTGAGCAACCCCTTCAAATCATTCGCCATGCTCACCAACACCCAATCATCCAGTGCACGCTTGTACTCATCCACACTTGGCACTGGCTGTACGCTGCCACCATTTGAACTGGACTCTACCTGTTTAACCTTAACATCCAGTTCCCTCATGCTTAACTCATGAGCTAAGAGAATCTTTTTCTCTGCCAAGGCGAGAGAGTTCCTGCTCTCCTCTGCTCGCTTTTCACTTTCAATGAGCAGCTTCTTCTCTTCTGCTGGAGGTTTTAAAACTTAAAGCTCAAACTCATGCTCTCTGACCCTTTGGTTTTCCTCCAGCTCCTCTGGTGAAAAACTCCTCCCTGAATGGCTACTACCAGCCCCTAAGGCTGGTCCCTCCACTGGCAAATCCTGTGGGCCAAATCCATTCCCTGGGTCATCCTCATCCACCTCAACATCACCCGTCTCCTGAGCCCCTTTGGCTTCCCACCAGGCCCTCAAGGCCTTCTTGGCGCTACTTTTTGTGGGACATCCCAAAGCTCTGCAGAATTGCCTCAATTGATCAACTTTGTAGGTAAGCAATGCCTCAATGTCGAACTCTAATTCTGCAGCCTCACTGGCTACTTGACTCCTCTGAGACATGATGTGTGGCTTAAAGGTCGCTCAAAAATAGAACCAACAAATCAAAAACACAATATGTGGTTGCGTCGTGGTCTGCGCTAACTTGTGATGTACACCAATTACTGTGAGTGAATTTGCAAATACACGTTCAAATCCCAACCCGCTGACCACCAAATGTTAGACCCGGGATCCCTGGTTGGCTGAGGTAGGTACCTTAGGCCAAATAGGGACCCCCGCTCTCACGTCAGGGAAAGGAAGGACACCTTCTAAGATACCCCCGCTCACCCCCTTGTAGCTTGGCACGAGCAGCCAGGCTTATCTTCAAGGCAAGTGTGTAAAGTATTTGCAACCACGCTCACAGCAACCCAATGATGACACCACAAATGGATTCCACACGAGTTTAATAAAAAACGAGTGTAAATTTATATAAAAAGATATACGATAAGACCACACAATATAAATCCAACATATGCGTATTTGTAATATTCTCCCTGGCCGGTTGTTAGGCCAGCCAGCCCTTGTAAGTTCTGGCGATATTAATGAGCACTTCTAAACGTTCCACTCCAGTCCTAATGCAATGCTATGCAGTTCGTAATGATAGAATCAGGCACTTTGCAATATAGAAATAATGCAGTTCGTAATGCTCGAATCAGGCACTTTGCAATGTAGAAATAATTCAGTTCGTAATGCTAGCATCAGGCACTTTGCAATGTAAAAATAATGCAATGCGTCATACACTAATCAGGTAGTTCGTTATGCAGAAACAATGCAATGCGTAATACGACAATCAGGTAGTTCGTTATGCAGAAATAATGCAATGCGTAATACGACAATCAGGTAGTTCATAATGCAGGAATAATGCAATGCGTAATACACTAATCAGGTAGTTCGTTATGCAGAAACAATGCAATGCGTAATACACTAATCAGGTAGTTCGTTATGCGTAATACCCTCCAGCACCGATCACAGTGCTTCAGGCGGTCTCTCCGCCACTCGTACTGACTCGCAGTCAGCCTCTATCAACAGTTACCCCCACACGGGTATGGTGTAACAAAAAGTACAGCTCCGCACTCCAGCCCCGGTACTGCCACTCCGTTGGCAAGTATGGGCCGCAATACGAGCCAAAGCAGAGGCTCGCACTGCAGGAATGGGAGAGGCCGAGAGCGTCTCCCTCCGAGCCCGCACCCGCCCCAGGCGTCGACACACGTTGCCTGGGGGGTGCGACCTCGCTCTCCTCTCCTCTTCCCGCGACTTGGGCCTCCGATGCAATCTTTGTGAATTCCGGGCAGTGGGACTCGGGCCCTCCATCGACGAGGGTGGATCGAGGTCCCGCTCTGACAACGGCGGGCTCGGGCCAGCGGCTCGGCTCCTCCGGGGCTGCCGGTCCGGGCCACTGATGCTACGAAGATCTCAGGCTGCAACAGGGCACACGCACACAGCGTCGCTGAGACTCACTTGAGCTTCGGGTGCACGATCACAGGGCACTCCTCACGAAGGTCTCAGGCTGCATGAAGCACACGCACACAGCGTCGCTGAGACTCACTTGAACTCCGGGTGCACGATAACAAGGCAATCCTCACGAAGGTCTCAGGCTGCACAAAGCACACGCACACAGCGTCGCTGAGACTCACTTGGACTCCGGGGCACACGATAACAGGGCAATCCTCACGAAGGTCTCAGGCTGCACAAAGCACACGCACACAGCGTCGCTGAGACTCGCTTGGACTCCAGATGCCCACGATCACAGTGCAATTCTTACGAGGGTCTCAGGCTGCAAAAAGCACACGCACACAGCGTAGCTGAGACTCTCCTGGAAACTTTTGTGTTCCTGAGTTTCCGCAACAGGGAGCTAGCTCACCTCGGGCCCTTGGGGATAAGTTACTTCCAGACACAGCACACAGCAAAGTCCTTTCAAGTAGGGGGACAAGCACACAGCAAAGTCCCTTTAGCCTCTCCTTGGTTAAAGCAGCAAACTGCAGGCCAGCCCCAGAACACACAACAAGGGTCAGTCCTTTCCTTCAGTCTCTTCAGCTGTTTCTTCCTTGGCAAAGGTTCCTCTTGACCACAAAGTAGCTTCAGTCTTGTTCAATCTTGATCAATCCATTTCTCCAAAGTTCAGGGGCTTCAGCTCTCATAGTTATACCACTAAATGCCTTTGAAGACTTTGTGTTCAGGGAGGCACTGACCCCTGTTCAAATCAGTTCTGGGTGCCTCCCTGCCAGTGACACCTTCTTCCTTTGATTAGTGGGGGTCTGGATTCTCAATCACTCAGCAGGAGATGGGACCATTGCTTTATGGCAGCAACCCAGGCCTCGTCACCTCTAGGGGCTACTCCTCCCCCCTAAACTCCAGATGCAGGTCAGCCTGTTGCTGTCTCACCTCCTCCCCTGGGTCAAGACATTCCCCAGATCCTATCACTTTCAAATCCAGACAGTCAATCCACAACCAGGCAGAGACATACAGAAATGTTAGAGCACAAAAACCCAGCCACTTCTAAAAGAGTGGCTTCTAAACACACAATGCAAGAACCACCTTCATAAAAAGATGTGTTATTACATTGTGAGTTCAGGCATACTAAACTTCACCTCTCCATCTTAAGCCTTTGGGGAGATAGGCTGGAAAACATATTACACAGCCTCCCCATTCTATCCTATGGGTAAGATGGCCTTTCCACAGTGAAAAACGAAATGGAGATTATTTCACTGTCAGGACATGGTACACACCTTAGTACATGTCCTACCTTTCACATGCACTGCACCCTGCCCAGGGGTACCCTGGACCTACCATAGGGGTACCCTGGACCTACCATAGGGGTGTCTGATGTGCATAGAAAGGGAAGGGTAAGGTCTGGCAAGTGGGTGCACTTGTCAGAACAACATGGCAGTTTAACAAACTGCGCGCAGGCACTGCAGTGGCAGGCCTGAGTTCCCTCTTTAAGGCTACTTGTGTGGGTGGCACAATTCGTGCTACAGGCCCACTAGTAGCATTTGCATTGCCAGCCCTGGCACACATAGTGCACTTTACTAGGGACTTTACTAGTAGGGCAAACATACCAATCATGGACAACCAATTACCATTACACTTTATACAGGGAGCACTTGCACTTTGACACTGATTAGCAGTGGCAAAGTGTCCAAAGCCTCTAAGTTGGCAACACCATGTCAGAAAAGAGGTCTAGGGGGAAAGCAAAAAGTTTAGGGAATTTTAGCCAAAAAGGGCCAAGTCCAACACATGCCTTTTTTGTCTGGCCACTGTGAGTGTGTATGTGTGTTTGGCATAGGCAACCATTTGCCTTTGTTGTTCAAGAATCGTTATGCCATGTGACCAGGGGCCATTTTGTATAGTCGGAGTCCACCTTAGGCCTCCATGTGTTCTTTGTTTTCCTGGCCTCCTGCTTGTTGTTGTGACCAATATGGCTGGTGGCCATTTTGTGTAGCCAGCCAGTGTGCTTTCCCCATAAGCCTCCATTTCTTATTTGTTTGTGGCCATGCCCCCTTGCTGGTTGTTGTAACCATGTGGCTGGTGGCCATTTTGTGTAGCCAGCCAGTGTTCTTTCCCCATAGGCCTGCATTTCTTCTTTGTTTGTGGCCATGCCCCCCTGCTGGTTGTTGTGACCATGTGGCTGGCAGCCATTTTGTATAGCCAGCCAGTGTGCTTTCCCCATAGACCTGCATTTCTTCTTTGTTTGTGGTCATGTCCCCTTGCTGGTTGTTTTTGTTGTGACCATGTGCCTGGCGGCAATTTTGTGTAGCCAGCCAGTATGCTTTCCCCATAGGCCTGCATATCTTCTCTTTGTTCCCCATGCCTCCTTGCTTGCTGTTTGACCATGTGGCTGATGGCCATTTTGCGTAGGCAGACATCCAGTGTGCTTTTGCTATAGGCTTGCATGTGTTGTGTATTGTTCTTCAATCATTATCATTCTATCATGGCTTGCTGGTTCACCATGTGGTCAGTCTATGGCCATTTTGTGTAGGTAGCCAGTGTGCTTTTGACATAGGCCTGCATGTCTTCTCTTTGTTCCCATTCCCAATGCCTATTTGCTCTGTGTTGTTGTTTTTGATGACCTTGTGGCAACGGCATGCAGCCATTTTGTGTGTCCAGCCAGTGTGGCCCTTTGCCATATGCTTGCATGGATGGTTGAGCAATGAGATAGCAGTTTAATAAATTAAAACAAATGATATGTTTGATGATAATGTCACTTATTTGTAATTTTGTTCAATTTTTATTTAAAAAAATTGGGGGATTTTTTTTAACCATTTTCATAACATCTGGCATTGATGAATCAACGCGAAAAACCTGCCTAATGCAGGTTGAATAGTTTCAATCCAAGATGTAAAAGAACAAAAAATTGTAGAAAGTTTCAAAGCTCTTCATCAGCTTTATTTAACATGAATTTCATTCATTCAAGGGTGCATGACGATAATATAGTCAGCTCCAATTTCCAATATCCGGGAATCAATCTCCCGATGCATTTCGGGCATGCAGGCCCTTCGTCAGGGGAAAAGATCTGAAATAATGCGGAGAAATCAGAGCGTCACTGTGCTCTAAAAATAAACAGGGTATGAAATAAATATAAATTGATACTTTGTCTTATCTAGTGGTCAGCCTACAAGTGGCACATGCATAAAGTGTGAGAATCTCATGCAATAAACAGAACCGGTGAGATAATAAATAAACAAAACGGCAGAGCCACAACCGTGTCTAAAATGTACCCATGTCGGTCATGAATGAGAACCCAAATCGAGTAAGCCACGTGAGAAAGTTGAAAATCATACTAGTGGGGTGGAAGAGACTCGCGTCCCACTCAAAAGGGATGGTCACAGGGCTCAATAATCAGTCGCTGTAAAATGAACATGCGCCGGTGAGAGTGAAATACTTTTTAGTTCGCGTGATAGAACTATCATGCAAGGTGCACGATCAAAAAAATAAAAATTAAAAAATTTAAAAAAACAAAAGAAGACTTACATCAGCCCGGCGTGTATGCTGTGTGCTCCGATAAATCTGAAAAACGCCACGAAAGCGTTCACCACCTGATAAGAATGATCAGTAGGTGCGTAGAAATGAAAAGGGGACTGCCTCTGGTGAGGAGCAACCAACTAAGAAATACGGGTGTCATCTTGGAGAGGGTGAAAAAAGAAGAAAGTGAAAGTCCCTCAAAAGGTTGTAACAGCATGTGAAAAAGGCAGCTAAAAACAACCTAAAATTGCAAACAAATAACATAAAAGAGTATAACATTGATGCAAGGATGTAATGATCATAAACGATCAAGATACAAACACTCACATGACAAGCCAAAAAGGTAGTATGTTCAAACAAAGTGAAATAAGAACGAAACGTGTGAGACCACGAAAGTGTGTACAAATGCTCAATAGGTGATCAAAAAAATTACGCCAGACATCAGATGGCTGAAAACTATACCACTAATGATTTAAAACCAAAGAAGAATGTGAAGTGAGCTGCCAGGAACCTTGTTGCAACCTGTAGGCTATGAAATATAAGAAGAAATAATGATCGTGAGTAAACAGACTGTGCTGAAACATGGAAAGGATTCAAAAAAGTGTATGTAGGTGAGGGTGAAAATATGTAGGAAGAACGTATAAAAACAAAAGGACAAAGTATGAAAAAAGCACAGAGATGAATGATGCGAGCTGTCAAGATGCAAGCCGAGGGATACTAACCCCGAATCGTCAAAAAATAATGACTATCTAGATATGTGAGAACATAATGTGGCTTGTCATGTGAATGTTTGTATCTTGATCGTTTATGATCATTACATCCTTGCATCAATGTTATACTCTTTTATGTTATTTGTTTGCAATTTTAGGTTGTTTTTAGCTGCCTTTTTCACATGCTGTTACAACCTTTTGAGGGACTTTCACTTTCTTCTTTTTTCACCCTCTCCAAGATAGCACCCGTATTTCTTAGTTGGTTGCTCCTCACCAGAGGCAGTCCCCTTTTCATTTCTACGCACCTACTGATCATTCTTATCAGGTGGTGAACGCTTTCTTGGCGTTTTTCAGATTTATCGGAGCACACAGCATACACGCCGGGCCGATGTAAGTCTTCTTTTGTTTTTAAAAAATGTTTTTATTTTTGATCGTGCACCTTGCATGATAGTCCTATCACGCGAACTAAAAAGTATTTCACTCTCACCGGCGCATTTTAATTTTACAGCGACTGATTATTGAGCCCTGTGACCATCCCTTTTGAGTGGGACGTGAGTCTCTTCCACCCCACTAGTATGATTTTCAACTTTCTCACGTGGCTTACTCGATTTGGGTTCTCATTCATGACCGACATGGGTACATTTTAGACACGGTTGTGGCTCTGCCGTTTTGTTTATTTATTATCTCACCGGTTCTGTTTATTGCATGCGATTCTCACACTTTATGCATGTGCCGCTTGTAGGCTGACCACTAGATAAGACAAAGTATCAATTTATATTTATTTGATACCCTGTTTATTTTTAGAGCACAGTGACGCTCTGTTTTCTCCGCATTATTTCAGATCTTTTCCCCTAAGGAAGGGCCTGCATGCCCGAAATGCATCGGGAGATTGATTCCCGAATATTGGAAATTGGAGCTGAGTATATTATCGTCATGCACCCTTGAATGAATGAAATTCATGTTAAATAAAGCTGATGAGCTTTGAAACTTTCTACCATTTTTTGTTCTTTTACATCTTGGATTGAAACTATTCAACCTGCATTGGGCAGGTTTTTCGCTGTGCCTAGAGGGACACCACTCATGCGTGTGGTGCTAGCCTGTTGACTTTTTACGACACCCTTCCCAGAGGGTGATACCTCCAGAGCACGCCACATATATATATTCTCAATACATCATTACGCTGTGCATGCTCATACGCTCATTGATGAATCAACCCCATGTCTGCTATAGGTGCACAACAGTAATCATTGTGTAAACATTATTCGATTGTCAATGCATTTGTCAGCTGCACCTCCCTACGTGCCACATCCCACGTGATGCATTGCACATAAAGCAAACAGTTACAGCTGTTTTGTTGTTGTTGCTCTTTCTAATCCTTCCTGAGTGTACAGTCACCATGAAAGTTTGTTTTGGTGTATTTTTCCGTTTTACGAATGAACACTGTATACTATTATTTATTATAATAACTTAAGTAACCACACTAAATGATATAATGATATTGTTTGTTTGTATTACTACTTGAACTGCAACAATGCCATGTTTCACTGATGTTTTTCTTGCTTGTTTGCTTTTAGGTTCACAAGAGTAGAGACATCACCCACAGTACTGCCAGACAGAAGGCCTGTGCACGACGTGATGTGTGACTGACTACACAACACGGTCATCTCTTCAGCTTGTTGTGAAGCTAAGTGCCACTGCCAACTGACAGCTTCAAGATGCCCCCAAAGAAAGGTGCTGCCAGTGGCTAGTGGGGAGCAGAAGAAGCAGATTTATACCACTGGCGTGCCGACCGCAACCTTTTTCAAGAAAGTTGTGCCTGCTGCACCGGCCTCCGATGAGCAAGCTGAGAGCAGCACTCCTGCAACAACAGCACCACCTCCACAACCTAAGCCCAGGACCATGTCTGTCAGTGAGGCAGCCAGTGAAATCATGTCGACGCCGATGAGTAGCGATGTTTAATTGGATTTGTCCCTTTCTCAAAGTAGTACAGAATCGTTTCAGGAAACACAGCAAAGTGGACAACAGCAGCCGCAGCCAGCAATGGATTTGTCTGATGTTGGAGCAGAACAGGAGGTTGAGCTTCCTTCAGAGCGAGAAGTTATACCTCCTCTTTTAGAATCATTGGCTGCCACATCTCCAGCAAGGAAAAGGAAGGGTACTACAGCACCATCTTCTCCACGCACCACTTCTGATGATGATGATAGGGACATGGAGTGGATCCAGAGAGAGACCAGGAGACTACATTAGAGGCAAGGGAAAAGAAAAGTTCCAGAAAGACTTAGACTTATGGAAGGGGATGAAGAAGAAGATGACGAGGTAGTCATGGTGGAAGGTGACACAGAGGAATCTGACATTGCAATACAACCAGCTCCGAGAGATGTGACACAGGTAGAACCGCCACCAGCTCCCATATTTTCAAAGCCCCAGCTGAGACCTGCACCAACCCCTGCCACAGGAGAAGCAGAGATGCAGTCAACAACATGCCCATCTACCTCCAGTTCGTCTTCAGGCATTCAATCAATCAGGGGTTTGTTAAGCGCGACTACTCACCCGTAAGGGTCTCAAGGCGCTAGAGGTGGGGGGGGGTGCAGGTTCCATTCCATCAAGGAGGGGGTCTGTCGAAGAGCCAGGTTTTGAAGTTTCTTGCGAAGATGTGGAGCGATGTTGTCTGTCTGAGGTGGAGCGGAAGGGCGTTCCATGCTTTGGCCGCGAGGAAGGAGAAGGAGCGGCCTCCCGATCTGGTCTTTCTGGTGCGGGGGACCACGGCGTAGGAGAGCTGGGCTGATCGTAGGGTCCTTTGGGGTGCGTGGAATTTGAGTCGGCTGTTCAGGTATGCTGGTCCGGTGCCGTGGAGGGCCTTGTGTGCGTGGGTGAGCATCTTGAAGGTGATTCTCGCCTCGACGGGGAGCCAGTGGAGTGTGCGCAGGTGCTGGGAGATGTGGCAGTGTTTTGGCAGGTTGAGGACCAGTCTTGCGGCGGCGTTCTGGATGTTCTGTAGCTTGCGGGTGAGGTTTTTGTTTATTCCGGCGTAGAGTGCGTTGCCGTAGTCGAGTCTGCTGGTGACCAGGGCGTGAGTGACGGTCTTTCGGTGTTCGAGGGGGATCCATTTGAAGGTCTTACGAAGGAGGCGGAGGGTGTGGAAGCAGGAAGATGAGACAGGCATTGGCCTGGTTAAAAAGTACTCATCCCCAGTTTGGAACTTTTTTACAGTTAGCAAAGAGGGGGAGCACATTGCAGTATGCACCATTTGCCACACAAATGTTTGTCGAGGTAAGCCTGGTACACATTATAGTACTGGAGGCCTGACGATCCCATATGAAAAAATACCACACAATCAAGTGGGAGGAGCACCTTAAAAA
Organism: Calotriton arnoldi; assembly: GCA_963921515.1. Classification (NCBI taxonomy): domain Eukaryota; kingdom Metazoa; phylum Chordata; class Amphibia; order Caudata; family Salamandridae; genus Calotriton; species Calotriton arnoldi. Next base: position 3,708,314 of record CAWUFW010000692.1, read on the forward strand.
AATTGCTGAACGTGGTGGTAGTGGTGGGGAGAGCCGGGGAACATCAGCTACAAGTAGAATCACGGCAGAAGGTGATGATGAGGATGAAGAGGGTGACATCTTCATGCAAAGCAGCCCTGTCCCCAGCAATGCACCAGTAGAATCACCCACAGCGACTTCACATTGGCACAAGAAGACTCATGATGGAGACAGAGCGGCATACAGTGACTGCCCCACCACCATGACGCCCATTAAGTCTACCACTAGCATCTACTTCTCATAAGATGCCTATGTCAGTGCCCCAAGAAAAGAAGAAAATCCAGGATACTATTACAGGAATGTTTAGGCAGGAGGGGCCCTACGAGCGAAACCACCCAACCGCACGTTTGTACAATGGGAAGCTGGCAAAAATGTTAGCGCTGGACCGCCTCCCTTTTTCATTTGTGGAAGGAGTGGGATTTTTAGAATTTGTGGCAGCCATCTGCCCAAAATGGAAGTTGCCAAGCAGGACCTATTTTGCCAGAGTGGCTGTTACAGCGCTGCATCACGATGTGCTGCAGTAGGTTGGACAAGATTTGCAGCAAAGTGTTGTTCACACTATCCACCTGATGACAGACATGTGGACCAGTTGTCAGGAGACTGATTAAATATGCATCACTGCACACTGGATCTCTTTTGCAGGGGTAAAGCAAAAGATATCTTTAGGTCTTGGCACTGAAGAAAGTTTTAAGAGCGTTCGGCGGCATGCAACAGTGGCCATGTTCGCCATGGAGAAATAGCATACAGCTGTAAACATCTTGGAGGAATTTAACAACAAGGTGTATGAATGGCTGCGACCCAGAAGTCTTAGAATAGGATTTGTTGCCACGGACAATGGCAGTAACATAGTCAAGCACAGTTCAGGCGTAGCACGCACACCTGTTTAGAGCTGAAGAAGCTTCAAAGCGTACTCCTGTTTTAGCGTGCAGAAGGGTTTCACTCACTGATCAATGAGTGTAAAATATAAAGTATAGCTGCGTACCCTAACTGGGGGACGTCCCCTGTTGCACTGCTTTATAACCCTATTTGAAGGGTTTGTATCAAATTCAAAACAGTAAATCACGTAACCCTGGATCAATTCAACTAGTTTATTTTCACTGGAGATATTCGGTGTTCTTCATTCCACCAATCAATAGTAACAAATCTTCATTAGTAATAATTCTTAATTTCTCCAATCCCATTCCAATGCATTTCGGGTTGGTTTCGCCCTTTGTCAGGGGAATAATGATCTACAAAAAAAATTTAACTCAAGTTCAGAGCAGATTACAGCCATCTCGGCTGATCTCAAACAATATATGTTAAGCATGCTAAGTTCCAGGCCTATTGAGTGATAATTCCATCCAGTATTGAGAAACTGAGATAACGTGAGTGCAGCAGTAGAGTGAAAGAAAAGTAAAAAAGGTAGTGCCTTAAAGATAGTCATGCCGTGAAAAAACATGGATGCACGATAGGTAACCTGTTTACAAATATCGAATAGGTGTAAAACAAACGTAATAAAAACTCAAAACACACCGATGGTGTAGCGTGTACCAGCAGAAGTGTAAAGAAACAGTTATAAACTCTCCCACGATTCCAAGACACTTCACCCTGTGACAGACCAATTAAATGCTGGAAAACGTAAAACGAAGTTAATACATCAACTAAAACGAGTTCCGGGTCCACTACATGGTGGAAAACAGTGCAAGTAGCATTCAACTAAAGTGCGTGTTACTGGGCTACCGGTTTAACAAAACACACACCTTAACTCACGCAACAAGACCGGGTGTTACAGAGCTACAGGTCTAACAAAAACTTGCACCTTTACTCACGGGAGTTTTCAATCAAAAATGTTGCATCCTAACGCTTCCGAATTCTTCCATAGCAAGGTGTATAAGCTATATGCCGGACCTGAAGTACCTCTCCGGTAAACTGAAACTAAAAGAAGGACTAACCCCGATCGTGGGCGCCATCTTAAAGAAGGGTGTTCTAACTAAGGTAATTTGAAAAACAAGCTTGTGATGAATAAAGAAGGTGAAAAAGGACTATCTCCAATTGTGGGGGCCATATTAAAACGGTGAAAACAACATCAATCGTGCAAAAACACAAATGAGTTGAAAGATGATAAATAGACATCAAAGATTAATCAACTCAAATATACACTGTAAAACCCATTCCATGTTAAATAAAAAATATATACTGTTGCATCAGTCATTTTAGAATATACAAAATCTTAGTGAAAACAAGCAGTTCAAGTGAGAGATCATGAAAAAAAAAAATTACATAAAAAATGAAACCATGTACAGTAATTTGATTTATAGTCCCCAGATGGGTTAAAGGTAGCAACTGAATTCCATCCTGTCATTCAACCCATTAGGCATCAATGTATCTAATCTTCTTATCCAGTAGTTCTCTCTTTGAAGAAGGAATTTATGGTTATCTCTACCTTGTTTAGTGTCTACCATTTCCAGGATCATAAATTTTAGTTGGCAAATATTGTGACCATACTCCAAAAAATGTGTGGCAATCACTGATTTTGAATTTTTTGTCTATATGTTACTTTTGTGTTCATTAAATATGATTTTCATTTTTCTTTCAGCCTTTCCGAAGTAAACCAGTCCGCACGGACATTTTAAAAGATACACTAAGTTTATAGAGTCACAGCTGGCAGGGACTTTAAGATCAATTTTATTTCCTTTCCTGGGATGGTGAATCCATGAACCTCTGATAAAGCTATTGCAATTGTTACAATTAAAACAGGGAACAGTCCCTTTATATGTCTCATTCATCCTGGGAATAGATTGACAAGTAAGCATTTCTTTGATATTCTTTCCTCTTTGATGGGCAAACAACGGTCTTTCTGAGAAGATCCCTTTAAAATCAGGTTCCACTTGGAGCATTGGCCAATGCTTCAGAATTGCTTTCTTAAATTACATGCTTGAAGTTGAGAATTTTGAAATTAAAACCGATCTTTTATTATGCCCTTTCTTCGGTTTCAATGTAAGTAATTCTTCTCGTGTTTTGGTAGCACAGCAATCCTTTGTTTCTTCCAAGATTTTTTGGGGGTATTTTCGGTTGTTAAATTTGTCAATCATTGCATTAACTTGGTTGTCTACAGTGTCAGGATTAGAAACAATTCTTTTGACTTATTGTGAGTAGGGTAAATGGTTTTTCAAGGACTTTTGATGAAAGCTGTTATAATGTAACAAATTGTTGCGATCTGTTTCTTTTCTATGTATGTTCGTTTTGAGTTTATTGTGCGCTCTTGAGACCAAAACATCCAAAAACGAAATGCTGGTGTTGTTCACATCATATGTAAATTGTATTCTCTCATTAACCATGTTGAGTTCATTCAATGCTCCAATGAATTCATCTGTCGACCCTTTCCATAGAGTGAAAATATCATCAATTTATCTCACAAAAAGTATGGTATTAATTTTCGAAATTTCTTTGCTGAGGATATGGTCCCTTTCAAATTTATGCATAAACAAATGTGCATACGCTGGAGCTGCACAATTGCCCATAGATGTTCCTCTTAGTTGTAAATAGAATTGATCTTCCCAACTGAAATAGCTCTGATAAAGCGTAAATTGTAGAACTTCCTTTAGAAATACTTTGAAACCGTTATCAAGTTCTGAATGTATTAAAAAGTGTTCAATAGCTTCTATGCCCAAGTTGTGAGGGATGGAAGTATAAAGTGATTTTACATCAGTGGTACATAATAGAATCTGTTCTTCCGTGTTGAAAGTAATCTGACTGATCTTCATAAGAAAATCTGTTGTATCCTTAATGTAGGTGGTCATCTTTTGGACAAAAGGTTGTAAGTGTCTGTCCAAAAACCTACCCACAGGTTCATGTAGACTTCCTTTGGAAGAGATTATAGGTCTAAAAGGGGGGTTGTTCAAACATTTATGTACTTTAGGTAACATATATAAGCTAGGGTACTTGGGATTCCAGGAAAGGAAATAAAATTGATCTTAAAGTCACTGCCAGCTGTGACTCTAAGAACTTAGTGTGTCTTTTAAAATGTCCGTTCGGACTGGTTTACATCGGAAAGACTGAAAGAAAAATGAAAATCAGATTTAATGAACACAAAAGTAACATACGGACAAAAAATTCAAAATCAGTGATTGCCAAACATTTTTTGGAGTATGGTCACAATATTTGCCAACTAAAATTTATGATCCTGGAAATGGTAGATACTAAACAAGGAAGAGATACCCATAAATTCCTTCAAAGAGAGAACTACTGGATAAGAAGATTAGATACATCAATGCCTAATGGGTTGAATGACAGGATGGAATTCAGATGCTACCTTTAACCCATCTGGGGACTATAAATCGAATTACTGTACATGGTTTCATTTTTTATGTAATTTTTATTTTTCATGATCTCTCACTTGAACCGCTTGTTTTCACTAAGATTTTGCATATTCTAAAATGACTGATGCAACAGTATATTTTTTTTATTCAACATGGAATGGGTTTTACAGTGTATATTTGAGTTGATTAATCTTTGATGTCTATTTATCATCTTTACACTCATTTGGGCTTTTGCACGATTGATGTTGTTTTCACCATTTTAATATGGCCCCCATGATGGGAGATAGTCCTTTTTCACCTTCTTTATTCATCACAAGCTTGGTTTTCACATTACCTTAGTTAGAACACCCTTCTTTAAGATGGTGCCCACGATCGGGGTTAGTACTTCTTTTAGTTTCAGTTTACCGGAGAGGTACTTCAGGTCCGGCATGTAGCTTATGCACCTTGCTATGGAAGAATTCAGAAGTGTTAGGACGCGACCTTTGTGATTGAAAACTCCTGTGAGTAAAGGCACATGTTTTTGTTAAACCTGTAGCTCGGTAACATCCGGTCTTGTTGCGTGGGTTAAGGCGTGTGTTTTGTTAAACCGGTAGCCCAGTAGCACTGCATGCTACTTGCACTGTTTTCCACCATGTAGTGGATCCGGAACTCGTTTTAGTTGATGTATTAACTTCGTTTTACGTTTTCAAGCATTTAATTGGTCTGCCACAGGGTGAAGTGTCTTGGAATCGTGGGAGAGTTTATAACTGTTTCTTTACACTTCTGCTGGTACACGCTACACCATCAGTGTGTTTTAAGTTTTTATTACGTTCGTTTTACACCTATTTGATATTTGTAAACAAGTTACCTATAGTGCATCCATGTTTTCTCACAGCTTGACTATCTTGAAGGCACTACCTTTTTTACCTTTTTTACTTTTCTTTCACTCTACTGCTGTACTCACGTTAACTCAGTTTCTCAATACTTGATGGAATTATCACTCAATATGCCTGGAACTTAGCATGCTTAACATGTATTGTTTGAGATCAGCCGAGATGGCTGTAATCTGCTCTGAACTTGAGTTACATTTTTTTGTAGATCCTTTTCCCCTGACGAAGGGCGAAACCAGCCCGAAATGCATTGGGATGGGATTGGAGAAATGAAGATTTATTACTAATGAAGATTTGTTACTATTGATTGGTGGAATGAAGAACACCGAATATCACCAGTGAAAATAAACTAGTTGAATTGATCCATGGTTACGTGATTTACTGCTTTGAATTTGATACAAACCCTTCGAATAGGGTTATAAAGCAGTGCAATAGGGGACATCCCCCAGTTAGGGTTCGCAGCTATATTTCAGTAACATAGTCAAAGCCATGTCAGGCGTTGGCTATTTCTGGGTCCAGTGTTTGACCCATTCCATCAACCTGGTCGTGCAAGACTTCCTCAAAAAGGAAGACATAGTCAGCATCATACTGACCACCTGCAGAAGAATCTGCACCCATTTCAGCCATTCTTTCAAAGCCCGGAAGCAACTGCGGGTTATTCAGTGTAATAATAGAGCATCAGTTAAAGCCCTGATACAGGAGGTGCCAACATGTTGGAACTCCACCTTTTACATGCTGCAATGTCTGTTTGAGCAGTGCAAGCAGAACAATGACCACGTCTTTCAAAGTGGGGGGATGCAGTTGGGAAAGCTATGACCATGGATGCGGACAAATGGGGCCTAGTCAAATGCCTGACACAGATGCTACTCCCTTTTGAGGTTTTCATTTGGGAAGTTAGCAAGGAGGACACTACTATGGGCCAAGCTATCCCGTTGCTGCATCTCCTACAAGGCAAGGTAAAGAAGGCGTCTGAAAGGTCACCCCTGCAGGTGTGAATGAAAACACAGAAGCACATGCCTTGGTTGAGAGCTTAGTACTGCGCTTGGCTTCTAATATAAGACTGCAACATGACATCATCAAGTTCAAAGGGTACATATGTGCCACACTACTTGATCTACGGTACAAAAAAATTCTGCCCACTTTCATCCCTTTTTCTAAAGGGGATGTTTTAAAATACAAGAGGTGAATTGTAGGGCAAGCCAGATACTTGGAAGAAGAATGGCTAGTATTTCGCGTCCCACCCCACAGTTCTGGGGTGCCGCATTCAACTTCCAGAGAGGGCAGTCTTGTCTCACAGCAGCCAACATCACCATCAACCAGAACACCAGCAACAACAGCAAAAGAAGGACCGGACCCAACCTCTGCATTATATTGGTTTCAATTGGCAGGGCTCAAGTCCAGTGCAGAGGCGATGGCAAAACAGGTAGAGCAAGTGGCAGCACCAATGACCATCCACAGGATGTTCCAGGAGTATCTGGACGATCCAAAAGAGGTCTATGTGGATCAAAATCCATTGATGTAGTGGTATGAGAAGATGCACCAATGTCCAAAGCTCAGCAGGCTGGCAATAAATTATCTGGCTTGTCCTGTTACCAGTGTGTCTGCTGAACGTGTGTTCAGTGCAGCTGGTGCGGTCATCACAGTCAGAAGGACCAGTCTCTCACCTCAAAATGTGGAGAGATTGACTATGATCAAAATGAACCAACATTTTATACCACACAAATACACCATTCCAGAAACAGCAGCACAGGAGGAGGAAGAGGGTTATTGGACCAAAATTGAATCAAATGTGTTAGCTGACCAACTTTTGGGTGAACCACCTGAGTTTGAGGATGAACTCTACTTCCCGGACTAAGTATGCCAGTGCCCTCATAGAACTTTTAAAATTTTCTCGTTGAAATTGGTTCTTTCTTTGCAAAAAGAATATTTAAAAAAAAATAGTTTGAGGAACATTATTAATTTTGTGTCATATTGATGCTGCCCCACATTTTTTTTTATTAGTCACATATATATTGCCGGATTGCAGTTGGACCAGTGTGCATTGAAGAAGCCTCCACAATTCCTTCATGACATTGGGGACAATGCCTGCCCCCTCGCATGCCTATTGCCTATACCTTTTTGCATCACTTAGTACTAGAACGGTTGCCCCATAAAATCATTTATTATGTACAGGACTGCCTGCCAATACCAAATTCCAATTGTTGCCTGCATCAAAGATGATTGAATACCCAATACCTGAACTACCCATACTTGCTTTGGATGAGGAAACTTCAACTATTGCAACGGTAAGTGACTGATTGCTTGAGTGATGATTTAAGTTGCTTGATGAGTCATGTGGTGGCAGACACTCAGGCAGGGTGTGTGCTGAACTGTAATTTGGGAAATTTCTCTTGAGATGATTATTGATTTGCATTGTTTGGGGCTTGAGTGATGGGCGCCTATTTATTTATCCCTGTAGGTGAGGATCAGCCCTTTCACACTTAGCCAGATTTAATTAATATATAATTGCTGGTGTGTTCTCTTTTTCTTTTGTGGTTCTTCAGACACCAGAACAGTCACTTTAGTTATCAAACAAAAACCTATGTACAATACTGCAATTCTGTTTCATTCTCTACTTGTTCTGCAACAGCAATGCACTGCACTCCACGTCTATCTTGCTCGGATCCTCGCGATTCATGATGATGATGATGATGATGATGATGATGATGACTGTTCTGGTTCAGGGTTACTTGTAGTCACTCAGGACTGGAGGAGTATCATGGAAGAACTCAGGGCGGGAATGGGAGCTGCTAGACTACCTCATCAATAGCAAGAAGTTATCGAGTGTCAAATTCAGTTCAAAGGTAAATCAAGAGTCTGAGGCTTAGTACTACTCAGCTATTTGGAATAGAGAGAGGTGCGTTTGTGAAATGCTGCTCTGTGTGTGTGTGTTGGACTTGGGGCAAAAGTGGAACTCTGAGCCCCCCTCTTGTTTTTTTTGCTCTGCCTCTGATTCTTCTTATCTTGATATACTCGTCATGAAGCTTACCTTCCTTCTGTCCTTCTCCCTGACTCTAAAATACAGTTCTATTTTACAATCCACAGGCCTTCTTCTAATCTCTTTCATAAATGAAAGGCAAAAGCTAGCTGAGCTCAATAACACTCCTGCTTACCTACGGGGCCAGTGCAGAGAGGCCACAAAGAGTGGACATTCCTGAGGAGAATGCAGACGCACCACCCAATTTTGCAATACAGTATGATTTTTCTTTTAACAATCATATCAACTAAGAGAAGTGGGTGGGTGGGTTCACTCCCTAACCTAGAAGACAGGACATTTAGATATATGGTAAATTGGGTCTCGGGCAGAAGGACTTTTAGCAATGCATGTATCTTTACTATGTCATACTCAGTCGTTTGTTTCCTTCTAACAACAGATTAATGGCGAATGATGCGCTGCTGCTTATTGCCCAGATGACTGTTGGCCTTGTTTGTGTCTGTCCAACCTTGCCCCAAATCCCATTACCCATCCATTCATCAAACCCCTAACCCTCTTCCCCTGAGCTTTGTGATTTTTTGAGCTGTGGCTTAAATTACACCATCAATGGGTCACACACTTGGTGGAGTGGATGTGGTGAAAGCAACACCAACTTACTGTAGAATCTTCGAAACAGTAGCCCACACCAGCCCATTACCAACCCACGAATTAAAAATGATCCATAGTTTTTTAGCTATAGAATGAAGAACATCAGGCGTCACTGTCAGCATCATCATCATTAAGGCCTTGTGTTGCTTAACCGTAAACGCCTAGCCTAAGCTTGTCGACTCCAAACTTAGAGTCAATTTTTCATAACTTGTGGATTTCACAAATAATGCTAGCTCCACATTAGCCAAAACTTACAAGTATTGCTATTTTTTCTATTTTAGCACAATCAGGCATTCTTATTGTGTCATCATCATCACTTAGTACTCAAGTGGTGTCAATTGTTTGTAAATCTTTGATAAATATATAACTCACTTACTCAGTCTTTCTACTTCCATTTAGTTGTCTACGATGGATAATCAATCAATCAATCATTCAGAACAATCCTACAGTTGGAGCTCACCTGGCTGGATCTGGAAGTGGGACCTCACTAATAAAGTTGTGGTGCCTCCCCTGTTATTGCTGCACATATATTCAGGTAAGACAACTAGTATGGATGTAATTTAACTCAATAAGAAATACATTTACTGCTACTGGTTTTATCTAGATAGTTCAGACCCTGGACACACTATAGCCCAGGTCATCTCATCATGGCAGCATTCCCCATAATGGTCAAGATAGTTAGAGAAGTATAAGCCTAGACTCTACAACGAAGTACTAAAATATCTCTAGTCTTAAGTTACAAGCACATAAACAGGCTGCATAAAACTACTTGAAAGAAGCAGTGCAAAGTAAAAGTAAAATAAACTACTACAGGCATAGATGTAGATTATAATAAATAGTTTCCCCCTTTATTTATTTACAAAGCAACACACCCTCTCCACCCAAATAACATGCCCACCCCTCTCCCAAGCAAAACTGACCCACGCCCCAAAACTCAAAATGTTCAAGAAAGTCTCTAGAGTCTCACTCCCAACTCCCTTCCCATCCTCTCCGCCCAGCCCCAACAAACAAATCCCTCACACCAAAACAAAATATTTTAAAAAGGGTTAGAAGAGGGCATTATGTATGTCAGTCCGTAGCTGGTCCATGCTCTGCTCCATCGAGGTGAACCGGCCCTCGAGAGTGTCCAGCCGCAGCAGGATGAGGTGCAGCAATGGCCTGTTGCCATTCTGGTGGGGGGTAGCAGCAGTTGGCTGTCGGCTACGCCAGCGATGGGATGGCCGGGAGGATCGAGGTTGAGGGGGACCGGCTGCACTGGGGCCAGGAGCTGTGCATTGATTTCCCTCTCCTCCTCTTCCAGGACCACCAGCCGCCAGTATGCCTGCTGGATATGCTCCAGCCTCTGCCGCCGCAAATGAGCCGCTCTCTCCTGCCTGTCGGGTGGTACGGCTGGACCAGCAGGAGCTGCTATATTGAGAAAAACAAAAAAGACAAATTGTAAATAATGCTCCGTGCAAACAATTGTTTTAAATAACAGCGTGCACAGTAGCAGTACATTGCTGGTCCCCAAGGGCCTTTGGAATTTATTTGATGTGATGATTATGATTAGGAGAATCACAAGGCCAATTTTATGTTTTCTTTTACCCACACATGTTGCCAAACATAAAGCAGTGACTGTGTGGCAGAAAAGCAACAGGCAGACTGGCAGAGAATACCATCACAGGATTAAAAAGCAGTGATTGGATTATTTCTTTTTTCTAAAGGCTTTTCAAGTAACTATAAACAGAGTCAGACACTTTGAGTTGAAAAATAAATTACTTCTAATTGATGAGTACGGCATTATGCACTATTATGGAGTACAAATGTTGTGCTAAAATAATGAAGCCAGGCTCATTGCTAGCCAGCGCTTCTGCAAGTTTGCTTCTGGCTGCAGCTGTAGTTGACAATTATCTAATTCTAATGGCCCTGCTCTTCGCCAAATGCATTTCTCTTTCTACCCTGTCTCCAAAGAGGCTGATGAATAATAAATAAGATATGTAAGTCACACACCTCATGTATGAAATGCAGATATTGATATATTATCCTGTCTGCTGTAAAGTAGACCTTGAGGAAAATGAATCTAATGGACTGCACTACAGGTAAAGGAACAGATTATATAGATTTCATTTGGCACTGTGTATCCCATATGCCAAACTTGATATCAAATCATGCACTTACTTCCACTTTACTCTGTGGCTTCGCCCGCCACCACGCTTTCCAACAAATTCATTTGCTGGGGAAGAACCAAGGAAAGGAAACTTGATATTCTCTATTGCAGGGGGTAGGGTAGAGAGATTAGACAGGTATGGTAGAGCTTTTTTATATATAATAATTATGGAGCCACTACACTGATCATCGATTCATCATCTTTGGCTTATTCAGTACAGTTCAATTCACAAGGGAGAAATCTGAACAAGTGTAAATTAATCTGTTATGGGAAACCTTGATATATGCTCTGGAATCACTTCACATGGGTATCGCACGATTAAATGTGGCACCTGCCAAGAGTGGCCCACCCACCCTTTCACTCAAATACCACTTCCTATCTTTTAAGTTACCTTCCGTTCTTTCATGTCTTCCTCAAGCCTTCAAAGCTCATTATGTGAGATTTTGCTGCATTGCAGATAGTAGAGTCCATAATAACTCAACTACTGCTGTGGCTGGTAAAGCTGGGGGTGGGGGAGTTTGACCTCACAGTCATTTTTGATGACGACGACGAGCAACGCCATGGCAATAGCTAGTGAGCATAGTAATTGCAAGAAATATGTGAATTACCAGTGCCCGTCCCTGCAGCCATTTCTCCCCCTGTAACTGAGCCGTCATCGTCTCCTCCTGCAGTGGCACTGGAGCAGGCATCACTGATGTTGTGTGGCTAGCATATAAAACATTACACATAATTTAGGTCCCAGAGACGCAACCCTAAATACAACAGCAATGCAGCGCTACAACTCAGTTAGCACATATCTTCCAAATATCACTCTGGGCATTTGATTGGTTGGTTTACAAAGTTAGATAAGCCAGGTGTTGAATAACGCTCAATGAAAAACCTATGGTGTTGGGTGGCAAATGCAATGCGAGTGGAACCTCCTAATTTATTTTCCAGCCTTGCTGCACTGTCATTGGAAACTGGTGGTGTACTGTAACTATAAATGAACGGGTCTGCAGCACACTACACTGGGGTGGGGGGTCCAAGATGACCATAGCCACTGTTTTGTGAACTGAACTGTGTTAGAGCTAGGCATAAGCAGGAAAAGGAAAGCATTCTGAACAAACTTACATGGTGATTTTTTAGATTTAAAATACTAGCTTACTTCGGCCTGCTATCTGAAACTTCACGAATCATGATATATAGCACCAACATTCCAATAGACAAAATACCCCAATATTCTATGGTTCTACCCTAAGAAGTCCACAATAATCATAAAAGGACTTACTGGGATCTGCAGAGCCCTCGGCAGCGGCGCTGGTGGTCGGTGCCGGCTGACCAGTTTGCCCCAGACCCTTGGAATCATCCCTCTTCTTCCCCTTGGGTGCTGATGAAAGAAATTAAGAAGATAAATAAAAATAGATTAGTGATTCTATTAATAATAATAATCTCCACAAAATGTTTTATGAAAAGCAAACCCAGTCGCTAAAACAGATCATCTATAGTACTACTAGTTTCTTTCGACTCGAGTCTATCGACTGTCGTTAAATCCATATTCCAAATCTCCTTAACAAAAACTACATTTGGAACTAATGTATTGCAGTTAATGATCTTTGATTTTATTCTATTTCCATTTCTCAACACCCTTGATGAGCCAACTCAGTCTCCCTTTTTTTTGCAATGCATAGATGCATACTTCACATCATCACTGTGAATTCAATTAAATAACCTGGAACTGTACGAGCTACATAAACAAAGTCAAAGAGAGAACGCGCTACTCAGTGATTCACAATAGTGACAGAAGAAACAGTCTGCAATGGCTTTTTAATTAATCAGTCAAAGCGAGCGCCTGATGAATGCGATTAGGTAGCGGCGCCTGCCTAGCAGAAACTAGAAACTAAATCACACAATAATATACCAGAGTAAACTTTACTAAACATAACTTACCTCCGAGTGTGAGCAGCATGCTATTTGGATTTTTGGCATTGTAGAACACAAACACAACAAATAATGAATGCTCACAGAGCCCCGGAATCTCAATGCCTAGCAGGTCGAGCAGGTCCAGCTCCCTATCGAGAATGTCAGGCCAGCGGTGCCTCAGCTGCTGGGCGGTGCGCTGAACCTCACTGGTGAGCCGCATGCACTGGTGCACTGTCCCCCAGCGCCGCTGGTGCTCCCGCAGGTAGTAGCTGCTACCGGGCCTGCCGACTACTGCTGCCATAGAGGGGAGCTGGCACTGCACAAAAAACTAGTTCTGCCACCTCCTCCTCTCCATAGATCGCCCGGGGCTGCACACCTGGGCGGCGGCGGCACCCGCATGGAAAACGCCCCTCTGCCATGGCACTGGGTGGGGGAATAATAAACTAAGAAGGGAAAGGAAAGGAAAGTAAAGAAGAAAGAAATAAGGAAAGAAGGAGAAATAAACTAAGTCAAAATAGTCACAAAAGCACAATTTTTTTTAACAAAAATGAAAAATACGCAAACACAAAGACGAACACTATTGTAAAAAGTAAAAATTAGGGGTAGAAAAGTAATAAAGGAGGAGGATGACAAAGATTAACAAGAGATTAAAGATCAGCACCAGAGAGCAGATAAACAAGATGGTCGCTCCCATGCGGACCGCGTGGTGCTGTTCGAGCGTGATTTAAAACGTGAGCACTCTTCAGAACCGCGTAGTGCTGTTCCTGTGTGATTTTGAAGCGTTCAGACGCACTCCCCTTCCCAACACAATGCAAACAGGTGCGCTGGCAAACTCCGCCTGTAGCACGGAGGAGTTTTTTGCGACTCCGCGCAATTCCGAGTAGTGGGACTCCGTGAACTCCACCCACCCCTAGTCATGAGGCACAGTCGGCGACACAGCCCTCAGTTTCATTCCCGGAAGCTAAGTTCGTAGAGGGCAGTGAACCGTGTCACAGTGCGCGGCCATGGGTTCTTCCAGCGGGGTATAGACACCCCCACATTGTAGTCGTGATATGTGAGGAGATGTGGATTGATGAATGATTGCGGCGGGTCTCAGCTCACTGTTAGACGTCCATTCCTATTGCCATCTTGGATACACCCCATCGCTGAAAACACAGTTAATACGATTGGCGTGGGCAGGAAAGAAACCTAGATTACAGAGGGATACTCTGACAATACCATTCTCCAGACCCTGACATGGAATTAATCATTTATGTCCCCAGGCTAACCATGCTATTCATTGGTATGAACCCACTTCATTTCTTCATCACTTGGCGGTGATGGCCCGATCCCCCATCCTCTTTCTAGGCTCCTCCTCTGGTGTCCCTTCAATCGCTGACACCACTATGGCCTGTACCTCAAAATTCTGGCATAGACTAGACCGTAAAACATGTAAGACAATCCTCTATTCTCCTTTGGCTCCACTCGCATTCTACCCCTTGTTGCCAGTTCCTCATGAGTCTTTAGGTAGACAGCCACCCCAAAGTCGTGGCTTCACACAAAGAGGGATCTGTATCAAGATGGCGTCTTCCTCTTCCAAAAAGAATTCTTGAGTGGCAAGTCAGCATCCCCATTGGACGTTTTCATATACATTGGTTTGCGACATAACGCTAAGGCAACCACACCTGATTTTCCGACTGAACCTCTCACCTTTGTCACGCTACACACCATGCTACAAGCAGACACTCCACGACTTTCAGTCTTATTTTTGTACTGATCTGTGCTAGCTGAATGCCTGTGTGTTCAAGGGCAGGCACAATTGAAATGGGAGACATCTTGGTATTTCCTTCCGGGATGAACAGTTGAAGTAATGCTGTGCTCAAATGGGACAGATTGCTCCCAGTAGTAGGCTTCGCATCACGGATTATAAAATCTTACACCAGATATACTATACTCCAGCTAGTTTACATCATTATCAGCTCCGACCGGATGATGTCTGTGACAGATGCAGGATCGCTGGGATGGACTTCCTCCACCTGGCCTTGTCCTGTGATTTGGTGCAGGCTTTCTGGTGCGAGTTAGGCATTGCGCTAGCTGCCATGATCAATCAATCTTTAACACTAACCCTGCTTCTGGCATTCTTGGATCATACTGATGCGCTTGACGCTGGCTACAGGAAGTATGTGGTGCTAGCTCTGCTACTGTCCAAAAGGATGGTTGCCTGCCACTGGTGGCATGGGAAGGCGCCAAAATTCAAGGATTCGTTTATGGATCTAATTTATTGCAATGACCAATTACCCATTTATGCTGAACTACTGCCTCCCACTTCTAGACCTCGGGACATTTGGGATCCACTCCGTACTTATCTGCTCTTGCATGCCCCTCCGACGGACTCTGTGGATGAGACTGTTACTAATGGATGCTGCACTGCCCCCTAGGGTTTTGAAGGCCCTGGCGGGTTGTCGTCTTATTTGCTTATGCGACTAAGGTGCGAACTTTATAATTTGGGTAATGTTGGACCGAATTGCCTCCATTTGCACTTAATGAAATTGGTGAGTCAAAAATGAATGGAAAGAGAGGTTTCATTGATGATCTATTGGGGGGTGGCGAGGTCCGGGAATCGCTGCTAGCACTGTACACTCAACGAATTCACAGCACAACTGTTATGGTTCATGTCTTTTTTATTGCTAATGAAATTCAATAAAGATATTAAAAAAAATTATATAAATTTGCAGATTCTCGCACCCAAATTTATTGCTTTAGAGTCACTGTAGCCTATAGCAGAAACAGACAATATTATTTGGGACATCCTTTTTTATTCACAGATATCAATATCAAAACTCTAGGCAAACAAAATACATACTTGCTGCAGAAATGTCTAAATCCATCGAAATGAAGGTCTTCCTCCTGATTCACTTGCTGGAAAACCCATCATATGTCTGCCTGTCCAATAAAGTTCTTGAGAACGTACCTTGGATTCCTGCCCTTCTATTGCTCTGTTGCTTCCCAGCTAATTCTGCCTTTTATGAGTACCCTACATGCATACAGGACCTGGAGGTCAAAGATTGTTATTTTTGTTTTGTATGACATTTCCTAAAAAATAGCATTTTTATTCTGCCACACACACAAAAAAAAATCACTAGGGAAGCTGGAGCTAGATATTAGTTCAGAATAATGAAATGAAATGAAGAATTTATATAGCGCTACATATACCCGGAGATGACTAGGCACTTTGGCATAGAGAGGCAGGCAGAGGTAAGGATGGAGAGTTGTTAATAGAGCCATGTTTTTAAGTGCTTTCTGAATTTGAGCAGATTGGATTCTCTTTTTAGAGATCTCGGCAGGGAGTTCCAAAGTTTGGAGGTGGTGTATGCGAAGCTTTTTCCTCCCCATTTAACTTTGTGTGCCTTGGGGACGATCAGGTTGCCACTGTCTGATGATCTCAGTGATCTTGCCGGGATGTAAGGGATGAAAAGTTGTGACAATTGCCAAGGACCCAGTCCATGTGTAGCCTTGAAAGCAATGCACAATGCTTTGAACTGAATGCGTTTGGTGATGGGTAGCCAGTGTAGGTCAGCAAGGGCCTTAGATGCTGAGTCATAGCTTGTAAGCCCAAGCAGAACTCTAGCTGCAGCATTCTGCGTCATCTGTAGCTTATAAATGCTGCGCTTACTTGCACTTGTGAGCAGGGCGTTGCAGTAGTCGGGCCTGGAGGCAATGAGTGCTGTTACTACTGTTTTTCTTAGCCCAAAAGGGATGAGTGGGAGAACTGTTTTCAAGATTTTGAGAATGAAAAAACAGGCCGATGTGGTGTGGTTGACCTGTGTTTCAAAGGATAAATTGGTGTCGAAGAAAACTCCCAGATTTTTTACTTTGTTCGCGGGTTTCGGAGGAGAGCCCATATGATTCGGCCACCATCTGTCTGACCAGTTGATTGGCGTATTGCCGAAGAGCATGACCTCTGTTTTAGATTAAGGGTGGGCGTAGTAGTACTACTACGCGGAATTCCACGAACTTGAACAAAAACTCCTTAATCCGCAACTTCGCTCCGCTTCCCACTTAATAAAACAGAGACCTCATATACTTTTGGTAAAATAACAAGTATCTCTGTTTTACATGCTAAAATGCATATAGTCATTTCACAAAAGTGAAAATGAAAATTTAGCAAGCAGTGAGAGAGGTGATGATTTTGAGATCCTCCCTAACCTAGGGAGAAAACCAAGCAGATGCCTTGAAAACAAAGAGCACATCTTGCTGAACGATTCGGTGGTGGTCCCATCCTCTTAGGACCACCCCAAGCACAGTTATGGGCAAAAATACAATCCCAACCAAAGGCCCTGCAAAGCATTATGGGACGAGATTAGCAGTGGGCAGTGAATATTATAGTATCCAATATCAAAATAATTCTACAAAGAGCTGCAGTTCAACTGGTCGTTACTAGGTGTCCCTCACGAGTCAAATGCAAAAGCATTGAAATTATTACATCAAGCTGCAGTTCCACTAGTCGTTACTAGATGTCCCTCACGAGTCAAATGCAAAAGCATTGAAACCCTTTCATGAAGCTGCAGTTCAGCTCTTTGTAGAATTTATAGTATTAGCTCTCAGCTCAGGGTTTCAATGCTTTTGCATTTGACTCGTGAGGGACACCTAGTAACGACTAGTGGAACTGCAGCTTCATGAAAGGGTTTCAATGCTTTTGCATTTGACTCGTGAGGGACATCTAGTAACTGCCCACTGCTAATCTCATCCCATAATGCTTTGCAGAGCCTTTGGTTGGGATTGTATTTTTGCCCATAACTGTGCTTGGGGTGGTCCTAACAGGATGGGACCACCACTGAATCGTTCAGCATGATGTGCTCTTTGTGTTCAAGGCATCTGCTTGGTCCTCCCCCTAGGTTAGGGGGATCCCAAAATCATCACCTCTCTCATTGGCTCATATTTTCAAAGTTCACTTTTGTGAATTGGTTATATGTTTTTTAGCATGTAAAGTTGCTTTATCAAAGCATTTGTGGGTGCAGTTTAGTAGTTGATTCCACTACGTGGTTTTTGCTTGAATTCCGTGTTTTTAATGGAATGCGTAGTTAACAATTCTCCTAGCGGAGCGGAGTTCATTGCCCACCCCTATTTTAGATGTATTAAGCTTTAGACAGTTGTCTTGCATCCATTTCCCTATGTGGCACATGCATTCTTTGAATTGAGCTGCAGTGTCGGTGGACGAGCTATTGATGGATACTATTATTTGTGTATCATCCGCGTAAGACACTAGTGTGAAGCCAAAGCTTCTTATGATCCTGGCCAGGGGGGTGACGTACAAGTTAAAGAGGGTGGGTACCTTAAATGTAAGGATAATAGAGGTGTATGATCAATATAGGTTTAGAGTCTCTTTTGGGGCTGAAACAGAAAAAACAAAACGAGCGATTGTTAGAAAAAAAATCTGCCAGGTTTGGAGCTTAGCGCCTTTTGCGACCAATATCAATCCAACAGACCTGTTGATAGGGGCAAACCACACCATTGCTGATTCAATGACAAGGCACCAGAATATAAATGAGGTTTATGTGCTGTGTATGTTATTTCAAGAAAAGGCTGACATTTCTATTGGGCAGTCCTCATAAACTGACATGCCAGCAGGACAGGTGGGCCCTGGGATTTCCTTAGTGTAAAAATACCAGAAAAACATGGGTTGCATTTCGGGTCAGGCCTGAGAATAATTGGTATGACCTCCCAAACTGCTTCTAGCTATCCTGAGGTCTACCTTTTTATTTGGGGAACCAACCACAATTTACAATTCTGAAGAGTTACCAGGGATTATGATTTGCAGCCTCAGAGTACTTACAAGTGAGATCGGTAATCCCATCTCGGTCCCTCAGGTTATTTCTCATTTCCCCCTGGAGTTTCAGCTGGACATTGTGGCTGCATATCTGCCGCCAAAGTGTCTGGGTTAAACCCACCATGGAGTTACAGTGTATCCCTTAATGCCGATGGGTACAGGGAAATCTTGACAGGATTTCCTTGGCACTTGTAAAGAGGACTTAATTATTTATGGCTCTTCTCTTGATAACACCAATCATTTGTCACATTAAGGTCCTGAATCTGTTTGGATTTTTTTTTTTAGTATCTTTCTCTCAATTTGATTTACTGACTTCTCTTTATCATACTGTGGCATAATAAAGTTTGCTGCCAACTAATATGTTGCTCCTTCGAAATATGTCAAGAATGTGTTGCCATGTATGCAACTAATACTGCGATTACATCTTACCAAGATCGTACAGTTATAACCCCATTCATGCTCCAGTGCTGTCACTGTTCAGCTCGAGCGCAGGCACCAAAGATTTTGGAGCTAACTACTGTGGGTGCCATTAATGGACACACTTCATTCACTCCATAAGGATAGAAGTGTGAGATAAACTGCTGCCCTAATCTTTTAGAGAGTGCTGGGCGCTGGAAGGCCTACAGAGGAACGTGGCTCATAGGAGCTCTCTGCATGGTCCCTGCAGTAATGCACGAAACAGGATTGGGAGTGCTGGTACCCCTGGGAAAGAAATAGGTACCTGTGGGAAAATGCAGATTAGCCAATGGTCTCAACAAAGACGAGTAAATATTTACAGGCCAGTAGCGGCGACATCACAGGGATCGCCCAGGGCGAAAGATGGAGCTCTACTCCTTTTAGGGCCTTGGAAAGGTAGAAGGGCAGATACTTCAGCAAAACTGTTGCCACAAGCAACACAGGACCTCTACAAGAGCCCTTCACAGTTTCTTTAAAAAAGCGGCCATTCTAAGTCTCCCAAGACCTTGTGTGGGTTACCCCAGGAGAGGTTTAGTCTGATTTATATATTCATAGCGCTGGTCTTTTGTTGTGCCCTAGAAGTGCATGGACACGCTGAGTTTCTGGGTCCACAGCGATGGCCATGCAATGTGGCTCAAAGTTGGAATTACAAGTTTCATTGGTGAATGACCAAAATATTGTTTAAAAAATATTGTGCTGCAACAATATAATATCAAAAATATTGTAAAGCCAAAACTATCATAGGACAGACTATAGAAGGTAAAAATATTTCTTTAGGTATGTGTTAAAAAGTCACTGGAAGCACAAGGTAAGCCACCTCTCCAAACGCCCTCACGACAAGCCTCACAGGTCAGCTTCACCTGTCAACTTTCTAAAGCCAGCATCAGCACAAACGGCCGGTATGCACCATATATATAAAGGAGATAGGGGGAAAGGAAATACCATAAGATTATAGCAAAAACAGAGCTACAACAACTTATACAATAATAGATATTAAATCAGATAGAAGATGAATTACAACACATCTTCCCCCTTAGATAAATAAAGAAACAGGGGAAGAGTACATACATTTCACATGTGATAATCATCATGCCACTTTGGTGAGGACCTAAGCCTTTTGTACCTGGTGTCATTGGTGGTATGATCTTGCTGGAGCTCTGGTGTGGCAGGGGAATTGTTGGATCTGTTATTTACTGGGGGATGGTAAATGGTTAGCCTGTCCATACTCCATTTTTTCCCATTGTCCATGACCCCGTTGTGTTTGATTCCAACTATCCACATAGGTCCAAAGAACTTAGAGGCACCCTGGGACCTTTCATTAGGTTTTTTGACATACACACAGTCACCCACCACCTAATCCCGTTTTTTGGTGCCGCGTTTGTGGTCATATGATGTTTTGTAATCATTTTGATAGGAAGTTATTTTATTTCTAGTGTAATCGAACTGTCTTCCACCTTCCCACCTCCCCCAATCCAATTTGGAAAGAACTTTGTACATGCCTTCCTTCTTTTGAGGGAGGAAAAGGGGGATATGCCAGTGACCTGGTTAGGGGTAGTGTGGTATGCCCAGAGCATGTCCTGTTAATTTTTGCCATTAGCCCTGGGACAGTTCAAGGCTGTTTTAAGGTGGGTGATGGCTAATTTTGAAAGGAAATCAGTCATGAGAATAGAGGTGAATTGCACCCCATTGTCTGTGACAAGGGTGGACTGGATGCCTTCTGTTGTAAACGTGTCAATTAGGAAATCGATAAGAAATTCTGTGGTGATCTGATTACATCCTTGTGAGGGCCCAATGGGATTGGTAATCAACTAAAACAAATGCAAAGCGTTTCAGAACACCTTTACGATTAATGGGGCCTATTATATCCAGAGCGAGGATTTCCCATGGCACAGAAACTGGAATTAAGGGAGTTTTGAGAACGACCTTGGATTTGTCACTATTAGCACAAATTAGACAGTTCTTAACCTTGGATTCCACAAGCGAATCCATGTTGGGAAACCAGTAGTGTTCTCTAAGCCAGGCTTTCGTCAAACTCCTTCCAAGATGACCTTCATGTACAAGGTCAATCACCTTATCTCTTATGCCTTCAGGGGGTATTATTTTGTCATTCCTGAATATCAAGTTTTGATTTAAATTGATTTTGTGATGGATTTCCCAGAATCCCTTGGCCCCCTCGATGACTTTACTGTAACACTTGGGCCAACCTAACCGGATATATGTCCTAAGTTGGTCAAAAGTCTTATCACGTGCAGAAAGAACCCTCTTCCCATTCCTCAGAAGTTAGGGCTGAAGAGTGGATCTCCAAAATAGGATATTGTGGAGTGTCAAATTGTTCCTCTTTGTTCAGAGGGGCTCGAGATAAGAAGTCAGCTGCCTTGTTTAGATTACTAGGGACATATTCCACTTTAAAACTTTCCAAGCCTAAGACCCAATGGGCAATGCGGAGAGTACTGTTGGAGGATCCCTTGGGGCTGAACATGTATGCTAGTGGTTTATGGTCTGTGCGAATACAAAATTGTAGACCCCTTAGGAAAAATTTTAAATGTTTCACAGCCCAGAAACATGCAAGAGCCTCTCTTTTGACCACTGAGTAATTCATTTCAAGTCTAGTAAGGATACGCAAAGCAAAGGCCATAATTCTTTCTTTGCCATCAATTATTTTGGATAACGTGGCCTCTAATCCTTTATTGCTTGCATCAGTGGTTAATACAGTTTTCCTGCAAGGGTCAAAGTTGCAAAGATACGGAGCTGACAAAATAGTTTCTTTGATTTCCTCAAATGAACTTTGGTGTACATCAAGCCATTTGTATTGTGTGTGATTTTTAACGAGATCCCTAGGCGTGCTGGTTAAATCTGCAAAGTTTTTGCCGTATTTGCTCATGTATTCAGCAAGTCAAAGGAACAACTTCAGTTCTTCTTTTGTCTCTGGAGCAGGAGCACCCTTAACAGCTTCGAGTAGGCACATTTTGGGTCTGAACCCATCTTTGGAAATCGTATGCCCCAAATACTCTACAGACCTGACACTAATTTTACACTTCTCTTTTTTTAAGCGTCAATCCCGCATCTTTTAGTTTGGTAAAGACCTTCCTCAATATCATATTGTGTTCCTCCACAGTGGGCTCATATATTAACACAACATCCTGGAAGCCCAAGTTTTTAGATATCCCATCTAATATTTGTTGAATTCTTTTTTGGAACACTGCGGCCGCAAGTCCGAACGGCATTCTGCAGAACATGAATGTGCCCATTCGTGTGGTGAACGCTGTCAACCATTTCGACTCAGGATGGAGCTCAACTTGATGGTAGGCCATGGAGAGGTCCAACACACTGAAGCAATTAGCTTCCCTCATAGTGCTCAACATCTCGTGAATACAAGGTAAAGGGTGTCTCTCAACCCAAATGTTGTTGAGGTCACGTAACTCGACACATAATCTGATATCATCTCCTTGGGTTTCTATCGCTATGAAAATGGGAGCTACCCAGTTGGAACAATCAATAGCTTGTATGATGCCTAATTCTTTCAGCCTCGTGATTTCTTTTTGCAAAGGGCGCCACATAAGGTGTGGTATGGGTCTGGTTTTATGCACAACTGGTACAATATTGGATTTAAGCTTGATTTTATGTTGAAAGTCTTTAAGCATCCCATAAATTCTCTGTGAACACCTCAGTAAATTCATTGCTCCCCCGTGATGGATTCCTTTACGGTATAGGCCTAGGGTTATTAGGATCTAGTTTTATCCCTAATTCTTTCTGATGTTGCCATCCAAGGAGTTTGGAACCTTCTTCAACGACGTACACTTTCCCTACTGTGGATCAGTCTTTAAATGTAATGAAGGTTTTAACCATTCCCTTGAGGGGAATGGGATCCTTGGTTTTCCCACTGGGAGAAATGTCAGCAGTAACTAAATTGTCCTTGAATTTCGTGGTCATGGATTTGTATTCTGAGAAATTAATTAATGATAAGAGCGAGCACGAATCGGCGAACATTTTAATGGGCTTACCATCTAACATTATGTCACATTCAGGGTAATTAATTTTACTGCATGATTGAATATCCATCACTTGAAGTATTATCTTCTTGACATATGAGGATCTTCCTTCTAGACTTTCATTATTGACTCCATCAATTTTCTTACAGTTGTTCCTGCATACCCTAGCTAGGTGGCATTTCTTGTTTCATTTCCTACAAACAACTGATCTAGCCTGGCAATTAGGGTTGTTAGCTAAGTGATTGCTCCTGCCACAGGGGTAACATTTCAGCTTATTTCCTTCTGGCTCCCCAGATTGGTGTACACTTTTGTTATTTTTAACCTTGCACACAGTAGATTCTGGTTCCGGTTCCTGGTCTTTGTCAACAATCTCTGAAATTTACCCATTAATGGTAGGTGTTCTAATTTCCATCAGGCATAGGGCTGTGTACTCAATGGATTTGGCTATTTCAAAAGCCTCTTGAAGATTGGGTTGTTTTTGTAGACGTTTTTCCTGTATTCTGGTGTTGTTGGTCGAACGCACTAACTGGTCTCTTATGAGTGACTCTATTAATTCAGCAAACTCATATAACTTACTTAACCCTCTAAGTACAGCTACATAATTAATCACACTTTCATGTTTACCCTGGGACCGACTGAAGAATTTATGACGTTCAAGCACAATATTTATTTTATCACTGAATTGATTTTGCAACTTGAACAAAGTAATTTTGTACTCATCTACTTGATCCTCAACATCTTCCCCGTCTCGTTCAATACGGGGAATTACAGAGTCAGGTAAAGTCTCAAAATCTTAGTACCATGTGTGCCCAAACTATACAGTAAAATATGCTGTTTCACTACAGAACTAACTTTTTCTCCCTCAATGGCAATTATATATGATTCGAATATTTCTATCCATTCTTTCCAAGGCACCACAGGTTCACCTAAGTTGTTTAGGAATGGTGCAGGTTGGAGCATGCTTGCCGCTGCCATGGCAAATATAAAGGGAACAGGGGGAATAAGAAGAAACACTGGAATGAATAGATAAAAATGCCAGGAGATAACAGGTCCAGTGTACAAGAGATACTAGAGTAGATGAGGTAATACTTATAAGACAGATATATAGGACACAGCTACTCCTTAGATAAAAGGAGTGACCCCACACACGCAATATTTATAAAAACTTATCCCAATAAAAGGTAAATAAACTATGTAGATATAGTCCTTGACATGCAGACTGAACGCAGGACATGCACCAGAAATGTCACAGGTCGAGCAAGTGTGTGAGTCACTGAACGTAGGACATGCACCCAAACTGCCACAGGCTGAGCAAGTGTGTGAGCTACTGAATGCAGGACACGCCCCAGAAATGCCACAGGCTGATGAAGTGTGCGAGTCACTGAACGCAGGACACGCACCAGAAATGCCAAAGGTTGAGTAAGTGTGCGTGTTACTGAACGCAGGACACGCACCAGAAATGCCACAGGTTGATCAGGTGTGCGAGTCACTGAACACAGGACATGCACCAAAAATGATACAGGTTGATCAAGTGTGCGAGTCACTGATGATTGACCAACAACGGTGTACTCACAGCCAAGAATGAAGCTAAAGAGGAAAGGCTTCCAGATAACATGGACCGCCCTTCGCAGTGGAGCTAGCAGAAAATGCCTCCGTCACCACTCCGTCCCCGCCCACAGCCGAATTTATGTAGTAAATAGGTCACTGGACAAAACTTCCCTCTCCGCCCACAGCCGGCAAACTTCAAGGCCCAGAACAGGCAGGATGGACAGCCCAGCACCAGACAGACTCAGGGCGTGTTTCTGCGGTCTGGCATTAACACCTCCATCTCCGCCCACCGCTGACATCCACAACCGCCCAGAGCCGGGCAGTGAGAAGGCGTGGCAGGACCGATAAACACCTCCGCAGCAAAGTCAGCCGGAAAGAAAATAAGGGGAAGCGAGTGTCCGTCTTATAAGACGAACCCAAAATATAGCGTAAAAACAGTATCTTAACCTTGTGGATGCAAGGTGAAAATGAAGAAAAGGTCCAGCTGGCAGGGTCAAAAGCGGAGGATAACCAGAAGGGGAGGAGACCGTGGCATCTGCCCCCTTTCGCAGATCGTCACCAGTGTTAAAAAGTCACTGGAAGTGCTAGTCTTTTCTTGTGCCCTTGAAGTGCATGGACACACTGAGTTTCTGGGTCCACCGCGATGGCCATGCAATGTGGCTCAAAGTTAGAATTACAAGTTTCATTGAATGACCAAAATATTGTTTGAAAAATATTGTGCTGCAGCAATATAATATCAAAAATATTGTAAAGCCAAAACTATCATAAGACAGACTATAGAAGGTAAAAATATTTCTTTAGGTATGTGTTAAAAAGTCACTAGAAGCACAAGGTAAGCCAAAGAGACTTTATTACACATCTCCACTCTCCACCTCTCCAAACGCCCTCACGACAAGCCTCACAGGTTAGATTCACCTGTCAACATTCTAAAGCCAGCTTCAGCACAAACGGCCGGTATGCACCATATATATAAAGGAGATAGGGGAAAGGGAAATACCATAAGATTATAGCAAAAACAGAGCTACAACAACTTTATTCAATAATAAAGACATTATTATAGATAGGAGATGAATTACAACAGTATGTAATGTTTTTCAAATATTGTTGTGAATAATATTGTTTACTTTAATAAAGTTCTCTTAAATATAATTTATCTTAATATATTAGTTATAATTTTCTTTAGGTGTTAGTATTTTTATAATAATTTTTATATGCTTTTTTAGTATATTTTGAAAATGTTAATGCATAATAAAATGTTTTCAAATTTAGTTAGTAATTTAACATTTGTAGCGGGTTGTTTAGGTCCTGTGCTGCTCGTGGCAACAATTTTGCTGAAATATCTGCCCTTCTACTTTTCCAAGGCCCAAAAAGGAGTAGAGAACTATCTTTAACCCTGGGCGATCCCTGTGATCTTTGTAGGGGAATAGGGTGGGAAATTATTTAAATAATAAATTATTGTTTTTTTATATTAAATTTGTTCTAATGTTCAATATTTCATTGGTAATTATGTAAATTATTTAACTGCCTAATTGATATAACTATTCAAGTATATTTTGTGATTTTTAATATGTAATTTAAATGTGTATAGTTTTTATTACTAATTTATAATTTAGTAGTGTGCAATTGGGTTTCAAAGGGAATAGGGTGGGAAGTTATTTAAATGATAAATTATTGTTTATTTAAAATTGATTTTTATGTTAAATATTTCAATGTTAGTTATTTGCTTAGTTATTTTAATTATTTATGTGTATTTTGTGATTTTTTTAATGTGTAATTCAAATATACTAAAGTTTAATTACTATCCTATAATTTACCATTGGGTTTTTGGGTTTGAAGGGTATAAGGGTGTGAACTTATTGAAAATATTTTATTTATTTATTTATTTATATAGCGCCTGAATCGACCCCCGAAGGGCTATCTCTGCGCTGCGGACAGGCAACAGAAAAGCTGAGGGACTGGAACAAGATCAGTGACAAAAAAGAAAGGTCTTAAGGTGCTTTCTGAACTGGAGGTGGTCAGGGCATTGTCTCAAGTACAAGGGGAGCTGGTTCCAGTAAAGAGGACCAAGGTGGGAAAATACCTTTCCACCCAATCTGGCCTTCCTAACTCGGGGGACCACGAGAAGGGATTTGGTTCCAGAGCGGAGGGAGCCTTCACCCACCCACGGATCTAGATGGTGTATACAGCGTGAATTTCTCAGCCAGATAGGTGGGCCGAGATTGTTTAAAGCTTTGTGTACCGTGCAGCAAACCTTAAACTTGACCCGCTCACCTACTGGGAGCCAGTGTAGCTGATGGAGGAGAGGGCGAGAGGCAGTCCGGGGAGGGGCATTTAAGACCAGTCGCACCGCAGTGTTCTGGACTACCTGCAATCTGCAGAGCGAGGACTCATTGGCCGAAGCCAAGAGGCCATTGCAGTAGTCTATACGACTCAGTATTAGTACCTGCGTCAGGGTCTTCCGAGTGGAATCGGGAAGCAGGGGAAAAACTCGGCGTAATAGGCCCAACATATGGAAACAGGAGCCAGCTGTCTGAGCAGCGTGCTCCTTCAGAGTGAGAGCCTGGTCTAGACGAATGCCTAGGTTCTTGACAGTGGACTTGGGGGCGGGGGGTGCCAAGGTCCACCGGCAACCAATCAGGAGTCCATAGTAAGGGGGCGTCTCCGAAGAGAATGATTTCAGTCTTCCCCACGTTGAATTGAAGGAAGTTACATCTCATCCAATTGGAGATGGCCTTCATTCCAGAAGAGAAGGCCATCTTTAATTATTTTTTGTATGTAATGAGTTTTTAGATTCAGTTAGATTACCTAGTAATTAATTATGATTACATTATTTACTATCTCAATTATTAGTTGTATTTGAATTAATTGTTAATTTGTTAATAAGTGTATTTATTAATAAACTTTGAAAATGAATTTTATATTTATTTTTTGTTTTCATTTTATTTATTTCATTTTATTTAATGTTGCTAATGTTTCATTTATAATTTCTTTTTACTTTTTATTGCTTTTTTATTGTAGTCGGAAGGGAATAAAGTTATTTTATTTTATATTTGTTAAATTATTTTTAATATTCAATTACATTTTTTTCTATCACATTTAATTTCATGTATTTATATAGTGCTTATATTGGAATGGGAATAGTAAATCTAACCTCTCCAAAGTCCAACACTTCCCCTATGGTTGCTTAGATTGGTGTGGAAATAGAAAATCAGTGGTTCTTAATCTGTGGTCCGCGAGGCCTACTCAAGGGGTCTTCAACTGGTTTGCAAATGAAATATTATTAAAATTAATAAATTTGAATTAACCTTTTGCGTGCGTCGGACGGCTGGGAGCCGTCCGACATCATGGTGGGCGTGTGCCTCGGACGGCTCCCGGTCGTCCTAGCACCCACCCACGGGGGAAGCGCTGGTGCTCCCCCCGTGGGCCGCCCTTCAAGCTGCCCCCACCGGGGACTGCAGGTGAAGCCCTTCCGCTTCCCCCCCACACCCCAACCATGTCATCTAATGACGCCAGCGCGCAAGGTGTGCTGATGTCATTAGAGGACACCGGATGAGCTGGAAGCCATTTGCTTCTAGTGCGTCCGGAGGATAGGTGGTGAGTTTCTCCTTGGAGAGGGTGGGGGGTGTTTAAAAAGGCATCGGAGGAAAGGAAAGGGTTTTCCTTTCCTACGATGTCTCTTTAAGCATTCCTGCTGCACGATCGCACATGGGGCGCGATCGTGCAGCAGGACTGCCAATGTTTTTTTTTTTTTAAATGGCCTTTGTGTCGGGGAGCGGCCCCTTGGGCAAGGGTCCCTCCCCTTGGGGGAGAATTTTTTTGGGATGGGTCTTCCCCCCCTTTGGGGGGGGGGGGCATATCGTATTAAAAAAAAAAAAAAAAGTAACTGTGTGCCCACTAGGCCACCAGGGATTTGTTTTTAAAATATGTTTTTGGGGAGCGGCCCCTTAGGCAAGGGCAGCTCCCCTTTGGGAATCATTTATTTTGGCCGTTTCTGCTCCCCTTGGGGGCAGATCAGCCTTTTTATTCTAGGCCCATCTGCCCCTAAGGGGGGCAGAAGCCATTAGACACCAGGGATTGTTTTAGTGTTGTTGGGGAGCAGCCCCTTGGGCAAGGGTCGCTCCCCTTTGGGAATAATTTATTTTGGCTGTTTCTGCCTCCCTTGGGGGCAGATCGGCCTTGTGATTCTAGGCCCGGGGCAGAAGCCATTAGACACCTGGGATTGTTTTAGTGTTGTTGGGGAGCGGCCCCTCGGGGAAGGGTCGCTTCCCTTTGGGGATCATTTATTTTGGCCGTTTCTGCCCCCCTTGGGGGCAGATCGGCCTTGTTATTCTAGGCCCATCTGCGGGCAGATGCCATTAGACACCAGGGATTGTTTTAGTGTTGTTGGTGAACGTCCCCTTGGGCAAGGGTCGCTCCCCTTGGGAATCATTTATTTTGGCAGTTTCTGCCCCCCTTGGAGGCAGATCGGCCTTGTTATTCTAGGCCAGGGGCAGAAGCCATTAGACACCAGGGATTGTTTTAGTGTTGCTGGGGAGCGGCCCCTTAGGCAAGGGTCGCTCCCCTTTGGGGATCATTTATTTTCGCTGTTTCTGCCCCCCTTGGGGGCAGATCAGCCTTGTTATTCTAGGCCCAGAAGCCATTAGACACCAGGGATTGTTTTAGTGTTGTTGGGGAGCGGCCCCTTGGGCAAGGGTCGCTCCCCTTGGGGGAGCAATATGTTTTGGGGAGCAGCCCCTTAGGCAAGGGTCGCTCCCCTTTGGGGAGCTATTATTTGGGCCGTTTCTGCCCTACTGGGAGGGCAGATTGGCCCAAATAAACAATTAATTTTACTGTATGCCCACTAGGCCACCAGGGATTGTTTTAATGTTGTTGGGAGCGGCCCCTTGGGCAAGGGTCGCTCCCCGTTATGGGGTGATTATTGTGGCCGTTTCTGCCTTTGGGGGCAGATTAGCCATATTTTTCAGGCCCATCTGTCCCCAAGGGTGGCAGAAGTCACTAGACACCAGGGCTTTTTAAATGTTGGTGTTGGGGAGTGACACCTTGGGCAAGGATCGCTCCCCCTTTATGAGGGTGATTTTTGTGGCTGTTTCTGCTCCCCGTGGGGGCAGATCGGTCTTATGCTTTTAGGCCCACCTACCACCTTTGCTTGGCTGGTGGATAGTGTGTGGACTAGTGCATTATTTGCATATGGGATTGTAATGTTTTATTTCTCCTTTTTATTCTAGTGCAAAGCTTTTGATTCTTGCTTGCGGTTTCGGCAGTGGTTGATCTGCAGTTTTGTGGAATTGCATTTTTTTGGTAAGAAAATCATTTTTGTTGTGTTTACTCCAAATGAGTATTATTGTCATGCATGAATGAATTTTTTGTAATATTTAGTTGGTGTTTTGAGCAGGGGATTCTGGGTAGGAAAACGTTGGGGGATCCACGCAAGCCATACCTCGCTGGACTCCCCCCAGGTGTCTAGTTTCAGAAATGTGTGGGTTTGGTAGTTTCCCAAGATGGCCGTCGAGCCCAGGGCCAAACACCCAGGTGACCCCCCTTGCAAAACCAGGTTGTTTTGTGATAGTTAATTTTGATGTCGCCTCAATACGTTTTGGGCCCTTGCCTGTCGTGGGTACTTGACCTACCCATGCGAGTGAGGTGCCATTTTTATCGGGAGACCTGGGGGAACGCTGGGTGGTAGGAAATTTGTGGATCCATGCAGATTCCAGATCTTTCCCACACAGAAATTTGAGAAAAATGTGATTTTTTTTCAGCTAAATTTGGTTTGCAGGGGATTCTGGGTAGGAAAACGTTGGGGGGTCCATGCAAGCCATACCTCGCTGGACTCCCCTGGGTATTTAGTTTTCAGAAATGTGTGGGTTTGGTAGGTTTCCCAAGATGGTCGATGAGCCCGTGGCCAAAAACCCAGGTGACCCCCTTGCAAAACCAGGTTGTTTTGTGATAGGTAATTTTGATGACGCCTCAATACGTTTTGGGCCCTTGCCTGTCGCGGGTACTTGACCCACCCACGCGAGTGAGGTACCATTTTTATTATTGGGAGACCTGGGGGAACCCTGGGTGGTAGGAAATTTGTTGATCCATGCAGATTTCAGAACTTTCCCACACAGAAATTTGAGAAAAATTAGATTTTTTCAGCTAAATTTGAGGTTTGCAGGAGATTCTGGGTAGGAAAACGTTGGGGGTCCACGCAAGCCATACCTCGCTGGACTCCTCCAGGTGTCTAGTTTTCAGAAATGTGTGGGTTTGGTAGGGTTCCTAAGATGGCCGCCGAGCCCGGGGCCAAAAACCCAGGTGACCCCCCTTGCAAGACCAGGTTGTTTTGTGATAGGTAATTTTGATGTTGCCTCAATACGCTTTCCACCACAGAAATGCGAGGAAAATGTTTTTTTTTTTTCTACAAACGTTGAGGTTTGCAAGGGATTCTGGGTAACAGAACCTGGTGAGAGCCTGACAAGTCACCCCATCCTAGATTCTCCTGGGTGTCTTGTTTTTAAAAATGTATAGGTTTGCTCGGTTTCCCTAGGTGCCGGCAGAGATAGGGTTCAAAATCTACAGCTAGGCACTTTGCAAAAAAAGGGTCCGTTTTCACTGTGAAAATGTGGTGTGTCCATGTTGCGTTTTGGGCCGTTTCCTGTCGCGGGCACTAGGCCTACCCACACAAGTGAGTTACCATTTTTCTCGGAAGACTTTGGGGAACGCGGGGTGGGTGGATTTTTGAGGATCCACGCAGATTCCAGAACTTTCCACCACAGAAATGTGAGGAAACTGTGGTTTATTTTGCAAAGTTTGAGGTTTGCAAGGAATTCTGGGTAGCAGAACCTGGTGAGAGCCAGACAAGTCAACCCATCCTGGATTCCCCTGGGTGTCTAGTTTTCAAAAATGTATAGGTTTGCTAGGTTTCCCGAGGTGCCAGCAGAGCTAGGGTTCAAAATCTACAGCTAGGCACTTTACAAAAACAGGATACGTTTTCACTGTGAAAATGTGGTGTGTCCACGTTGCGTTTTGGGCCGCTTCCTGTCGCGGGCACTAGGCCTACCCACACAAGTGAGGTACATTTTTCTCGGAAGACTTTGTGGAATGCAGGGTGGGTGGAATTTTGTGGATCCACGCAGATTCTAGAACTTTCCACCACAGAAATGTGAAGAAAATGTTTTTTTTTCACAAAGTTTGAGGTTTGCAAGGGATTCTGGGTAACAGAACCTGGTGAAAGCCAGACAATTTACCCTATCCTCGATTCCCCTCTGTGTCTAGTTTTCAAAAATGTATAGGTTTGCTAGGTTTCCCTAGGTGCCGGCAGAGATATGGTTCCCAAAATCTACAGCTAGGCACTTTGCAAAAAAAGGGTCCGTTTTCACTGTGAAAATGTGGTGTGTTCACGTTGCGTTTGGGGCCGTTTCCTGTCGCGGGTACTAAGCCTACCCACACAAGAGAGATACCATTTTTCTCGGAAGACTTTGGGGAATGCGGGGTGGGTGGACTTTTGTGGATCCACGCAGATTCCAGAACTTTCCACCACAGAAATGTGAGGAAATGTGTTTTTTTTACAAAGTTTGAGGTTTGCAAGGGATTCTGGGTAACAGAACCTGGTGAAAGCCAGACAAATCACCCCATCCTGGATTCCCCTGGGTGTCTAGTTTTAAAAAATGTATAGGTTTGCTAGGTTTCCCTAGGTGCCGGCAGAGCTATGGTTCAAAATCTACAGCTAGGCACTTTGCAAAAAAAGGGTCCATTTTCACTGTGAAAATGTGGTGTGTCCACGTTGCGTTTTGGGCAAATTACTGTCATCGGCACAAAGCCTACCCACACAAGTGAGGTACCGTGTTTCTTGGAAGACTTTGGGGAATGCGGGGTGGGTGGAATTTTCTTGGTCCACGCAGATTCCAGAACTTTCCATCACAGAAATATGAGGAAAATGTGGTTTTTGTTTTTACAAAGTTTGAGGTTTGCAAGGGATTCTGGGTAACAGAACCTGGTGAAAGCCATACAAGTCACCCTATCCTCGATTCCCCTCTGTGTCTAGTTTTCAAAAATGTATAGGTTTGCTAGGTTTCCCTAGGTGCCGGCAGAGCTATGGCTCAAAATCTACAGATAGGCACTCTGCAAACCGTTTTCACTTTGAAAATGTGGTGTGTCCATGTTGCGTTTTGGGCGGCTTCCTGTCGCGGGCACTATGCCTACCTACACATGTGAGGTACCTTTTTTCTCTGAAGACTTTGTGGAATGCAGGGTGGGCGGAATTTTGTGGATCCACGCAGATTCCAGAACTTTCCACCACAGAAATGTGAGGAAATGTTGTTTTTTTTACAAAGTTTGAGGTTTGCAAGGGATTCTGGGTAACAGAACCTGGTGAAAGCCAGACAAGTCACCCCATCCTGTATTCCCCTGGGTGTCTAGTTTTCAAAAATGTATAGGTTTGCTAGGTTTCCCTAGGTGCCGGCAGAGCTATGGCTCAAAATCTACAGATAGGCACTTTGCAAAAAAAGGGTCCGTTTTCACTGTGAAAATGTGGTGTGTCCACGTTGCGTTTTGGGCCGTTTCCTGTCGCGGGCACTAAGCCTACCCACACAAGTGAGGTACCATTTTTCTCGGACGACTTTGGGGAATGCGGTGGTGAGGGTGGAATTTTGTGGGTCCACGCAGATTCCAGAACTTTCCACCACAGAAATGTCAGGAAAATGTTTTTTTTTTTTTTTACAAAGTTTGAGGTTTGCAAGGGATTATGGGTAACAGAATCTGGTGAAAGCCAGACAAGTCACCCCATCCTCGATTCCCCTTTCTGTCTAGTTTTCAAAAATGTATAGGTTTGCTAGGTTTCCCTAGGTGCCGGCAGAGCTAGGGTTCAGAAACTACAGCTAGGCACTTTGCAAAAAAAGGGTCCGTTTTCACTGTGAAAATGTGGTGTGTCCACATTGAGTTTTGGGCGGCTTCCTGTCGCGGGCACTAGGCCTACCTACAAAAGTGAGGTACCTTTTTCTCGGAAGACTTTGTGGAATGCAGGGTGGGCGGAATTTTGTGGATCCACGCAGATTCCAGAACTTTCCACCACAGAAAAGTGAGGAAATTTGTTTTTTTTTTACAAAGTTTGAGGTTTGCAAGGGATTCTGGGTAACAGAACCTGGTGAAAGCCAGACAAGTCACCCCATCCTGGATTCCCCTGGGTGTCTAGTTTTAAAAAATGTATAGGTTTGCTAGGTTTTCCTAGGTGCCGGCAGAGCTATGGTACAAAAGTGCGATTCTCCTATTACCATGAGCAGAGAATCTGGATTTCATTAAAGACACGGAGGCTAACATTATGCATTATTCTTTTAATGCAACTTCAAGCACAGCCATTTTAAAGTTACATCATAAAGCAAAGCTCTAGAATGTACAAATGTAAAGTTGGCAACAGCAACACAGAGATCTGCC
The DNA here is from genome assembly GCA_963921515.1 of Calotriton arnoldi. Classification (NCBI taxonomy): domain Eukaryota; kingdom Metazoa; phylum Chordata; class Amphibia; order Caudata; family Salamandridae; genus Calotriton; species Calotriton arnoldi. The sequence goes on from CAWUFW010000692.1 coordinate 3,742,373, forward strand.
TCTTTTAAATGCAATGAGAGCAAGAAAGGTAAAGTTCTTCCAAAGGCAACAAAGTCCAAGAGATGGCATCATGAAGGGAAAGGCTTCTCCTTGAAACAGTGAGGGACACCAAGCAGAAGAAAACAAGATGTCGAGAGTTGCTTGCAACGAATTGTGACGAGGAGCCAATCAAGTCGAATTATCTGAAAAAGGACAAAATGTTAGGAATTGTACTTAACGCCCTATGTAAAGGGGAAAAAAAGAGAGAATCGGTTGTAATTGATAATACACATATTAGGCAAAATACAGTAAAAAACTGAGTTATATTTTATTTAATCAAAACATTACACTTAACAAGTTCTTAGAACAAGCAGTAAGTCAAAGAGATGTTAAAATCCACTCCCGGGGGGGAGGGTAGGGATAATGTTAGCCTCCGTGTCTTTAATGAAATCCAGATTCTCTGGTCATGGTAATAGGAGAATCGCAATTTCATTACAAGACCGGAGGCTACCATTATGCATGTTGGTAGTCAAGTAAAACAACATCAGACATGTGTTCGACAGGTTTGCAGTAATGTTTTGCAAAGGTATAGGAACTTGACCAGTCTGCTGCTTTGAGAATGTCAACCAACTTACCTCCTTTCCAAAAGGACTGGCTAGCCATAGCTCCTCTTTCAGAGTGTGCCTGAAACCTATGGAGATCAATGCCTGCCAATTGCATAGCCAGTGTAACCCATCTAGCTATTGAAGAAGAAGAGACAGGTTTGAAGGGTTTAACAAAGGACAAAAGGAGTTGGTTTACACCAGGGGTACGATGAAGGTCCATCCTAGAATCATATTTCTTCATGCAATCCACCACACATAATTTTTTACAAGCGTCAAACCTAGGATAAAAAATCATATCGGACATCGTTTTAGTTCTCTTGATGATTTCAAATCTGACGCCGAAGGCGTCATAAGATCTGTTGGATATTTCCAGTGCTTTAACGTCTGAAACTCTACGACAGGATATTAGACATAGAAGAGAAGCTAGTCTGATGGAGAGTCTTTTATTATCTAATAAGTTATTATTCGGCCAGTTACAAAATAGGTCAAGTAACAATTTAACGTCCCAAAGTGTGTTGTATCTAGTTTTGGGAGGTCTTTTAAGCCTGATACTCTTCATAATTCTGCAAATTATATGGTTCTTCCCGATAGTTCTACCATTAAAAAGGGAGTGACCCGCAGAAATGGCTGATCTATAACAGTTTATTGACCTATATGAAAGACCTCTTTCGAACTGTTCAACAAGAAAATTAGCTACATGCACAATAGGAGCCTCCACGGAATCCAGGTTCCTTTCCAGGCACCAACAAACCCATATTTTCCAGATGCCGTTGTATCTATAGTGTGTACCGGGTGGCCAAGATTCTTGGAGGAGAGAGGAAGCCTGCCCCGAAAGCCCAGAGATTTCATTGGCTCGCCTGACACTTTCCAGGCAAGAAGGTTCAAAGTCCCGTTCAGAAGAAGCGGGTGATCCAAACCGTCTGTCTTTTAGGAGGCCTGGTGAAGCTGGGAGCAGAAAGGGTATTTCGTAAGCTAATTCCAAGGTCGCTGGGATCCAGGCTTGGGACGGCCAAAAGGGAGTTATTAGGATTATTGAAGATTGTTCTGTCCTCAACTTCTGAAGGACGTGCTGGATCATTGCAAAGGGTGGGAAAGCATATCCCCGAATTCCTTTCCAATGTTGGAGGAAGGCGTTCACTGCCAGAGATCCCGGGTCTGGCATCCAGCTGAAGTAACTGGGAAGTGGAGACGTGAGTCTGCTCGCGAAGAGGTCTACTTCTAGGGGACCCCAAAGATAGTCTAGAGTCTTGAATACGTTTGCGTTTAATTTCCAATCGGTGTGATCTACGAGGAACCTTGAATTCCAATCCGCGCAAACATTCTTTAGACCCGGAAGGTATTCTGCTCTTAAAGAAATTTGGTGTTCCAAGCAGAACATCCACAGTTTTTTGGATAGGTTGGAGAGGTCTGGTGACCTCGTGCCCCCTAGACGATTTATGTAGGCAACGGCTGACATGTTGTCCATCTTGAGGACGACTGACCTCCCTTGAAGAGATTGTTTGAAACTCATAAGGGCATAAAGCCCAGCAGTTAACTCCAGAAAATGTATGAGGTGCAAGCTCTCCGAATAGGACCATAAACTTCCCGTGTTCAGATTCTGGACACAAGCACCCCAGCGATGAAGGCTGGCATCTGATTCCAGCACGTAATCCGGGGAAGTCCCAAAAATGGCTTTGCCGTTCCATGCATCCAGATTTTCTAACCACCAAATCAGTTCTGTCTTGGCTTCTGTGTCTAGGTGAATTTTGTCTCCGTACCAAAGGCCAGAACGAAGGGCCCTGCCCTTCAGTCTTTGAAGGGCTCGATAATGTAGAGGGCCCGGGAAGATAGCTTGGATAGATGATGAAAGGAGGCCCAGAAGTCTGGCTAGTTCCCTTAAAGTTACAAGATCTAGTTTCAGAACATGACGAATCTCTTTCCGAATCTTGGATATCTTCTTCGCGGGAAGTAAGAGCATAGACTTCACGGTGTCTACCGTGAAGCCCAGGAATTCTAGAGACCCCGAGGGAGTCATGATGGATTTCTCCCTGTTTATAATAAAACATGTACTCTCTATTAAATCCACAGTAGTGTTCAAGTCTTTCAGAATTTGAGAATGGTCTTGAGACATAAGTATGTCGACTAAATAGATTATGAGGCGGACACCCCTTTCTCTCAAAACCGTGGTAATGGCCTTCATTACTTTGGTGAAGCACCACGGGCCGAAGATAGGCCAAAGGGAAGAGCTTGAAACTGATAAAGGTGGTCGTTCCACGCAAATTGAAGGAAGGATTGAGACTCCTCTGCCATTGGAATCGTGAAGTAGGTGTCTTTTAAGTCCAGTTTCACTAGCCAGTCTTTTTCTAAGAGCATGTCCCTGAGGAGATAGATACCCTCCATCTTGAAGTGATTCTAGGTGAGATATTTGTTTAATTCTCTTAGGTTTATTACTGGTCTCCACCCTTTGTCCTTTTGTTCCACTAGGAAAATATTGCTCAAGAATTTCTTGCGTTCCCAAGGAACTTCTACGATCGCGCCCTTCAATAACATCGAATTTACCTCTTCTGCCACAATAGATAGTTGCAGTAGTGTCAAATTTAACACTTGGGGAGTTAAAACTTGAATGGGTTTCTCTGTGAAATCTATTCTGAAACCCTGGACAGTCTCTAAAATCCAAGAATTGTGTGTAATTTGTTTCCAAATGTGTAGGAAATGTTTTAGGCGACCCCCTACTCTCTGTGTTAAAGAGGAAGGATGAAGAGGAAGGGTACTTACTTGAGGTGTTGGAGGGGTTGGTGCCTCTGGCCCTGAAGCCTCTTGAGCGGGAGGATCGACCTCGTTGAGGGTAGAATGAAGGGTTAGGCTGGAATGGACGACCGAAACCTCTTTGCCTTGAGAAGGGTCTCTGGAAGAGGCGGCCGGCAGAACGACCCCTTCTGCCGGCCCTGGCAAAAACACTTGGGTTGAAGACTCGGCGGATGTTAGCTTGCGCTTTGTCCAGAGCCGTAAAGGTTGCCACGTACTTTCCCAATCCTTTAATCATATCTTCCCCAAAGAGGAGGCCATTAGGGTTAGATGAGGATTCCTTTTCTGCCATGTCGCAAAGCTTGGGATCAATTTTGGACAAAACCACTTTCCTTCTCTCGGTATTTAGAGAAGCGTTGGCATTACCGAGGAGGATTAGAGTTCTCTGGCTCCATCCTCGCAAGAGGTCAATGTTGGGTTGCGAACCATTAATATAGCTCTCCTCAATTAAATCAATCATAGAGCATAATGGCCTGAGCATATCAAGCATGCGATCCGGACAGTTTTTGAGGGAGCGTTCCATACCTTTCCTGGGATCCCTGCCCAGTTTGAATAAGAACTTGATGAGTTCAGGATATAAGTTAGGTGTAAGGCAGTATTTATCTTGAATAACGGGTCGTGGTCATTCTGCCTTCAGGATGTTCCTTGCCTCTCTTTCAAGAGGGTTCTTGACCCATCTCTTAATAAACTTGGCCAAGTGTTTCTGGGGCCACCACTGGGAACTTCTAGGGTGATGTATATTGTCAGGGGAGAACATTTCCCCACCAAGGGGGTCAAAAATAATCTCCTTTGAGGAGGAGGGGAGCTCCTCTTCCAAGAGGTCGAGGTCGATATCATTGTCAGTTTGATCAAGATCAAAAATGTATTCGTCTAAGGACTCATTAGAGGTATCCACTTCGTTGGATAAGAGGGGATCCGTAGTGGCACTTTGATATTGTGAGCCGCTTACGGCATCCAAGTGAGATGTGCCATTATGGGCACGTAGTCTTTTTGGGGCACGTAGGCCTCCCGTATTATTTGAGGAGCTTAGTCCTCCTTCAGTTGAGGTGCGTAAACCTCCCAATACATTCGAGGTGCTTTGACCTCCCATAGTGCTCACACTTTCTAAATTGTTGCATTTCCTTAGTTTTTTACCCCACTTTGATTAAGGTCATCAGTGTGCCCTCCGTGGAGAGCAGAGGGGTTAATGGGGTCGGAAAGAGACCTCTTTCCGGCAACAATTTTGCTTATGGTCACCCTCATGCAGGAATGTAACTCCTTGTGTATTAATTTTTTAATGAGCTCCTCGTTGGTATTAGGAGCGGGAACGTGGGTCTGAGAGTCATCAGACTCAGCATCAGACATGGTGGGCAGAGATTGCAAAGGTACACTAAATTGGCTAAAATAATATGGGTAATGGATGGAACCAGGAAACTGCTAATAAGGTGAAAGAAAGTACGAAATTAGAGCCAGGAGAGGAGAGAAACCTATGGAGCTGCCAACCGTCGTCAGCTGTTGAAAGTACGCGTTGCTAGGCAACCTTGTCAAGCCTAGTTAAGCAATGAGATATGTAACATTTAGGCGCAGTTGCTAAGGGCCTTTCCTCAAATGTAGGAGAGCCCTTGGTTCACTTCTGCCATTGCTCCTTATTCCTTTTTTTTTTTATGAGTAATGAGCGCCAGCAAGGGGTAAAAAACCGATGGCACGACGGGGGCGCGACGCGGTCCGCACTCCATAAATTGGCGCTTCGAGTCACGTCCGCACCACGCCATGAATGCGCGAGTGTAAGCGAGAGGGCCGGACCGCACGGCGGAAAGGGAAAAGGCGAGAGGCGTTTCTGAGGTAGGAGTGGGTAAAAGATCGGAGGGGCTCTGATGGTAAAAGGCTGTGAGGCCAAGACTGAAGAGGAGTGGGGAAACGTTTGAGTGTTACATAATGGCACGGAGGGCAGCCAAGTGAAATGCGGAAGCCGGTCGTGAGTGGCACAGATCACGGGACGGAACATAATGCACATAAGGGCTGAGTGAGGTCGCACATTAACATGGCAATTCGGAAAGTGGGTAAAAATGTAAGAAAATGGTCACCAAAATCAGAGAAAAGAGTGACAACAGGCAAAGGCACGAAGGCGAAAAGCAGTCACAAGGGAATAATACAAGTAAGGTAGCAGATAAAAAGGAAAACAACAGTACAATGACAGAGCATAGGAAGAAAACAACTTATCTGTCTTGAAGCCGCATTTAAAAGAGGCAGGTCTCTGTGTTGCTGTTGCCAACGTTACATTTGTACATTCTAGAGCTTTGCTTTATGATGTAACTTTAAAATGGCTGTGCTTGAAGTTGTATTAAAAGAATAATGCATAATGGTAGCCTCCGGTCTTGTAATGAAATCTATAGCTAGGCACTTTGCAAAAAAAGGGTCAGTTTTCACTGTGAAAATGTGGTGTGTCCACGTTGCGTTTTGGGCCGTTTCCTGTCGCGGGCACTAAGCCTACCCACACAAGTGAGGTATCATTTTTCTCGGAAGACTTTGGGGAAAGCGGGGTGGGTGGAATTTTGTGGGTCCACGCAGATTCCAGAACTTTCCACCACAGAAATGTGAGGAAAATGTTTTTGTTTTTTTTACAAAGTTTGAGGTTTGCAAGGGATTCTGGGTAACAGAACCTGGTGAGAGCCAGACAAGTCACCCCATCCTGGATTCCCCTAGGTGTCTAGTTTTCAAAAATGTATAGGTTTGCTAGGTTTCCCTAGGTGCCGGTAGAGCTAGGGTTCAAAATCTAAAGCTAGGCACTTTGCAAAAAAAGGTCTGTTTTCACTGTGAAAATGTGGTGTGTCCACGTTGCGTTTTGGGCCGTTTCCTGTCGCGGGCACTAGGCCTACCCACACAAGTGAGGCACCTTTTTTCTCAGAAGACTTTGGGGAATGCAGGGTGAGTGGAATTTTGTGGATCCACGCAGATTCCAGAACTTTCCACCACAGAAATGTGAGCAAATGTGTTTTGTTTTTACAAAGTTTAAGGTTTGCAAGGGATTCTGGGTAACAGAACAACCTGGTGAAAGCCAGACAAGTCACCCCATCCTGGATTCCCCTAGGTGTCTAGTTTTCAAAAATGTATAGGTTTGCTAGGTTTCCCTAGGTGCAGGCAGAGCTAGGGTTCAAAATCTACAGCTAGGCACTTTGCAAAAAAAGGGCCAGTTTACACAGTGAAAATGTGGTGTGTCCACGTTGCGTTATGGGCCGTTTCCTGTCACTGGCACTAAGCCTACTCACACCAGTGAGGTGCCATTTTTCTCATAAGACTTTGGGGAATGCGGGGTGGGTGGAATTGTGTGGATCCATGCAGATTCCAGAACTTTCCACCACAGAAATATGAGGAAAATGTTTTTTTTTTTTACAAAGTTTGAGGTTTGCAAGGGATTCTGGGTAACAGAACCTGGTGAGAGCCAGACAAGTCACCCCGTCCTGGATTTCCCTGGGTGTCTAGTTTTCAAAAATGTATAGGTTTCCTGGGTTTCCCTAGGTGCCGGCAGAGCTAGGGTTCAAAATCTACAGCTAGGCACTTTGCAAAAAAAGGGTCAGTTTTCACAGTGAAAATGTGGTGTGTCCACGTTGCGTTATGGGCCGTTTCCTGTCGCGGGCACTAGACCTACCCACACAAGTGAGGTACATTTTTTCTCGGAAGACTTTGGGGAATGCAGGGTGGGTGGAATTTTGTGGATCCACGCAGATTCCAGAACTTTCCACCACAGAAATGTGAGGAAATGTGTTTTTTTTTTACAAAGTTTGAGGTTTGCAAGGGATTCTGGGTAAGAGAACCTGGTGAGAGCCAGACAAGTCACCCCATCCTGGATTCCCCTGGGTGTCTAGTTTTCAAAAATGTATAGGTTTGCTAAGTTTCCTGTTAGATTTGGGGGTCTCTAGTTGGCAGAGGTAGGCACCTTTGACCAAATATGGACCCTTGCGTCTAGTCAGGGTAAGGGGGTACACTCCTAAAATAACCCCTGCTCACCCCCTTGGTAGCTTGGCACGAGCAGGCAGGCCTATCTCAGAGGCAGTGTGTAAAGCATTTGTGAACACATACAGTAATATAGTGACAACACTACAAAGGGACGCCACACAGGTTGTATTATAAAAATAAGTATCTTTTATATGGATTTAACACAAGACCACAAACGACAAAAAGAATCCACAATACTGTACTTAAAAATGGTAGAAATAGCTTAGTTCTCTTAAGATGGTAAATGCGACACTTTGAGTTCAATGTACCTTTGGATGCGTAACGCTATACAACAAAAGAGTTGCAGGGAAGGTGATGCATCGGTTCCTTACACGCAAGAACGTGGATGCGTCGGTTCCTTGCTTCGGGGGAGGTGATGCGTTGGTTCCCTACTGCTGCATAGGGGACGGTGATGCGTCGGTTCCTTACCGGAGAGGAGGTGATGCGTCGGTTCTTCACCGCGTGGGGAGGTGATGCGTCGGTTTCTTACTGCGCTTCTGTGGCGATGCGTCTAGCAACGCCGCGATGCGATGATGACCCGGTGCAATGAGACAAAATGGCGTCTTCTTGATGTTGCGACAACGAAGGGGTGATGCGTGCATGCCCGACGGCCGTGCGGCGACTCAGTGAATCTTCTGAGCCGCGACAGGCCCTGCGACACGCTTCTCTGGTGATGTGACGGCATCTGCTGCGACGGCGACACTCTTCTCCGGTGATGCGAGGCGCTTCGGTTGATGCGATGGCGGCAGCGGCGGCACGCTTTCTCGGCGATGCAACGACAACTGCTGCGTCGGCGACATGCTTCTTCGTCTTGAGTCGTGCTTCTAGCTCCCAGCGACACGCAGTCTCTCAGAAGGCCCAGCTCAACAGCAGGCACTTTAATTCCCAGCAAGGTAAGGCAGGGAGAAGCTGGTTGGTGAAGTCTTGTATCCCTGAGACTTCAGGCAGGAGGCAAGCTCTAGTTCAAGCCCTTGGAGATCTTCTTACAAGTTGATGAAAGTAGCGCAAAGTCCTTTCTCCTTTCTTTGGCAATCAGGTAACCACTGCAGGCCAATCCTCAAGCAGCACTCAGCATAGGTATAGTCTTTTCCTGCAGTCTCTCTCTCTGGTTCCTCTCCTCTGCAAAGGTTCTTCTTGTTTCCCAGAAGTGATCTAAAGTTCTGGGGTCTGGGTCCCCCCTTTTATACACCAAAATCCTTTGTCTCTGAAGGCAGAGAGTGTCTGTACTTAGTCCAAACCAGTTCTGTGCAGTCCTGGAGCACTTTGTTTACAGGACTCCTTCTTTCCTTTGACAGTGTGTGCCAGGGACATCAGACGCACCACAGGAGGTGGAGCCAGCATTCTGGAGGGAAGGCACAGCCCTATTCAGGTCCCAGGTGCAACTCCTCCCACCACTTTACATGTAGATCTCTTTATTCAGCCCTGTGCTGACTCACCCTGTCTCCTGGAATCCCCCAGCCCCTGTCACTCACAAACCAGACATGGAATACACAACCTAGCAGAGGCAGGCTTGGACAGTTAGGCAAGAAAATACCCACTTTCTAAAAGTGGTATTTTCAAACACAGAATGTTAAAACCAACTTCACTAAAAGATGTATTTTATCATTCTGAGTTCAGGCATACTAAATTCGTTTTTCTACCATGTTCCCTGGGTCAGTTAGGATTATAAGATGTTATAATCAAACTGCCCATTCTGGCCTATGGGAACAGGTAGCCTTGCAATAGTGAAAAACGAAAATGGCTGTAATTCACTATCAGGACATGCCACACACATCAGGGCATGTCCTACCTTACACATACAATGCACCCTGCCCTAGGGCCTACCTTAGGGGTGACTAATATGCAGGAAAGGGAAGGTTTGGGGACTGGTAAGTGGGTGCACTTACCAAGTCGACATGGCAGTACCAGACTGCACACAGGCTCTGCAATGGCAGGCCTGAGACACACTTTACAAGCTGCTTCTGTGGGTGGCACAACCAGTGCTGCAAGCCCACCAGCAGCATTTGATTTACAAGCCCTGGGCACACGCAGTGCACTGTACTAGGGACTGACAAGTAAACCAAATAAGCCAATCATGGAGTCACTAATCCATACATCAATTTACCATAGGGAGCACTTGCACTGTGGCACTGAATAGCAGTGGCACAGTGCCCAAAGCATCTATAACAAGCAAAACATATGAGGCAACAGAAATAAAATGGAAGGGAGACCCACGCCAATGGTACCAGGTCTAACATTTCCCTAGGTGCCGGCAGAGCTATGGTTCAAAATCTACAGCTAGGCACTTTGCAAAAAAAGGGTCCGTTTTCACTGTGAAAATGTGGTGTGTCCATGTTGCGTTTGGGGCCGTTTCCTGTTGCGGGCACTAAGCCTACCCACACAAGTGAGGTGACTTTTTTCTCGGAAGACTTTGGGGAATGTGGGGTGGGTGGAATTGTGTGGATCCACACAGATTCCAGAACTTTCCACCACAGAAATGTGAGGAAAATTATTATTTTTTGACAAAGTTCGAGGTTTGCAAGGGATTCTGGGTCACAGAACCTGGTGAGAGCCAGACAAGTCACCGCATCCTGGATTCCCCTGGGTGTCTAGTTTCCAAACATGTATAGGTTTGCTAGGTTTCCGTAGGTGCCGGCAGAGCTACAGTTCAAAATCTACAGCTAGGCACTTTGCTAAAAAAGGGTCAGTTTTCACTGTGAAAATGTGGTGTGTCCACGTTGCGTTTTGGGCTGTTTCCTGTTGCGGGCAGTAGGCCTACCCACACAAGTGAGGTATCATTTTTCTCAGAAGACTTTGGGAAATGCGGGTGGGTGCAATTTTGTGGATCCACGCAGATTCCAGAACTTTCTACCACAGAAATGGCAGGAAAATGTGTTTTTTTTTACAAAGTTTGAGGTTTGCAAGGGATTCTGGGTAACAGAACCTGGTGAGAGCCAGATAAGTCACCTCATCCTGGATTCACCTGGGTGTCTAGTTTTCAAAAACTGTATAGGTTTGCTAGGTTTTCCTAGGTGCCGGCAGAGCTAAGGTTCAAAATCTACAGCTAGGCACTTTGCAAAAAAAGGGTCAGTTTTCACTGTGAAAATGTGGTGTGTCCACGTTGCGTTTTGGGCCGTTTCCTGTCGCGGGCACTAGGTATACCCACACAAGTGAGGTACCATTTTTCTCGGAAGACTTTGGGGAACGAGGGGTGCATGGAATTTTTGGATTCATGCAAATGCCAGAACTTTCCACCACAGAAATGTGAGGAAAATGTGTTTTTCTTTTACAAAGTTTGAGGTTTGCAAGGGATTCTGGGTAACAGAATCTGGTGAAAGCCAGACTAGTCACCCCATCCTCGATTTCCCTTTCTGTCTAGTTTTCAAAAATGTATAGGTTTGCTAGGTTTCCCTAGGTGCCGGCAGAGCTAGGGTTCAGAAACTACAGCTAGGCACTTTGCAAAAAAAGGGTCCGTTTTCACTGTGAAAATGTGGTGTGTCCATGTTGCGTTTGGGGCCGTTTCCTGTCGCTGGCACTAAGCCTACCCACACAAGTGAGGTGACTTTTTTCTCTGAAGACTTTGGGGAATGTGGGGTGGGTGGAATTGTGTGGATCCACGCAGATTCCAGAACTTTCCACCACAGTAATGTGAGGACATATTTTTTTTTTACAAAGTTTGAGGTTTGCAAGGGATTCTGGGTCACAGAACCTGGTGAGAGCCAGACAAGTCACCCCATCCTGGATTCCCCTGGGTGTCTAGTTTCCAAAAATGTATAGGTTTGCTAGGTTTCCGTAGGTGCCGGCAGAGCTACAGTTCAAAATCTACAGCTAGGCACTTTGCTAAAAAAGGGTCAGTTTTCACTGTGAAAATGTGGTGTGTCCACGTTGCGTTTTGGGCTGTTTCCTGTTGCGGGCAGTAGGCCTACCCACACAAGTGAGGTATCATTTTTCTCAGAAGACTTTGGGAAATGCGGGTGGGTGGAATTGTGTGGATCCACGCAGATTCCAGAACTTTCCACCACAGTAATGTGAGGAATTTTTTTTTTTTACAAAGTTTGAGGTTTGCAAGGGATTCTGGGTAACAGAACCTGGTGAGAGCCAGACAAGTCACCTCATCCTGGATTCACCTGGGTGTCTAGTTTTCAAAAACTGTATAGGTTTGCTAGGTTTTCCTAGGTGCCGGCAGAGCTAAGGTTCAAAATCTACAGCTAGGCACTTTGCAAAAAAGGGTCAGTTTTCACTGTGAAAATGTGGTGTGTCCACGTTGCGTTTTGGGCCGTTTCATGTCGCGGACACTAGGTATACCCACACAAGTGAGGTACCATCTTTGTCGGAAGACTTTGGGGAACGAGGGGTGCATGGAATTTTTTGGATTCATGCAGATTCCAGAACTTTCCACCACAGAAATGTGAGGAAAATGTGTTTTTTCTTTTACAAAGCTTGAGGTTTGCAAGGGATTCTGGGTAACAGAATCTGGTGAAAGCCAGACTAGTCACCCCATCCTCGATTTCCCTTTCTGTCTAGTTTTAAAAAATGTATAGGTTTGCTAGGTTTCCCTAGGTGCCGGCAGAGCTAGGGTTCAGAAACTACAGCTAGGCACTTTGCAAAAAAGGGTCTGTTTTCACTGTGAAAATGTGGTGTGTCCACGTTGCGTTTTGGGCTGCTTCCTGTCACGGGCACTAGGCCTACCTACACAAGTGAGGTACCGTTTTTCTCTGAAGTCTTTGTGGAATGCAGAGTGGGTGGAATTTTGTGGATTAATGCAGATTCCAGAACTTTCCACCAAGAAAATGTGAGGAAATATGTTTTTTTTTTTCTTACAAAGTTTGAGGTTTGCAAGGGATTCTGGGTAACAGAATCTGGTGAGAGCCGGACAAGTCACCCCATCCTGGATTCCCTGGGTGTCTAGTTTTCAAAAATGTCTAGGTTCCCTAGGTTTCCCTAGGTGATGGCAGAGTTAGGGTTCAAAATCTATAGCTAGGCACTTTGCAAAAAAAGGGTCCTTTTTCACTGTGAAAATGTGGTGTGTCCACGTTGCGTTTTGGGCCATTTACTGTTGTGGGCACAAAGCCTACCCACACAAGTGAGGTACCGTTTTTCTTGGAAGACTTTGGGGAATGCGGGGTGGGTGGAATTTTGTGGGTCCACGCAGATTCCAGAACTTTCCACCACAGAAATATGAGGAAAATGTTTTTTTTTTTTCTTACAAAGTTTGAGGTTTGCAAGGGATTCTGGGTAACAGAATCTGGTGAGAGCCGGACAAGTCACCCCATCCTGGATTCCCTGGGTGTCTAGTTTTCAAAAATGTCTAGGTTCCCTAGGTTTCCCTAGGTGATGGCAGAGCTAGGGTTCAAAATCTACAGCTAGGCACTTTGCAAAAAATGGTCCTTTTTCACTGTGAAAATGTGGTGTGTCCATGTTGCGTTTTGGGCTGTTACCTGTCGCGGGCACTAAGCCTACCCACACAAGTGAGGTACCATTTTTCTCGGAAGACTTTGGGGAATGCAGGGTGGGTGGAATTTTGTGGATCCACGCAGATTCCAGAACTTTCCATAACAGAAATGTGAGGAAAATGTGTTTTTTTTTACAAAGTTTGAGGTTTGCAAGGGATTGTGGGTAAGAGAACCTGGTGAAAGCCAGACAAGTCACCCCATCCTGGATTCCCCTAGGTGTCTAGTTTTCAAAAATGTATAGGTTTGCTAGGTTTCCCTAGGTGCCGGCAGAGCTAGGTTTCAAAATCTACAGATAGGCACTTTGCAAAAAAAGGGTCAGTTTTCCCAGTGAAAATGTGGTGTGTCCATGTTGCGTTATGGGCCATTTCCTGTCGCGGGCACTAGACCTACCCACACAAGTGAGGTACCTTTTTTCTCAGAAGACTTTGGAGAATGCGGGGTGGGTGGAATTTTGTGGATCCACGCAGATTCCAGAACTTTCCACCACAGAAATATGAGGAAAAGTTTTTTTTTGGGACAAAGTTTGAGGTTTGCAAGGGCTTCTGGGTAACAGAACCTGGTGAGAGCCAGACAAGTCACCCAATCCTGGATTACCCTGGGTGTTTAGTTTTCAAAAATGTATAGGTTTTCTAGGTTTCCCTAGGTGCCGGCAGATCTACGGTTCAAAATCTACAGCTAGGCACTTTGCAAAAAAAGGGTCAGTTTTCACAGTGAAAATGTGGTGTGTCCATGTTGCGTTATGGGCCGTTTCCTGTCGCGGGCACTAGACCTACCCACACAAGTGAGGTACCTTTTTTCTCAGAAGACTTTGGAGAATGCGGGGTGGGTGGAATTTTGTGGATCCACGCAGATTCCAGAACTGTCCACCACAGAAATATGAGGAAAAGTTTTTTTTTTGGACAAAGTTTGAGGTTTGCAAGGGCTTCTGGGTAACAGAACCTGGTGAGAGCCAGACAAGTCACCCAATCCTGGATTACCCTTGGTGTTTAGTTTTCAAAAATGTATAGGTTTTCTAGGTTTCCCTAGGTGCCTGCAGATCTACGGTTCAAAATCTACAGCTAGGCACTTTGCAAAAAAAGGGTCAGTTTTCACAGTGAAAATGTGGTGTGTCCATGTTGCGTTATGGGCCGTTTCCTGTCGCGGGCACTAGACCTACCCATACAAGTGAGGTACCTTTTTCTCAGAAGACTTTGGGGAATGCAGGGTGGGTGGAATTTTGTGGATCCACGCAGATTCCAGAACTTTCCACCACAGAAATGTGAGGAAATGTGTTTTTTTTTACAAAGTTTGAGGTTTGCAAGGGAGTCTGGGTAACAGAACCTGGTAAAAGCCAGACAAGTCACCCCATCCGGGATTCCCCTGGGTGTCTAGTTTTAAAAAATGTATAGGTTGGCTAAGTTTTCCTAGGTGCCGGCAGATCTAGGGTTCAAAATCTACAGCTAGGCACTTTGCAAAAAAAGGGTTAGTTTTCACTGTGAAAATGTGGTGTGTCCACATTGCGTTTTGGGCCGTTTCCCTGTCGCGGGCACTAGGCCTACCCACACAAGTGAGGCACCTTTTTTCTCGGAAGACTTTGGGGAATGCTGGGTGGGTGGAATATTGTGGATCCATGGAGATTCCAGAACTTTCCACCACAGAAATGTGAGGAAAAAGTGTTTTTTTACAAAGTTTGAGGTTTACAAGGGATTCTGGGTAACAGAACCTGGTGAAAGCCAGACAAGTCACTCCATCCTGGATTCCCCTAGGTGTCTAGTTTTCAAAAATGTATAGGTTTGCTAGGTTACCCTAGGTGCCGGCAGAGCTAGGGTTTAAAATCTACAGCTAGGCACTTTGCAAAAAAAGGGTCAGTTTTCACTGTGAAAATGTGGTGTGTCCACGTTGCGTTTTGGGCCGTTTCCTGTCGCGGGCACTAGGTATACCCACACAAGTGAGGTACCATTTTTCTCGGAAGACTTTGGGGAACGAGGGGTGCATGGAATTTTTTGGATTCATGCAAATGCCAGAACTTTCCACCACAGAAATGTGAGGAAAATGTGTTTTTTCTTTTACAAAGTTTGAGGTTTGCAAGGGATTCTGGGTAACAGAATCTGGTGAAAGCCAGACTAGTCACCCCATCCTCGATTTCCCTTTCTGTCTAGTTTTCAAAAATGTATAGGTTTGCTAGGTTTCCCTAGGTGCCGGCAGAGCTAGGGTTCAGAAACTACAGCTAGGCACTTTGCAAAAAAAGGGTCCGTTTTCACTGTGAAAATGTGGTGTGTCCATGTTGCGTTTGGGGCCGTTTCCTGTCGCTGGCACTAAGCCTACCCACACAAGTGAGGTGACTTTTTTCTCTGAAGACTTTGGGGAATGTGGGGTGGGTGGAATTGTGTGGATCCACGCAGATTCCAGAACTTTCCACCACAGTAATGTGAGGACATATTTTTTTTGACAAAGTTTGAGGTTTGCAAGGGATTCTGGGTCACAGAACCTGGTGAGAGCCAGACAAGTCACCCCATCCTGGATTCCCTGGGTGTCTAGTTTCCAAAAATGTATAGGTTTGCTAGGTTTCCGTAGGTGCCGGCAGAGCTACAGTTCAAAATCTACAGCTAGGCACTTTGCTAAAAAGGGTCAGTTTTCACTGTGAAAATGTGGTGTATTCCACGTTGCGTTTTGGGCTGTTTCCTGTTGCGGGCAGTAGGCCTACCCACACAAGTGAGGTATCATTTTTCTCAGAAGACTTTGGGAAATGCGGGTGGGTGGAATTGTGTGGATCCACGCAGATTCCAGAACTTTCCACCACAGTAATGTGAGGAATTTTTTTTTTTTTTTACAAAGTTTGAGGTTTGCAAGGGATTCTGGGTAACAGAACCTGGTGAGAGCCAGACAAGTCACCTCATCCTGGATTCACCTGGGTGTCTAGTTTTCAAAAACTGTATAGGTTTGCTAGGTTTTCCTAGGTGCCGGCAGAGCTAAGGTTCAAAATCTACAGCTAGGCACTTTGCAAAAAAAGGGTCAGTTTTCACTGTGAAAATGTGGTGTGTCCACGTTGCGTTTTGGGCCGTTTCATGTCGCGGACACTAGGTATACCCACACAAGTGAGGTACCATCTTTGTCGGAAGACTTTGGGGAACGAGGGGTGCATGGAATTTTTTGGATTCATGCAGATTCCAGAACTTTCCACCACAGAAATGTGAGGAAAATGTGTTTTTCTTTTACAAAGCTTGAGGTTTGCAAGGGATTCTGGGTAACAGAATCTGGTGAAAGCCAGACTAGTCACCCCATCCTCGATTTCCCTTTCTGTCTAGTTTTAAAAAATGTATAGGTTTGCTAGGTTTCCCTAGGTGCCGGCAGAGCTAGGGTTCAGAAACTACAGCTAGGCACTTTGCAAAAAAAGGGTCTGTTTTCACTGTGAAAATGTGGTGTGTCCACGTTGCGTTTTGGGCTGCTTCCTGTCACGGGCACTAGGCCTACCTACACAAGTGAGGTACCGTTTTTCTCTGAAGTCTTTGTGGAATGCAGAGTGGGTGGAATTTTGTGGATTAATGCAGATTCCAGAACTTTCCACCAAGAAAATGTGAGGAAATATGTTTTTTTTTTTCTTACAAAGTTTGAGGTTTGCAAGGGATTCTGGGTAACAGAATCTGGTGAGAGCCGGACAAGTCACCCCATCCTGGATTCCCTGGGTGTCTAGTTTTCAAAAATGTCTAGGTTCCCTAGGTTTCCCTAGGTGATGGCAGAGTTAGGGTTCAAAATCTATAGCTAGGCACTTTGCAAAAAAAGGGTCCTTTTTCACTGTGAAAATGTGGTGTGTCCACGTTGCGTTTTGGGCCATTTACTGTTGTGGGCACAAAGCCTACCCACACAAGTGAGGTACCGTTTTTCTTGGAAGACTTTGGGGAATGCGGGGTGGGTGGAATTTTGTGGGTCCACGCAGATTCCAGAACTTTCCACCACAGAAATATGAGGAAAATGTTTTTTTTTTCTTACAAAGTTTGAGGTTTGCAAGGGATTCTGGGTAACAGAATCTGGTGAGAGCCGGACAAGTCACCCCATCCTGGATTCCCTGGGTGTCTAGTTTTCAAAAATGTCTAGGTTCCCTAGGTTTCCCTAGGTGATGGCAGAGCTAGGGTTCAAAATCTACAGCTAGGCACTTTGCAAAAAAATGGTCCTTTTTCACTGTGAAAATGTGGTGTGTCCATGTTGCGTTTTGGGCTGTTACCTGTCGCGGGCACTAAGCCTACCCACACAAGTGAGGTACCATTTTTCTCGGAAGACTTTGGGGAATGCAGGGTGGGTGGAATTTTGTGGATCCACGCAGATTCCAGAACTTTCCATAACAGAAATGTGAGGAAAATGTGTTTTTTTTTTACAAAGTTTGAGGTTTGCAAGGGATTGTGGGTAAGAGAACCTGGTGAAAGCCAGACAAGTCACCCCATCCTGGATTCCCCTAGGTGTCTAGTTTTCAAAAATGTATAGGTTTGCTAGGTTTCCCTAGGTGCCGGCAGAGCTAGGTTTCAAAATCTACAGATAGGCACTTTGCAAAAAAAGGGTCAGTTTTCCCAGTGAAAATGTGGTGTGTCCATGTTGCGTTATGGGCCATTTCCTGTCGCGGGCACTAGACCTACCCACACAAGTGAGGTACCTTTTTTCTCAGAAGACTTTGGAGAATGCGGGGTGGGTGGAATTTTGTGGATCCACGCAGATTCCAGAACTTTCCACCACAGAAATATGAGGAAAAGTTTTTTTTGGGACAAAGTTTGAGGTTTGCAAGGGCTTCTGGGTAACAGAACCTGGTGAGAGCCAGACAAGTCACCCAATCCTGG
This sequence comes from Calotriton arnoldi, assembly GCA_963921515.1. Taxonomy (NCBI): domain Eukaryota; kingdom Metazoa; phylum Chordata; class Amphibia; order Caudata; family Salamandridae; genus Calotriton; species Calotriton arnoldi. The sequence goes on from CAWUFW010000692.1 coordinate 3,759,947, forward strand.
ATTACCCTGGGTGTTTAGTTTTCAAAAATGTATAGGTTTTCTAGGTTTCCCTAGGTGCCGGCAGATCTACGGTTCAAAATCTACAGCTAGGCACTTTGCAAAAAAAGGGTCAGTTTTCACAGTGAAAATGTGGTGTGTCCATGTTGCGTTTGGGGCCGTTTCCTGTCGCTGGCACTAAGCCTACCCACACAAGTGAGGTGACTTTTTTCTCTGAAGACTTTGGGGAATGTGGGGTGGGTGGAATTGTGTGGATCCACGCAGATTCCAGAACTTTCCACCACAGTAATGTGAGGACATATTTTTTTTTGACAAAGTTTGAGGTTTGCAAGGGATTCTGGGTCACAGAACCTGGTGAGAGCCAGACAAGTCACCCCATCCTGGATTCCCCTGGGTGTCTAGTTTCCAAAAATGTATAGGTTTGCTAGGTTTCCGTAGGTGCCGGCAGAGCTACAGTTCAAAATCTACAGCTAGGCACTTTGCTAAAAAAGGGTCAGTTTTCACTGTGAAAATGTGGTGTATTCCCCGTTGCGTTTTGGGCTGTTTCCTGTTGCGGGCAGTAGGCCTACCCACACAAGTGAGGTATCATTTTTCTCAGAAGACTTTGGGAAATGCGGGTGGGTGGAATTGTGTGGATCCACGCAGATTCCAGAACTTTCCACCACAGTAATGTGAGGAATTTTTTTTTTTTTTACAAAGTTTGAGGTTTGCAAGGGATTCTGGGTAACAGAACCTGGTGAGAGCCAGACAAGTCACCTCATCCTGGATTCACCTGGGTGTCTAGTTTTCAAAAACTGTATAGGTTTGCTAGGTTTTCCTAGGTGCCGGCAGAGCTAAGGTTCAAAATCTACAGCTAGGCACTTTGCAAAAAAGGGTCAGTTTTCACTGTGAAAATGTGGTGTGTCCACGTTGCGTTTTGGGCCGTTTCATGTCGCGGACACTAGGTATACCCACACAAGTGAGGTACCATCTTTGTCGGAAGACTTTGGGGAACGAGGGTGCATGGAATTTTTGGATTCATGCAGATTCCAGAACTTTCCACCACAGAAATGTGAGGAAAATGTGTTTTTTCTTTTACAAAGCTTGAGGTTTGCAAGGGATTCTGGGTAACAGAATCTGGTGAAAGCCAGACTAGTCACCCCATCCTCGATTTCCCTTTCTGTCTAGTTTTAAAAAATGTATAGGTTTGCTAGGTTTCCCTAGGTGCCGGCAGAGCTAGGGTTCAGAAACTACAGCTAGGCACTTTGCAAAAAAAGGGTCTGTTTTCACTGTGAAAATGTGGTGTGTCCACGTTGCGTTTTGGGCTGCTTCCTGTCACGGGCACTAGGCCTACCTACACAAGTGAGGTACCGTTTTTCTCTGAAGTCTTTGTGGAATGCAGAGTGGGTGGAATTTTGTGGATTAATGCAGATTCCAGAACTTTCCACCAAGAAAATGTGAGGAAATATGTTTTTTTTTTCTTACAAAGTTTGAGGTTTGCAAGGGATTCTGGGTAACAGAATCTGGTGAGAGCCGGACAAGTCACCCCATCCTGGATTCCCTGGGTGTCTAGTTTTCAAAAATGTCTAGGTTCCCTAGGTTTCCCTAGGTGATGGCAGAGTTAGGGTTCAAAATCTATAGCTAGGCACTTTGCAAAAAAAGGGTCCTTTTTCACTGTGAAAATGTGGTGTGTCCACGTTGCGTTTTGGGCCATTTACTGTTGTGGGCACAAAGCCTACCCACACAAGTGAGGTACCGTTTTTCTTGGAAGACTTTGGGGAATGCGGGGTGGGTGGAATTTTGTGGGTCCACGCAGATTCCAGAACTTTCCACCACAGAAATATGAGGAAAATGTTTTTTTTTTTCTTACAAAGTTTGAGGTTTGCAAGGGATTCTGGGTAACAGAATCTGGTGAGAGCCGGACAAGTCACCCCATCCTGGATTCCCTGGGTGTCTAGTTTTCAAAAATGTCTAGGTTCCCTAGGTTTCCCTAGGTGATGGCAGAGCTAGGGTTCAAAATCTACAGCTAGGCACTTTGCAAAAAAATGGTCCTTTTTCACTGTGAAAATGTGGTGTGTCCATGTTGCGTTTTGGGCTGTTACCTGTCGCGGGCACTAAGCCTACCCACACAAGTGAGGTACCATTTTTCTCGGAAGACTTTGGGGAATGCAGGGTGGGTGGAATTTTGTGGATCCACGCAGATTCCAGAACTTTCCATAACAGAAATGTGAGGAAAATGTGTTTTTTTTACAAAGTTTGAGGTTTGCAAGGGATTGTGGGTAAGAGAACCTGGTGAAAGCCAGACAAGTCACCCCATCCTGGATTCCCTAGGTGTCTAGTTTTCAAAAATGTATAGGTTTGCTAGGTTTCCCTAGGTGCCGGCAGAGCTAGGTTTCAAAATCTACAGATAGGCACTTTGCAAAAAAAGGGTCAGTTTTCCCAGTGAAAATGTGGTGTGTCCATGTTGCGTTATGGGCCATTTCCTGTCGCGGGCACTAGACCTACCCACACAAGTGAGGTACCTTTTTTCTCAGAAGACTTTGGAGAATGCGGGGTGGGTGGAATTTTGTGGATCCACGCAGATTCCAGAACTTTCCACCACAGAAATATGAGGAAAAGTTTTTTTTGGGACAAAGTTTGAGGTTTGCAAGGGCTTCTGGGTAACAGAACCTGGTGAGAGCCAGACAAGTCACCCAATCCTGGATTACCCTGGGTGTTTAGTTTTCAAAAATGTATAGGTTTTCTAGGTTTCCCTAGGTGCCGGCAGATCTACGGTTCAAAATCTACAGCTAGGCACTTTGCAAAAAAGGGTCAGTTTTCACAGTGAAAATGTGGTGTGTCCATGTTGCGTTATGGGCCGTTTCCTGTCGCGGGCACTAGACCTACCCAAACAAGTGAGGTACCTTTTTTCTCAGAAGACTTTGGAGAATGCGGGGTGGGTGGAATTTTGTGGATCCACGCAGATTCCAGAACTGTCCACCACAGAAATATGAGGAAAAGTTTTTTTTTTGGACAAAGTTTGAGGTTTGCAAGGGCTTCTGGGTAACAGAACCTGGTGAGAGCCAGACAAGTCACCCAATCCTGGATTACCCTTGGTGTTTAGTTTTCAAAAATGTATAGGTTTTCTAGGTTTCCCTAGGTGCCTGCAGATCTACGGTTCAAAATCTACAGCTAGGCACTTTGCAAAAAAAGGGTCAGTTTTCACAGTGAAAATGTGGTGTGTCCATGTTGCGTTATGGGCCGTTTCCTGTCGCGGGCACTAGACCTACCCATACAAGTGAGGTACCTTTTTTCTCAGAAGACTTTGGGGAATGCAGGGTGGGTGGAATTTTGTGGATCCACGCAGATTCCAGAACTTTCCACCACAGAAATGTGAGGAAATGTGTTTTTTTTTACAAAGTTTGAGGTTTGCAAGGGAGTCTGGGTAACAGAACCTGGTAAAAGCCAGACAAGTCACCCCATCCGGGATTCCCCTGGGTGTCTAGTTTTAAAAAATGTATAGGTTGGCTAAGTTTTCCTAGGTGCCGGCAGATCTAGGGTTCAAAATCTACAGCTAGGCACTTTGCAAAAAAAGGGTTAGTTTTCACTGTGAAAATGTGGTGTGTCCACATTGCGTTTTGGGCCGTTTCCCTGTCGCGGGCACTAGGCCTACCCACACAAGTGAGGCACCTTTTTTCTCGGAAGACTTTGGGGAATGCTGGGTGGGTGGAATATTGTGGATCCATGGAGATTCCAGAACTTTCCACCACAGAAATGTGAGGAAAATGTGTTTCTTTTTACAAAGTTTGAGGTTTACAAGGGATTCTGGGTAACAGAACCTGGTGAAAGCCAGACAAGTCACTCCATCCTGGATTCCCCTAGGTGTCTAGTTTTCAAAAATGTATAGGTTTGCTAGGTTACCCTAGGTGCCGGCAGAGCTAGGGTTTAAAATCTACAGCTAGGCACTTTGCAAAAAAAGGGTCTGTTTTCACTGTAAAAATGAAGTGTGTCCAAGTTGCGTTTTGGGCCGTTTCCTGTCGCGGGCACTAGGCCTACCCACACAAGTGAGGTACCATTTTTATCGGGAGACTTAGGGTAACACAGAATTATAGAGCAACTGTTATTACCTATTGACTTTCAATGCAATTCTGCCTTCCAAATGAAAGACAATGTGTAAAAATGAAGTCACTTTGAAAATTGTCCTATTATTCTCATGCTAGTATGGGTACTCACAATTTCGGATATGTGCAAATACCTACTGTTTCTAAACTCAATATTTTGTTCCAATTTCAGAAATACATAGGTGTCTTTCATCCCGATTTTTCACTGTATATATTTTCCCAAATGAATTGCTATATACCCAGTACATAATAAAAAACCATTGCGAGACGCTGCTCGTTTATTGGCTCTGAGTTCATCGGGTTCTAGGTGAACCTACAAGTCCTATATATAACCACAACCAGAAAGGTACAGCAGATGTAACGGTATATTGCTTTCAAATATCTGTCATAATTAGAAGAAGTTACAGGTGAAAACGTTGGCACAAATGGCTGTTTTTTTTTACTCATTTTCAATTTTTCCTATTTTCAACTGTTAGTTTCTATAAAGAAACTTTGAAGGATCTAAACAAATGACCCCTCGCTGAATTCAGAATGTTGTCTACATTACTAAAATGTATATCTTACCAGGATCCATTATTGCTTTCATACCCATTTCTACCATTAACTGGAAGAAGGTTGAAAGCACAAAAAATAGCAAAAATAGGCTATGTCCCAGGAAAATGCCAAAACTGTATACAAAATGTTGGTTTTCTGACAAAAGTCTGTCAGTCCCTGAAAGCTGGGAAAGTGGTGATTTCAGCCCCACAAGCCCTTTGTTGATACCATTTGCAGGGAAAAAAACCAGACGCTTTCATTTGCAGCACTTTTTTCCCATTTTTCCCTAAAAAAAAGAAAATATAGTTGTATTTTGCCTAATTTCTGGATCCTCTCCAGGGGAATCCACAAACCCTGGGTACCTTTAGAATCCCCATGATGTTGGAAGAAAAGGACACAAATTTGGCGTGGATACCTTATGTGGTCAAAAAGTTACAGGGGCCTAAGCGCGAACTACCCCAAATAGCCAAAAAAAGGCTTAGCACAGGGGGGGGAAAGGCCTAGCAGCGAAGGGGTTAATAAAGCATATATAAATAAAGAGGCAACATTTATATATTAACAACTTTTTCTATTGAATTAAACAAAATATTTTAATATTTGAGAATTTGTTTGGAGCATACATGTTTCTATAGCTTTGTGTATTGTTCACATCATGAAAATAGGTCAATGTCAATAAGCATGGCTTTTTAATAGTGGATGTCATAATATGTGCATATCTGTGGTAATATCATGAAATGTGGTATAATGTTGTAATGCTTATATCCCATTGTTGAATATATGATGACAACTTGTAAGTTAGTCTAAGGTTGTATGAGTGTATACCCCCTGATTTCCTATAGGCTCATATGTGGAGTATTGTAGTTTAAGTTGGTGGGGTCAAGTCCACATTTAGAGTATTATTTAACTTCTGTGACCTTTCTTGAGTGTGCCACCTGTGTAGTTGTTTGGCTCTTTAGATGGTGTTCCATTGATTTTCCATCTGTAATTTTGTACATATTTACAATTTTGTGTGTATTATTTAGTTTTCCTTGTCTTAAAGTGTTTTTCCTTTTTAAAGAAAAAGTATGACTAAGCATTGACTTATAAAGTGTTATTTGCTTTGTTGCTAAGTTCTCAGTTTGGAACCCTCAGCACCTTCCTGCATAAGCCTAAGGCTGCTCTGCCTCACAATCCTGAGACTCAAGTGCTGAAAGGGGCACCTGTTCCCAGTTTAAGAGTCCGAATTACGTGGGTCCTAGAACACCAAAAGTAAAAGACTCTTGCTCTTATAATTGGGACCACCTATGGATAATAAGTGGCCCCATGTCATGTATGGAGGCACCACCTCCATTGTAGGGTTAGGAGTCTGAACGCCTTCTCGACGGGATCTTTGATCCTGTTGGAGACGGCAGTCCTATCCCTCGACCTCTGAGGTCCGATCGGCTCTATTGTAATGCAGTGGTCGGACCGATGCCCTGGATGGCGGGCGGACCACCACTGACGGCCTATCAGTGGTGGACGGACCACTATCGTAATGAGGGCAAAAGTTATTATTTATAAGCTTTTTAAATAAGAGGGTTCATAGTAACAATGTTGATGGTACATGAGCTGCTGGTCACACTTCGATAGCAGTGAACACTTAACTCATTGAACATCTTGCTGACTTTAAAAGTCAAGAGAGTAGCTCAGCACATGCTTAAGCATTCAAAATAAATACCTGGAAGAGGGCACAAACTTTGCATCCCCCAAAGCACCACAATACCTTGAAAGGTCCCTATTAGCCAGTTTAATCCAAGTGTGAGTTTCAATCAATTTCTGCTGATTTTGTAAGTATCGGTTGGAAGAAAGCCGGCTTTATGTAGTAAATAGGTCACTGGAGAAAACTTCCCTCTCCGCCCACAGCCGGCAAACATCAAGGCCCAGAACAGGCAGGACGAACAGCCCAGCACCAGACAGACTCAGGGCGTGTTTCCGTGGTCTGGCAGTAACACCTCCATCTCCGCCCACCGCTGACATCCACAACCGCCCAGAGCTCGGCAGGGCAGGACCGATAAACACCTCTGGAGCAAAGTCAGCCGGAAAGAAAATAAGGGGAAGTGAGTGTCCGTCTTTTGTAAGTATCGGTTGGAAGAAAGATCTCCAGCGTATGATGATTTTGGAAGCACTCTGAATTCTTCGTAGATATCTTAACTGTCATTGCTACATGTTTTTTCTGATAGTGACTAATCCTTGGATATAAAACTTTTAATGATACCAAGCAGTGACTGAATTCTCTAGCTCACTTTGAAAGATGGCATTAACTCGCAATAAAGGTATGGTTTTCCAACTCTGAAACATGTGACATAATATTACTCCACCAGTCACTAAGAGTGTCACATTCACAGGTTTTGGGGCTAACAACCACAGGCTTATGACAAGAGAGCTTGTCAGGAATGTACCTTGGCCTCACTAATCTCTTGCAGATTTTGATGGGGGTAAGTAGGGGTAAAGTAGTGGCAGGGCCATCCCCACGCGTCCTGCGGATCAACAGTAAAAGATACTGGCGAATGCGACTGCTCCATTCTTAATGACAAGGGTCTGACATCTAACCCAGGGAATCCAAATGTGCCCTCTGAGAGAGGCTTGTCTTGCAGTTATTAGTACTTGAACAAAAGCCTCAGTTGTATACTTACCCAGGTCTTAAAGAGGCCATTTAAAGAATCATGCCTATTGCTGGTATTTGATAGCAATGTCAGACTGTGTGAAGAGAACTGTCTTTTTTCACAAAACTAGAAGGGCCCCTCAACTTTTCATGCTCGAGGATTGCCCCTTCCATCCATATAACTAATGTATGCATCCAAGCTCTCGGATTTCTCAGGGGCCTATGCCACTTTTATTTACACTGTAAAAATTTTAGGATAGTGACCTGGAGTTTAAGAAAATAAGGGCTGCCTTGGCTTACGGTCATGGAATCTGTGAGCAAGTGAACTGCAAGCAGATGGATATTACAAGAAATCTTTACAGAGTTAGGAGTCCACACCTTTAGAACAATATGTGCCACCAGGCTAGAGGCAGCCATGACTTACAAGCAGCATTAATCCAGATGGCTCCTTTGCTGTAGTTTTTTAATTCGATATCTTTGATTGCAAATAAAGTAATAAAGTGTGGAATCTTCTGATGGTGTTGCTAAATTCCAGGCAGCTCTCAAGAACACACGGTTTTACCTCAGGCGGTGACAGACACAGTTGAGGTCAGAAATAAGTTACTCCTCAACCAAACTACACTCAGATTAACCATCAGATTCCGAGTCAGAATAAGGAAAATAATGAAAGACAACAGTGACTGACAACACAACCTTAGACAGACGTGTGGAAGTTGACAAATCCTCTAAAAGAGGAGTGGTGTCTTCAGATTCTAAAATCTCTAGTAACAAGGAAATGATTGAGAGCCAAGGTTTTTAATGCACTTACCAGAAGGACAATGTAGACTGTCTGGTCAACTCCAAATGTACCGCAACACTCTTCCACTGCGTATACGGGAAAACTTGGAGCATTATTTCATATTACTCTTCCTATTTCAGGGCAGACTCAAAAGGGCTTTTAGTACTCCTGTCCTGCGCATGACAAAACTCAAAATAGGACCTAAATCCTTGGACTTAATTTAAGATACAAAGGATACAATTTATATAATATAGCCCCAGAATATTCTGTCACAAACCTGTATTGATGGGGGGGTGGAAATGTTTTAATGAATAACAAAACATTAAAGCCATAAAAACGTGCACTTTAAATCAGCTGTAAACTAAACTGAATTCAGGTGAATTGTTAAACTAGTAAATTGAACCTTAGAAGCAGTTTGAGATGGATTATTCAATCAACAGAAGGATAGTTCGTCATGTTGATGCTCTTTATTTTTATGCTGTATGATACATTAAAAGAATTGATTTTGGAAATGTAGATATCACATATGATTTGAGGGTTTGAAGAGGCTTATACAGGTATTACAGCATGATTGTGGTGTTGCCACTGAAAAATAGACAATGTAATTTACTGATTCATTTTCGAAATAATGTTCTGCAATATTTCACGTAGAAGTATCAGTGGAAGTGTGCTAGCGATTAATACATTCATTTATTATTAATTACCACTCCGGTTCAGCACATCAACGCATTCACTGCAGTTTTTAAGCAGCATTTGTTTCTGGTCAGCAGTGCAACACTGGTGCTCCATGCTCACACTTCCCTTAGCTGCCATTTTTGAGGAGCACCTGGCTTCACGGTTTTCCCTAAGTCCTTCTCCGTGAGGATCAACAAATGTTATGGCCAAGGGGGGCATTTCTTTTTGCAGTTTTATATAGCGCAAACTCAACACAAAGGTATTGGGATGCTTTACATGAGCACCAGTTACATCGCACAAGGTCCCATTCATTTGTAAGCACAGGGACATTAAGTGATTTGCCCAGAATCACAGGATGTTGAGCCGATGACCAGAGTCGAACCTGGTTCCCAGTTCCAAAGTCAGAAGCTCTGACTGTTACACAACATACTCTCCAAAATCCTTTTGTCAAGTAAAAATTACACCGATGACAACTACTCCACAATATTATTTGGTAACAGTGTTTTCAAATACATTTCTGCCAGCTCTCAAAAATCACTTTATCATCTGATCAAATGTGATCAAATGTTAGGGGACACTGTTCTCTTATTAGTGTAAATCTGAAGAATTATAAAACAGCAACAATATTATATTTATTTACTTTCACTGTATTCCTTTGTAGTATCGAACCATATTTTCTCCACGGCCTCTTTGCCAAATTCTGCCATAGTCAACAGATGCTTCCAACCTGTTTTTGCTGTGATCATCAGATATTCTTCATTCTCTGGGTGCTGAAGAACACTATGCCTGGCAATTACCAGCGACTGTGCAAATCGGCCCATGACCAATAAAAAAAGGGCATCCCTCTCCGTCGGATTCAGTGGTAAAATACTTTCAAATCCTGCAAGAACATACCCGCCAGCCTTAAGTGGCTCTTGACTTTCAATCATCATGTACATGATTGCTATTGCCACTTCGAATACATAATAACCATTGCTCATGTCATTAAAGTCCAAAATACCAGATATCCTATAGGCGTCTTGTATTTTGCCAAATGATTCCTTGCTCGTTTGCTGTAATAAAATATTGTGGTCATTCAGATCTCCATGATTTATGCCTAAAAGTGAGAAATATTTGAAAAGTTATTATCAAGTATTCAGAATGTAATCTGAATCAATGATTCACCGTTAAAAACAGTAACAGAGAATACTGGCAAAAAACACAAATGGAAATGTATTACCTTGAGTTGTCTTAGCCAAATAATAATTACTTCTGTTATATAATCACAGAGTCTCAGCCAGAAGTCAGTGGTAATCCTTTTGCAAATGAAACAGTCCTTTTATATCATAGTTCACAGGAGCAAATAAACTGCAGTAGTCATCACAGAATGATACTAAAGTGGTTATTACTGTAGTTAATAATCGCAGACCCACTGTATACGCGTATAAACAGCTATCAGGTGTAGAAAACTGTAAAACTCTGCACTGCACCTTATTCACTCCTGAGCTGAGTGGAGGGAGGGTAAACACCTAGGATCGGTCTGTCAGGCAAGAAAAGAACAATCCAAGTAGGGACCCATCAGTCCTACTGCTGGCAACCGATTGACAGAAAACTGCATATCTGTTTTTTAAGTCTGTCTCTTTCAGAGAGCCTCTATAATTTATTTCGGTTTCTGAGATTCATAACTCCTTAATATGACAACACAACGGTTGATAGCAAAACTGGTTATGCTCTGTTGTGATGTCATAAAGGCCTTCCAGGACCGGTGACAGGGCTCTCCGAGAGCCCATCAGCGCAGCCCTGCTCGTCTGCTTTGACTAAAATCAGAAAGCACAGCTGCAGTATGGGGGAGGAAGGCAGGGAAGGTTGGTTGGTTAAGAATATCAGGTAAGATATTTATTTGACACATTTGCCTCAGGGAGGAGACGTCAAGTTATGTAGAGCTCTGCCATTATCATGTCCCCCTTGGGAGTAGTTTAAGGCTGGTGCAGATGATTTTAGGGGGCATACATAACATAAAATTATAGATGGATAAGAAGGGAATTAGCAGGATGTTTTTCACCTGGGGGTTCTGACTGACATCATAGACAACTCGAGCTTTGCTCTTGTTGTCTATTTGACGGTTCACAAATATCGATGCAAAAATATCGGTCAAAAATATCGACATCCTATATTTAAAATTGTAAGTACAAAAATATCGAAACAAAAATATCGATGTAAAAAATATAGATGTACAAAATATCGATTGTTTTATTTAAATAAAAATTAATGTTAAATATATTAAATAAAAAAAATTACTTTAACAAAATTATTTAGATTTAATATACATGTTAACAAATATAATAAAATAAATTTAATTAAAAAATAATTTAAACATACATATATAAAATGTAATATATATCTATTTCCTTTAAAACAATTAATAAACTATTAATTTTACTTTATTTTATAATTTTATAAATATATACAAATTTACAAATAAATATATATATATTTACATACACTTATAACATAACATCTTGTAAATAAAACATTATATTATAAATGAAAACATTAAAATATTTAATAGTCTTTAAAATACAATTTTGCACTCCATTGAGTGCAACAGTAGGGAAAGTGTTGGATAGCAGAGGGGTAAAAATTACTATTCCCACTCCAGTGAGTGCAACAGTAGGGAAAGTGTTGGATAGCGGAGGGGTAAAAAGTACTATTCCCACTCCAGTGGGTGCAACAGTAGGGAAAATGTTGGATAGCAGAGGGGTAAAACTTAATATTCCCACTCCGATGGGTGCAACAGTAGGGAAAATGTTGGATAGCGGAGGGGTAAAAATGACTATTCCCACTCCAGTGGGTGCAACAGTAGGGAAAGTGTTGAATAGCAGAGAGGTAAAAATTACTATTCTCACTCCAGTGGGTGCAACAGTAGGGAAAGTGTTGGATAGCGGATGGGTAACAATTACTATTCCCACTTCAGTGAGTGCAACAGTAGGGAAAGTGTTGTATAGCGGAGGGGTAAAACTTAATATTCCCACTCCAGTAAGTACATAGTAAAGAAAATGTTGGAATATTCCCACTCCAGTAAGTACAATAGTAAAGAAAATGTTGGATAGCGGAGGGGTAAAATTACTATTCCCACTCCACTGAGTGCAACAGTAGGGAAAGTGTTGGATAGCGGAGAGGTAAAGATTACTATTCCCACGTCAGTGGGTGCAACAGTAGGGAAAGCGATGGATAGCGAATGGGTAAAAATTACTATTCCCACTTCAGTGGGTGCAACAGTAGGGAAAGCGATGGATAGCGGAGAGGCAAAAATTACTATTCCCACTCCAGTGAGTGCAACAGTAGGGAAAGTGTTGGATAGCGGAGGGGTAAAAATTACTATTCCCACTCCAGTGGGTGCAACAGTAGGGAAAGTGTTGGATAGGAGAGGGGTACAAATTACTATTACCACTCCACTTTGTGCAACAGTAGGAAAAGTGTTGGATAGCGGAGGGGTAAAAATGTATATTTACACTGGAGTCAGTTCAAAATTAAAAACAAACAAATTGACAACACAAAAGATTAAAAAAAAAAAAAAACATATATAAAAGTTTTAAATATTACAAAAGATGGAAACAGATTAGAATGTTAAAAAGATCTAACAAATACCTAGAAAGTTTATTTTAAAAAATTCAAAAATAATTTAAAAACAAAAAACTATTTTTTAATAGAAATCTTTTATAAACAAAAACATTATTTATTACATAAATGTAATATTTGTTATTTCCTACCCTATAACACCACACAATTCACATCCCACATTTAAATTTAAAAAAGTACCTCCATAATTAACATAATTAATTATCAATTAAACAAATATTATTAATGTAAAAAAATTAAAACAAATAAACATTCATTTACTCCCCAAACGTTACCCCTATAAAAACAAAACACACACACAAAATAACAATAAACCCTTACCATAAATATTTATCAATTGATAAATTAATATTAATAATCAACTAATTATTAATTAATCAAACATAATTTTTTTTCCACCCTCTACCCCAATAAACACCAAAACCCACACCTAAAAATCATTACACAATTTCCATAACTAATTTTACATTTATAGCTTAATATCAATTAACAACTTATTAATTAATTTAAAAGAATTTATTTCCCACCCTTTACCACTATAAACGCCACAACTTACATCAAAAATTAATTACACAATTGCCATATTTTAATTTTAATTAATTAATTAGCAATAAATTAAAAAAAAAATTATTAATTAATTATAAATAAATTACTTCCCACCCTATTCTCCTATAAACCCCACCACCCACTCCTAACAAAATGACACAATTAACATAATTACAAATTAATTATAATAATTAACAACCAATTAATAAATATTTAATAATAAATTAATTCCCACAATTAACACTATAAAATCTAAATTAAATAAATACTAATACATAAAAAATTATAATTAATTTATTATAATTAAATTACTTCCCACCCTATTCCCCTATAACCCACAACCCGCTCCTAAAAAATGACACAATTAACATAATTGCCAATTAATTAATTTAAAAAAATCAACAACTAATTAATAAATAATTAATAATGAATTAATTCCCACAATTAACACTATAAAATCTAAATTAAATAAATACTAATACATAAAAAATAATCATTAATTTATTATAATTAAATTACTTCTCACCCTATTCCCCTATAAACCCACAACCCGCTGCAGAACTTAAAAACGCAAAATGTAATTAAGATAAAATTAATAACTACTAAAAATGTAACACATATATTAAAAAACAAAACAAATTCTTGTACAAAAAAATAGATCACTTACTTTTAAAATGCATACTAAGGGGCCCATTACGATACCCGGCGTAAATAATTCCGCCAGGCATGGAAGCGGCAAAATTCCGCCCGCATACACCGTCTGAACACCGACCACGCCATTACGATAACACAAACCGAAAACCGCCATCGGCGGAAAAATCACACAAAATACCGCCCGCCATCGTCCGAGTCGGAGTCAAACCGCCCGCCACGGGCGGAAACACGCACGACAACACAAAACCGCCCGCCCTCACGGCCGACACACCGCACGTGAAATTACGATCGCACCGCCATGAGCGCGGGAAAACCACAAATATACCGCCCGCCAGCGCAAACAACGCCGATGCCAATCGACACGGCAGAAACCATGGCGCCCACGTCCCTGCACAGAAACCATCCGCTCACAAAACCAATAGCACACAACATGGCCAATAAGTCCACACAGCAAGGCACGCACAAATACACAAGCACAGTACACATCCCGAAAACACCCCCTGGACAAACAAAAACTACAAAGGCCAGAACACCAGACACAACACACCTGAAAACAACAGACCATGAGGACACACCCACATAGGTAAGTACAAAAGCAGAACTCCCACAGACCACAACCCCTTGCAACATCGCAAACCAGAGAGGAGAGGAGAGGACACAGTGACACAGCAAGGACAGCAGCACACCACAGAAACGCACACATCACAACCACCACCACCACCACCACCAAACACCGGCACCACAAACCCCCTGCACATTACACAACACACACCGCACCAGCACCACAAACACCATGGCACCACAAAGAATGCCCAAGTTCACGCCCATGGAGCTGACGGTCATGGTCGACGAGATCATCAAGGTGCACCCACAAATCTATGGGAACATGGTCCAACACACACCACTAGCCACCAGAAACAGAATGTGGAACCGGATCGTAGACCAGGTCAATGCAGTCGGGACCCTGCCCAGGAACAGAGTCGAAATTAACAAACGGTGGAATGACGTCAAGAGCCTGGTCAAGAAGAAGGAGGGCAAAAACAGAGAGCTGGCTGCCGTCACTGGCGGAGGGAATCCCGCGCTCTTCAAGACCTTCAAAGCGTGGGAGGAGAAGGTGCGAGTCATCATACATCCCGAGATCCTCGCCGGATTAGCAGGGGGAGTGAGGCTGGTAAGTACAAACTAATGTATACCAGCACACCGCTATGTACTCACATGCACTACCACCATGCCACAGCTCCCAGGGACAAACACCCCCATGTCCAGCACACAATACACAACACATCACACACACATGCAACAGACACCACCACACACAGCCCAAACAGAACAACTGTAAGATGCGTGGGGACATGTGTACACTCAGCCAGCCACGTAACCACCAACAGGTCCCCAAATATGCCAGAAGCGCCACAACGAGCACCCACCACACCCATGTGTCCGCCATAGCTGCACTAACCGACAAGTAACAGTTAAGTGGCAGGAACACAAAGTGCAGTGGGTGGGAGGGTGGACAGCCCAAGTACAAAACACACCAGGCCCCTAGTCCCACAGTACAGCAAGGAGGAGCATCCCCCACACCCCACAGCCACGTGTCAGCCACCGCAGTGCACAACGACAGCCGAAAGGTAGACATCACGGTCCACAGCAATCGGTGTCAGTGGGTGTCCAGCCACCACTACGACCCACAACACCCCCCACCCCCACAGACCTGCAACATGGAGCACCCCCGCTTAGAACCATGTGGCATCCAGTACAGTGCACGCCCGAACAACCTGCAGGTGGGAAACTGGACAGGGCTGGATTACTGGAGGCATGAGGGCCGTAACACGACCAACACATGGGACATGTCACGTAGCAGACGAACACGCAGCACCGCCCACCGTCACGAACAAGTGAACAATGTGCACACGGACATGAACCACAGACTCACACCCCACATGACCCATCACAAACACAGCAACACCCAAGGAGCCACGTCTGCATGCACAAGCCACACTGAACATAGTACCACACGGCAGCCACTGTGCAACCCATCACACACAACCGAAACACCATTGAAGTCCAGTTCATGTAGCCCCTACTGCCTGTCAACCACACACCCCACAACTACGCCTATGTAAGACAAACAACACTAGACGCAACAGAGCGGAACAACATAAATGCACACGAACACCACTGAACCCATCAAACACACAGACACACCATGCACATACAACATACCATCCATCCCATCCGTCAGCCCCAGTCTCATGAAAGGCATGTCATCCGCACAGCTGCCACATATACAGCAGTCACGCTAAGACACATGCCCATGACCAACCATGTGCCAGAAGTCAATGAAGCGCACGACACACTGTGAGCAACAACACACAACATGGGCCCCCCCGAGCACTGCAGTGATGCACATGGCACAGGGCAGCACGCACACCAAGGAGATGGGACAACTGCAATACGTTGGCTGGCACACAACCAACACTCACTCATAACGATGCGTCCAATGCCATGTCCAGTAATCACAACAGACAGCAAATATGCAGGCCATGTCAAGCATGCACACACCTCAAACCATGCACTGTCATGCTGCCACAACACATGTCACGTTCGGCACCCATGGCTTACAGCATGTACCCCAAAAGCATATCCCCTCCCAAATGCGAATCTGGGGCATGGCCCCCATGTTGCCATATGCGTTCCTAAGCGTTCCATTTGAACCCCAAAAGCATATTCCCTCCCAAATGTGAATCTGGGGCATGGCCCCCATGTTGCCATATGCGTTCCTAAGCGTTCCATTTGAACCCCAAAAGCATATTCCCTCCCAAATGTGAATCTGGGGCATGGCCCCCATGTTGCCATATGCGTTCCTAAGCGTTCCATTTGAACCCCAAAAGCATATTCCCTCCCAAATGCGAATCTGGGGCATGGCCCCCATGTTGCCATATGGGTGCCTAAGCGTTCCATATGAACCCCAAAAGCAAAGTACAAACCAGACCCAGGATGGGCCAGGAGCCCGCATACACCAGAGTCACAATGAGTAGGGGCACAGCAACACACCCATCGGCATGGCCAATCCGTCCCATGCCACATGTGCACAGCACACAGTCCCATTGCCTAGCACACACAACTACAGATGCCACAGCCACACACTCGCCTCCGGGAAACCCATGTACGAGATTGCACGAACTGCCAATGTCAGACGACAAAAACATACTTCGCCAGGTGCAACACAATAACAAATCTCATTCTCTCCACAGGTGACGAACTGCCGGATGCTGGGGATGGAGACAGCAGCCAGCACAGCCAGCCCACAAGCCCCCAACGAGGACACACGGATCTGGAGGATCTGTCCTCCTCTTCGGACACGGACCACCAAGCAGGCCCATCTGGTGTGGCAGGGCCCAGCCGCTCCCCAGGACCCCTCCTACCCACCAACCCATCATCCAGGGATGCTGAACAGTCCCAGCCCCCTGCTGCCACTGTCGTTGCGGCCACACCCACGGTCATTGCGGCCACTACCACTGCCGCAACCGCCACCATCGCCGCACCGACCACCACCGCCACCACCACCACCACGTCTTCGCTGGCACCAGCCCCAGCGCAGGTGGTGGCCCGGCCGACTGGATCCACCCTGGGAGCCACAGCGAGGACCGTGGTGTGCAATGTGGCTAGTGGGCAGGCCGGTGGCAGCAGGACTGGTAGGAGGAGCAGGGTCAGGGAAACGCCAGCCTCCCCTGGGAGCCATGCCCTGCCTCAAATGGCCAGAGTCCTTGGGGCCTATGAGGAGGCCCAAGAACAATGGGTCAGGTCTGCTACAGACACGCGGGAGGTGCTGGGGGTGCTGAGGTCCATGGACGCCCATATGGGCCAATTCGTGTCCCGTATGGACCAACTCGTGGACCTCATGGGCCAGCTGGTGGTGGCGGTGGGGTCACAGGCAAGGCCAGCAACACCACCTCCGCCACCACCTGCTAGGGCGCAGGGTCGGGCAGCAGTGTCCACTTCCCTGCGTCCACAGCCAGTGAGCACACCTCACCCACCACCAGCAGGTCGCCACCACACCCCCCCTCCCAAACGTGGAAGGGGCCGTCCGAAGAGGAAACAGATCTCCCGGGAGGACTTCGCACGCTCCAGTCGCAAGTGAGGCAGCCAGCCAGCCTTCCGCCAGCCTTCCTTGACCAGCCACTGCATTGACTTGCTCTACGATCCCACTCCACACAGCCAGCTGGATGGCATGTGTGTGTTGGACTATGGACATAGAACCAGTGGGTACACCCTGAGCTTCACGCAGCCATGACCGACAGCTCATTGTCACTGCACGCACCACTTTTGTCATCACCTTACACACAATCACATGTCACAGTTTGGAATAAATGCACCTTTTTCACTAACTGCTGTTTGTGCCCTGTGTTTTATTTGTACGGAATACAACGGCCACCTTGGGCGGAAAGGCACCTGATGCGTGGCATGGCAATGGAATCCGGAGGGCCTGTAGGGACCTAGGGGTGGGAGACAGAACAGGAGCACATTCAATGAGTGTGTCACACACCCATCACACAGTACATGTCAACAACTACAAGCAATGTACACACAGAGCAATAGGGCACAATGCCACAGTCACCAACAGTGGCATACTACCCTGGCCATGGAGCGTTGACACACTGCACGCAGTGAACATACGGCCACCCTGACACAGCACACACACACCTGCACAGATACAGACACATCATCCGTCGTACATGGACACTCACCGTCAAGTGAAGTAGCGGGCGATGAGCTGCTGGCGCACATTCCCAGCTTCCTCCTCTCCGCTGTCCACCTCACTCGAGCTGTCCTGGTCTGCGGGCTGGGGCCCTGGTTGATCTCCGTCATCCACAATGAGGGGGATCTGCTTCCGAATGGCCAGATTGTGCAGCATGCAGCACGCCACCACTATCTGGCACACCTTCTGTGGGGAGTACGCCAGTGCACCCCCGGTGCGGTCCAGGCACCTGAACCTGGACTTGAGGAGGCCAAAGGTACGCTCGACCACACGTCTGGTCCTCCCATGTGCCTCATTGTATCGATCGTCTGCTGGGGTGCGAGGATTCCTCAATGGACTGAGCAGCCATGCCCCATTCGGATACGCAGAGTCACCTGGGTGTGAGGGACACAGAGAACCGTTGCTATTCCAACTGGACAGGGGACAGCATCGCACAACCAGCACGCTACACCACTCCACATACTCACCGACAATACAGCCACGATCCTGTTGCAGATTGGCCATCAGTCGTGGCAAGATGCTGTTGCGCATTATGTGTGCGTCATGTGCCGAGCCTGGAAACTTGGCACACACGTGGGTGATCACCATGTCCGCAAGGCACACCACTTGCACATTCAGGGAGTGCGTGTGCTTCCTGTTGCGGTACAGGTGCTCAGTGGCCTGTGGTGGAACAAGGCCAACATGTGTGCAGTCAATGGCTCCCACGACGTGTGGGATTCTGCCAAGGGCATAGAATGCACCCTTCACTGCCGCCAATTCACGAGCCCTGGGGAATCTGATGTACCTGTTTCGGTACAGCATCATGGCTGCCAGTACATCCCTCAGCACCTTGCTGAACATGGGCTGGGACATCCCTCCTCCACTGCCCACTGTGTGCTGGAATGACCCAGTGGCGAAGAAATGCATGGCGGCCATCACCTTAGCCGTGGGGGTGACAGCAGTCGGATACACCCTGCGGGGACGGAGATGGGGCTCTAACATGGCACACAGTCGATGCAGGGTTGGCCTGTCCAGCCGAAACTTCCTGATAACCTCTGTATCGTCCATGTCCGCCAGCAATTGGTATGGGCGGTCAATGTTCGGTCTCCGCCTGGGGTAAATGGCAGAGGACACATGTCAAAGCAACACGGCACATAGCAATTTCGCATACACATCACTGACATGACTGAGCAAGCACATGAGCCACAGCCCAGCTGTCAAGCTGGGACGGCACGGCCACAATACACTTACACAGGTCTCCCAACAATGGCAATGGCAAGTGAGACATACCACTGCCATGTGCATGCACATGGGGATCTAGGCCCCAATGACTTGCGGGGCGTGCTGATGGGGACTGACTGCATATTCGTCAAGCGGCAACGCCACGGCAACATGAGTGTCTGCTGAGCATGGAACTGCTTCCGAGGCTGGATGAGTATGGCACACGTCGACGACGATGTGGGCACGGGCTGAGCGGCCAATACAAGTGGGACCTGTGGCACGAGGGGATATGAGACAGTAGTAGGTGTCAGCACTGCACCCTATGTACAGCACTGTACGGATCACAGCTCCCGAAACATTGACTGGTGTCCACATTGACAGCCCCATGCCAAGACGGCTGTGTGCTTGCAGTCACACGTCACAGGTGAGAGGTTACATTGCACGTGCCAGGTGGCAGACGTACATAGTGGGAGCTGGCATGTGTGTGCATGTGTCTCCTGTTCAGGATCCACCAGATGGGCGCTGACTCTGTACTGACCATTGGACACAGCATGTTCCGTGGAAGGCTTGTGTGTGTGGGATGGTGGCACTGGATGTGCCTCCGTTGGGTGGGGGCCATGCACAGGGCGGGTACGTCGATGATTGCGCATTGTTGGTCACGGTGGGTGCACCAACTAAGATGTGTTGCCCTGTGTTCAATTCCTATGTCCGCATGATGATGGACTGTGGATGTGGGCAGACTACACATTGGTCGATGTGCTGTCTATATGCATGTGCCTTCACACCAGGCACCGCTGCCCCTGCACATGTGACCCCTGCTGGACTCGCTGCTGGGTCTGTGGAGCTGATGACGTGCGGGGCGGACAGCTCTCCTCACTTCCCTCATTGCGCATGTCATGTCTTTGCCGCAGGTGACATGGATCATGGAGGGCCCACATGTACGCGTGGGTAGGCTACACATGATTGTTCACTGGTCGCCACCCCAGTCAGTGTTTCGAATGGGAAGGTTGTCGTGCTGGTGGTATGTTCGATGTGGCGGATGGGCGAGCCTAGGTGCGGGCTTACGTTCCGGACATGGGGGTAGTTGGATTGGCGACTAGTTGCAGTACACACGGGACACGTCTCTTCCTTTCCACATCTGGGTCATCCCTTGTACTAACTGACAGTGATACGGTCATCTTCGCCCCAGCCCTCATGTCCTCCCCTCGCCCCCCAATATGCATGCTCACCTGCGTGGCTAGCGCTTGCACAGGCAGCCCCAAGCTCGCACCAGAGAGGGCAAGGAGTGTATGTGTGGGTCCAGTTGCACGAGTGGGCTGTCTCAGGGTATGATGTGTGGCGGGACGCCGTCCACCTGCGTGGTGCCCCAAATGGAGACCCGGCCTGCATGGACTATGCATCACAGTCTTCGCCTTCCGGATCCGCCACCTGCGACACCCAGTGGCTGTGGCTGCCCTTGCGGCCAGGCCGCGTCCGTCTGTGACTGGTGGCCCACACATTCACTCTTTGGCCTCTCTGGGGAGGGCTCGGGGGTGGTGGCGCACGCGCTTGCACTTAGTCGCAATGGCATGTGGCGTGGTTGGTATGATGGGCAATGGATGGGATGGTGCGAGCCACCTCCCGTGACGTCAGTGCTGCTCGTGCTGTGGTGCGTCCCCCTACACTTCCATTTGACTTTTTGCCATGCTAGACGTTGAGGTTCTATTGCCTGCGTGATATGACCAGGAGGAGCGCGAGGAGACCTCTCACACACCATGCTCCACTGCCATCCCGTGCCCTGTATCGCCTGTGCGGATTGACTATGTTGGGGTTACACCTGGTCGACTGGGGCTGTGTGTGCCTTGTCAAGGGGCATGGCGGGCGCACAACAGGATCCAGCTTGTCCACAGAGGGTGGGCTGAGGTGCGCCTGGTACCGCTTTGTGCGTGTGCCCGGCTGCTGTGCACACACGTGTTCACTCCCCCCGACAGGTGTCCTCTCACAATGCCCAGGGAAGCGGTGGTGTACTGTTCATGACCCCTCCCAACACGGCGTGCTCCAACTTGGCATGTGCGCATCTACCCGTCGCACCCACCCACCTGAGCACTGCGTCCATACGACTTCACACGACACATGTGTGTCTTCCACAGTAGTGCTACTCATTTGCGTTGACATCCAATACCAGTGGACTACATGGTCATGTCACGACTGCCGTGTACTTCACATACTCTCATCCTCTCTCATTCGTACTTGTGAAATGAGTCAGCGGAGACAGTTTTGGTTTCAAACATTATATTGAGTCTTCTGTCCTCTGTGATGCAGTATAGTGGACACTACTGGCAGCGGAATACATGTTGAGGATATACTGAGCATGATTGCAAATGGGATAGGGTGTGGGGTTACATGTGATTGGCTGTTGCATGTGGGCTTCAGAGTGACATCTGCTTGGCCAAGGCTGTGCTAATGTACATTTACGTATAGCTGCGGAGCTGCGGACTTTGACACAGACGGTATACATGTAGCCTACCAGACCGCTTGGCATCATGGGCACAGTCCATCTCAGTTCCATGTGACAGGTTTGCTGCGGTTGTTCCTCATGCACGCGTGCATGTGAGATGACATCAGGGCATGTGCTTGCGTGCATGCAGCGGCGTGCCGCTTGTTGTTGCACTGTGGTGGTTACTGGACATGTCACAGTCACTGGGGTCGTGTTGTTGTTGTATGCACTTGTCGTCCATGCAAAGGTCCTGGTATGGGATTCCCGGGGCGGGGGTGGGAGGGGTGCAGCACCCACAGACTCCAGGCGACCTATTCATGTCCACTGAGCGGTGTGTGTGTCCATGTGCGCTGGATCCATGTCGTGTCCTGGTTGTTCGTGCAGTTCCGTCCATGTGGGTGCGATACACAGAGCCCATGCCACTGCCTCCCACGATGCATGCGGTGTTCCTGGATGTGATGGGGAACAGTGTGCATGTCCCGGTCATATCCGATGTCATGGCGATGTCGTTGATGGTGTGGTTACAGTTGCCGGTCGTTTGGTATGGCTGTTGTGGTGGTGACTGGCCAGTCCATGCGGAAGCTAAGCATGGGTGCGGGGTTGGACATCATAGGTCACTCGGGGAACCTGCGTTGTGGTCCGACGTATTTACAGGTTGTCAGGTATGCGATGCCGTCCAGCAGGGCTTCCATGTCATTGGTGGTGTACATGTTTGCCAGCCAATGAAGCGGATGGTGGCTGTCAAGGTGTTGTTCGTAAGTTGTCCCTTGGAGGACCATGATGGGGCATGCTGGGTGACATTCGATGTAGCTGTTCTCGATGATCCGTCGTGTGGAGGCACAGTGGTCCCATTTCAGTGCGGGTGCGATGTTGGCCACATACGCCATGCCCCCATAGGCAGAGCAGGCCCTGTCGTGTGCGTCCAGAGGGAGGAGTAGTGGTAGCAGGTCCGCCTTCAGACATGCCGGGTTGGAGAGGCATATCTCGACGGGATGCTGGTAGGGACACCTCCGACAGTAGAAGACGGGCATGACGCAGCTGAACAATGTGATGCGGTAAGTCAGTCGGTAACTTACGTTCAGCAGGGACAGGAGATCGCATCCCAATGTATGTATCAGGTTGGTTTTGTACAGCTTGAGCTGTTCGGCGTAGTTGGGTAGGTGTGTTGCGGTTGCCATTTCGCAGCGGTTCGTTGAGGTGGCGTGCTCCGGCTGTGTGTGCAGTCTGCAATGTGCACGCTCCGGGGTTGCTGTGAGCTCTGTGTAGTCGTAGGGAGACAGGACTTGTGTTCTGTTGGCTTGTTTGGAGGACACGGGCCCTCTTCCCACATGCTTCTCAGACAGTTCAAGGTCAGTGCTGTGTGACTCCTTCCAATTAACTTGCATGTGGCCGACATGGGGGAGTGTTTTCTTCTTTCTTCCCCGTCCGTTGTGTGCTTCTGTGATATGCGCTATCTGCCCTGTGGTCGGTCTCCTCGGCATGCCTGTGTTGGTCTATTCTTGGACAATGGCTGTATTCACCGGCTTCTGTCGTAGGGCTGTGGTTTCGGAGTTGGAATGGAAGGTCATTCAGTGCTGTCTGCTCTCCCTTGTGTGGGCGGCAGGCTGCCTTTCCGCTCTGCGTTGGGCCTTGTGTGTGAATGTTATTCTTGGGCCACCTGTTGTCGGTCCCCGTACTCTTTGGTGTTCCGTTTTATATGTCTTGTTCATATGTGCAGGGTGGTATGGGTTTTTCAGTGTGGTACTGGCGTTCCTCTTCCCGAAGGGGCCCTGCTTCTCCTAGTTGGTGTTGCCGCCGCTGTGTGCTACGCCATGTTTGTTACACTGGGGTGTGTCCTGCTGTTGCGTGACTTCACTGACATGTGTGCGTCGGTTGTGTGGCGTTGGGTGTTGTCCGTGAATTGGGCGTTGGGGACATGTCTGTGGCAGGCCTGTCACGTGTCATGTGCGTTCGGGGTGGGGCTGATGTGTGTGCTGCTTGGTTGTGTCCCTGTATCTGTGTGCGACGCATGCATGGCGCTGCGGTTGGCCTCTGCGTTGTGCGCATGTGTGGCGGCGTCATCGCCACTTTGGGGCCGTGACGGGGTGGTTGGTTCCTAGTCCCAGGTGGTGTGTACACATGTGTTCCGCGATGTTAGGATTTGGCCTGTGTGTCATATGTGGATGCAATGGTGGATGTGTAGTGTACACGCGCTGGTGGGGGTTGTCCGCTTTTTCCGCCCTTGCACTGTGTGCGCTGTTTGCGTGCACTTGTTGTGTGTGTGCCTACCTGCGTCTCCGCGGTACGTTGCGTCCTTGGTGGTGCATCAGCAGAAGCATGGGAAGGGCCTGCAGTGCTGGATTCATGCTCGGGGTGCCGCTTCTTCGTTGTCCGTGCTCTGCGTCCGTGTTACCGCCTCTCTTTCACGTGCGGTGTCTCTTAGCCGTGGGAGTCGTTTGTTTGCGGCATCGTAATTTATACGCCGGGCGGGACGTGTTTCGTCGGACGGTGTGTGTCAGTTAGGCTGCGCCGCTACGTGTACGGGCGCACTTTGATGGCGGACGGTGTTGCTGGCTTGCCGGCGGTGTTTGGCCTGCTTTTCGCATCGTAATTGGGCGGGCGTGTGGACTGCTGCGTGCCGGCGGTAACTGGTGGTTTTTGCATCCGCCAGCACGGCGGTTGTGCTTCCGCCCGCCATCGTAATGAGCCCCTAAAATACATAACACTAATTAAAACATCGATATTTTAAACAACTATAAGGCCCATTACGATACCCTGTGTAAAAAATCCGCCACGCATGAAAGCGGCAAAAATCCGCCCGCACACACCGTCTGAACACCGACCACGCCATTACGATGACACAAACCGAAAACCGCCATCGGCGGAAAAATCACACAAGATACCGCCCGCCCTCGTCCGAGTCGGAGTCAAACCGCCCGCCACGGACGGAAACACGCACGACAACACAAAACCGCCCGCCCTCACGGCCGTCACACCGCACGTGAAATTACGATCGCACCGCCATGAGCGCGGGAAAACTACAAATATACCGCCCGCCAGCGCAAACAACGCTGATGAAAATTGACACGGCAGAAGCCATGGCGGCCACGTCCCTGCACAGAAACCATCTGCTGACAAAAACAATCGCACACAACATGGCCAACAAGTCCACACAGCAAGGCACGCACAAATACACAAGCACAGTACACATCCCGAAAACACCCCCTGGACAAACAAAAACTACAAAGGCCAGAACACCAGACACAACACACCTGAAAACAACAGACCATGAGGACACACCCACATAGGTAAGTACAAAAGCAGCACTCCCACAGACCACAACCCCTTGCAACATTGCAAAGCAGAGAGGAGAGGAGAGGACACAGTGACACAGCAAGGACAGCAGCACACCACAGAAACGCACACATCACAACCACCACCACCACCACCACCACCAAACACCGGCACCACAAACCCCCTGCACATTACACAACACACACCGCACCAGCACCACAAACACCATGGCACCACAAAGAATGCCCAAGTTCACGCCCATTGAGCTGACGGTCATGGTCGACGAGATCATCAAGGTGCACCCACAAATCTATGGAAACCTGGTCCAGCACACACCACTAGCCACCAGAAACAGAATGTGGAACCGGATCGTAGACCAGGTCAATGCAGTCGGGACCCTGCCCAGGAACAGAGGAGAAATAAACAAACGG